>JANRMT010062854.1:8507482-8558146 GCA_026402145.1 Polypterus bichir lapradei
ATCTATCTATCTATCTATCTATCTATCTATCTATCTATCTATCTATCTATCTATCTATCTATCTATACTATTTGAAGCTGGAAAAAATCTAATTCTCACTTAGAGGATCTGTACAAAACTGTTTTAAAATCTGGCAGGATCTAATCAATGACATTTTAGAATAAGCATTTATATTGGGGAAAAAGACTCCTTTCTTTCTTTAATACTCTTAACAGTTTTGCTCTGGTTGTTGGCCTTTCTCTCTTTGTCATGGGTGGGGGTTGATTTGATTTTAGTTTTGCTATGTTTGACCTGATTGTATGGAATGTTATATGCTTTTAATTAATTCAATAACACAGTGTACAAATGAGGCACCACTAAACAATGTTTTGGATCAAAAACTACAAAGTGACAAATCTATAAAAGTTATAAGTAAGTCAATGAATATGGATTGTCATTTCCTTTATATAAATCTTTAAAATTATTAGGTTGACTAAATATTTTCATGCTTGATTACATTTTTAGGAATGCTGTCATTGTATAAAAACCCCATAAGATGTTCAACATTGGTAGCGTTTGAGTAAGTCTTTAATTTATTTAAATGTTCAAATAAGCAAGCAAGTACACTAACTTGTCTTGTGCTGTGTTGTATTCGCAGAGGGAAAGAAAAACTGAAAAAGTATATAAAGTACAATAGTTGTTTGGTTTCTTTATTAAAACAATCCATTCCACACATGAACAGAGTTTGACTCTCCACAAAACTTTCATTTAAAAAAGGGCAAATTAACAGTTACCATCTATAAGAATATCTTAAAATTTAATGACTATATGAGTGAAAATGTATGACCTGCAGCTGATTGAAAACATAATGGAAATGTTAAAAAGAGTCTGCAGATAACGCCTTATTTGAATTCTGATATATGTAGCTTACATACAAGCTGCAAGTACATAGAATGCAGTGCCTCATTAACAGACCTCCTGATGAAGCCAACAACTTATGAAGTATTATAATAAAAGAAATAGGATTACGTGGCACACATTATTCAAAAGTGAGTATTTTAAACAATACTCCAATCAAAAATCTTTTTTTTTTGTTACTTACCACATGTAGTTTGACGTGGTGGCCAAGAAAAATATGTAATCTCATGTGTTCATGGAGAATGGAGAAAATAAAACGTTTATGATATAATAGACAGCAGTAACCAGCTGTGTCCAACAACAAACAATGTGAAAATTTCCATGGAAAAAAGAAAACAATTTTTGCATAACTCATGTCACATTATCCTCATTTTCATTATCCATTTGTGTTGTCAAAATGTGCAAAATGTGTGCTTTTGGAAAACTGAGCATTGAAAGTTAACACAAAGACGTCATTCCCACAGTACTGTATTAAAGATCCACCTCGCCCCCTCATTCATTGTCATGTCTTCAGTTCCAGTGCTTTCACCATTCAAATGAATAACTAACATGTGGATTATGAGATACGTTACATTTTTTTTTTCCCCATGGACGTTTTCACATTCATTGTTTGTCAGTGGACAGAACTGGTCACCATTTTTTTGTAATTTCTATTGTGCTTTACTAGATATCAAAGAAAAAACTAAAATCAGATAAAAAAAAATGAATAAATAACACATAAACACACATATAACAGATATATAATTAATTGAGAAGTACAGCCGTTATATACTGAATCGGCCTTTAAAGTTGAGTCCAATGATAAGATCAGATGACCAGGAAAAACAGAAAAAAAATAGTTAAACTGGAGAAAAAACAAAATTTGCAGCGGTTCCAAGACTAAAAGACCATCCATTCCTCACTGGACATTCTACCTAACCTAAATGTTGTTAAGTAGTTCCTAATTGGTTTTTTTTTTTCAGTGATTCTCGTAGGAAGTTGGGGTATCTTAAGAGTGGTGTTTGGGGGTGGCAAGTGGGCCGACCGCCCCAGGCCCCGCACCTAAGGGGGGACCACTTTTGAGGTCCGCGTGTCCCATTCGAGCAGATTTTTCAAGTTATATTCTCCAGTATATATATATTTGAGATGCTTCTAAGAGGAACCCTTTTAAAATCCCTCTTCAAGGTCAAATTCCATACATATATGTCTTTGAAAACATTCCATAGTCCACCTTCATCACCTGAAAAGGGTCACCAGTATATTCCCTTCCTAAAACAGGTATAGCCCATTAGTCACTGGGTTGGCTTCTCCTATATCTAGAAAAAGACATTGCATCCAGATTAGACTACCGCAGATGTCATCAACGACTTTTCTAGTTGGAAGGCAAGAAATTGGATTTTCGTCTCTGAATCTGGAAACCGTTAATAGATTTCATGATTATACCTCTACATTAATTTCACACATCCTGTCGAAACACTGAAACTCACATTTTATTTGTAGGCCGTAAACATGTCTGAATATTAATGCACAAAAACATACATCGCTAATGATAAGCGGCTGACTTGACATCAATGTGAGTTATGACTATGACATACTGCATATCGAGACTCAGAGTATACTTGCAATTTGGGTACTTTTCTAGAAGAGGCCCTAAAGCATTAAAGCATTTATTTATACTGTAGTATATGATAGTTAAAATGTAGAGCATTAAAAATGCATGAAATAGTTCATATTATCACTAAGCAGTAGATCATTATGGCTTTTCAGTCAAGGACAACATTAACTTACTAGTCCATGGAAAGCATGGTACACAGTCACATGTATACACATAGTATTTTGAGATATAGTGGGGTTACTTACCTGTGAAGAACTTTCCTCCACCTTGGATGAACCACACGTTAGTTGCATTTCCTTGCAGTCAGGCACTTCACAAGACGTGAAACTTGATCATATATCTATAAACTTTTCAAATGTGCTATATACCTAGCTCCTACTCTATATGTTTGTCCCTCATTCAATCATCATTTGTTTCAGTAAATTGCCTTTAACTGTGAGATTCTTATAACCTAGCTTTTTATCTGCTTATACTGCACCTCAGAACCTTTTGCACAGCATACTAAAAAATCCTCAGGGTTGTGGACTGTTTATTGTTGTTAACAGAGCTTCCACTGTGATGAAAGACTCTGTTCTCACCATATCAGAGTGGTTTAAAAATGTTTGGAAGGGTGTCCAAGACGCTGATTTGCATGTGTGATCAATTTTTCCTGCTCGGAGTGAGCGTGTCCTTGTGATGAAATATCCACTAATAAGGCTTGTGGTAGACTTCTGCATAGTTGCAGGTGTAACACAGAGTTCACTTAAACCTTTGCAGAATGTTTTTGTAGTTTTAGTAATGCAAGTGAGTGTCTGATAGCAAGTAGAAATAGGTGGTCAAGGAACTTAAATATGAGACTAAAACAAATTGAGCCTTTAAAAGCATTCATCATTTTCTAAATAGATGCCAAAAATTATAATAAATATGACCTAAATGATTAATATGATAGGTACCACCAGAGAACAGCCAATTAGAATGCAGACGCAGGCAGCAGTAAATATTCCTGTCACGGCTTCACTTAGATTACTCTGAAACTGCATGTTACTGTAGGTGAAGAAGCTAAAATGAATTTCAAGAGTTTTATAAGGGCTCTTAAAAATGAAGATGCTAAAGCCATTAAAATAATCAAAGGAAAATCAGACATATGGTAGTCATTTTCCATGCTGGTTGACAAGAAATGAGACCACCTGCTGTTTGTCTGCTGCCACATGTGCTTAAAAGTTTTAACATGCAATATCATTAAGTCAGGCATCCTCAGTTAAGGTGTCACTCACAAACAAAATAGTGACAAACAATTACCACATAAATGAAATAAGGCTTAATAATTAAGAATATTATTTATTAGTATATTCAGCCATACAACTTTGAGTCTAGTAAATATATTATTGAATCTAAAAAGCCGGAAGAAGTAAATGTGATGTCAAATTCTTTAACAACATTGTACCATGTGAGCGAAGCAGCTCAGACTCAAACAGCAACAGTTATAGATGAACTTACATCCATTATACAGAAGTGCAGTGACAACCAATACCTGGAAACCTGGAGGGAGAGCTATCACTAAGCATGTATTTTATACAAAACTGTCTACTTTACTAATGACAACCATGAGCTTGCCTAATGCTTTTGAGCCCAATACCTCAACACCTTACCTTTAAAATCGATACTCTACTGCTAGGTATTAAAATCATTTCCCTTATTGGCTGAACACAAAAATATTGTCACTGTTCCGAATACATTACATGTGACTCCATGTACCAAATTACAAATTTATATATTACTTAATCTAAACTAAGAAATGTACAGTATTATGTGCATGCTGTACCTGTTTATGATGTGTACTGACTTTTCCAGAAATATTTGTTTAACAGTGCCTGACAGTTTGGTCAGAAACATGCACACCAGTAGCCAGTAGCTGGAGGTTATTTTGCAGGGCTCTGGCAGTACCCCTCCTGGTGCTCCTCCAGTTCCTCCTCGCACAAAGGAGAAGAATCCAGTCCTGCTGCTGGGTTGATGCCCTTCTATGGCCCTGTCCAGCTCTCCTCGTGTAACTCATCTCCTGGTATTTCCTCCATGCTCTTGAGACTATGCCTTCTTGCATAAGCATATACCATCCTGGAGGAGCTGGCCTACCTATGCAACCTGAATTGGCTGCAGGTACCTCATGCTAAAAACTTTCACAGGAAAATTAACGAAAGTCACAGGAAAATTAATGGAAGGAATTATTAACGATAAGATTGAGCAGTACATGGCAAGTACAGGAGTTTTACTGAACAGTCAGCATTGGGTTCAGAAGAAGGAGGTCATGTTTTACTAACATACTCAAATTTTATGAGGAAGCAACAAAAGAATATGATCAAAATGGAGCATACAATATTATTTATCTTGACTTTCAAAACATTTGATAAGGTGCCATATGAGAGGTTGGGTATCAAAGAAAAAAAGTTTGAGTTCAGGGTGATGTTTTTAGATGGGTGCAGAATTGGCTCAGACACAGGAAGCAGAGGGTGATGGTGTGAGGAACCTCATCAGAACTGGCCAATGTTAAGAGTGGTGTTCCACAGGGGTCAGTGCTAGGGCGCTGACTAAATGATTTAGATAGATAGATACTTTATTAATCCCCAAGGGGAAAATTACATACTCCAGCTGCAGCATACTGATAAAAACAATATTAATTAAAGAGCAATAAAAGCGCAGTGCAAGTTAAAAAACTGCAAGGTGGAGAGTGTGAGGCAGGTATAACAGCCTATAATTTTGTGTAGTGTTAACATTTACCCCCCCGGGTGGAACTGAAGAGTCGCATACATAGTGTGGGATGAGGAACGATCTCCTCAGTCTGTCAGTGGAGCAGGACAGTGACAGCAATCTGTTGCTGAAGCTGCTCCTCTGTCTGGAGATGATACTGTTCAGTGGATGCAGTAGAATCTCTATGATTGGCAGGAGCCTGCTCAGCGCCCGTTGCTCTGCCACAGATGTCAAACTGTCCAGCTCCGTGCCTACAATACAGCCTGCATTCCTCACCAGTTTGTCCAGGCGTGAGTTGCCCCTTTTCTTTATGCTGCCTCCCCAGCTCACCATCGCGTACAAGAGAGCGCTCACCACAACCGTCTGATAGAACATCTGCAGCATCTTATTGCAGATGTTGAAGGACTCCAGACTTCTAAGGAAGTATAGTCGGCTCTGTCCTCTCTTGCACAGAGCATCAGTATTTGCAGTCCAGTCCAATTTATCATCCAGCTGCACTCCCAGGTATTTATAGGTCTGTACCCTCTACACACAGTCACCTCTGATGATCACGGGGTCCATAAGGGGTCTGGGTCTCCTAAAATCCACCACCAGCTCCTTGGTTTTGCTGGTTTTCAGGTGTAGGTGGTTTGAGTCGCACCATTTAACAAAGTCCTTGATTAGGTTCCTATACTCCTCCTCCTGCCCACTTCTGATGAAGCCCACGATAGCAGTGTTGTCAGCGAACTTTTGCATGTGGCAGAACTCTGAGTTGTATTGGAAGTCCAATGTATATAGGCTGAACAGGATATACTGTATATATGGACATAATAATAAGATAAAGAACACAAAAAGAATGGTTGGGGTACCTGATGATAAGGAAGAAAAAAAAGGTAAATTACAGCACTAAAAATATAAAGGAGGATTAGGGTGAGTTGTGATGGTCAAAATAGTCACTTCTGGTGCAAACTAAAGAAACCCAGATGTGGGTTCCAATAGTGAATGCTGACTTCTGGTGCCACTGATCTTTAAATGAACCGCTCGGTGGAAAGGGTGGACTTCAGTTGAACAAATGAAGAAACTGACATAACTGCTTCAGGGCAGGTCCTGTCCTGAAGGTAAAAGAGCATAAAGTGTTATACTGCTCTCTTCTGCTAGACAATGGTATTGCCCATTTTGTTTCCTACTAGTTGTTCCCCACTCACAGGTGCCCAAGGGATACTTTCTAGCTTCAACTCCTACTGTAGTAATATCTTCTACTTTTACTTCCAGTGTGCAAAAAGTACCTACTTGAAGCGATACTTTCAGCTATTCTTGTACTAATTTTAATCTTTGGAAGTTATACATACTGCCATCCTTTATATGCAAAAGGTGATGATACATGTTGATATAGTGACTAGCAATTAGGGTCATTGCTAAAAACAATATGGAAGTACTCATGCAACCAACGCCTAGAATGGCAGCACTTGTGGAAAAAGAGTCAAACTAAATGGTGACGTGAGAATAATCACCAAAACAATATGAGAATAAATCAAACACAAAACTAATTTTACCTAAAAAAATCAAATAAAGTAAATCAAAGAACTTTTAACACCAACATTTTAATATGATTGAAGTCTCTCTATTGGCATTTTAATCTCATCTACAGTGGTGTGAAAAACTATTTGCCCCCTTCCTGATTTCTTATTCTTTTGCATGTTTGTCACACAAAATGTTTCTGATCATCAAACACATGTAACCATTAGTCAAATATAACACAAGTAAACACAAAATGCAGTTTTTAAATGATGGTTTTTATTATTTAGGGAGAAAAAAAATCCAAACCTACATGGCCTTGTGTGAAAAGCGTTTGCGATAACTTGCAATGAGTCTTTTACAGCGCTCTGGAGGAATTTTGGCCCACCCATCTTTGCAGAATTGTTGTAATTCAGCTTTATTTGAGGGTTTTCTAGCATGAACCACCTTTTTAAGGTCATGCCATAGCATCTCAATTGGATTCAGGTCAGGACTTTGACTAGGCCACTCCAAAGTCTTCATTTTGTTTTTCTTCAGCCATTCAGAGGTGGATTTGCTGGTGTGTTTTGGGTCATTGTCCTGTTGCAGCACCCAAGATCGCTTCAGCTTGAGCTGACGAACAGATGGCCGGACATTCTCCTTCAGGATTTTTTGGTAGACAGTAGAATTCATGGTTCCATCTATCACAGCAAGCCTTCCAGGTCCTGAAGCAGCAAAACAACCCCAGACCATCACACTACCACCACCATATTTTACTGTTGGTATGATGTTCTTTTTCTGAAATGCTGTGTTCCTTTTATGCCAGATGTAACGGGACATTTGCCTTCCAAAAAGTTCAACTTTTGTCTCATCAGTCCACAAGGTATTTTCCCAAAAGTCTTGGCAATCATTGAGATGTTTCTTAGCAAAATTGTGACGAGCCCTAATGTTCTTTTTGCTTAACAGTGGTTTGCGTCTTGGAAATCTGCCATGCAGGCCGTTTTTGCCCAGTCTCTTTCTTATGGTGGAGTCGTGAACACTGACCTTAATTGAGGCAAGTGAGGCCTGCAGTTCTTTAGACGTTGTCCTGGGGTCTTTTGTGACCTCTCGGACGAGTCGTCCCTGCGCTCTTGGGGTAATTTTGGTCGGCCGGCCACTCCTGGGAAGGTTCACCACTGTTCCATGTTTTTGCCATTTGTGGATAATGGCTCTCACTGTGGTTCGCTGGAGTCCCAAAGCTTTAGAAATGGCTTTATAACCTTTACCAGACTGATAGATCTCAATTACTTCTGTTCTCATTTGTTCCTGAATTTCTTTGGATCTTGGCATGATGTCTAGCTTTTGAGGTGCTTTTGGTCTACTTCTCTGTGTCAGGCAGCTCCTATTTAAGTGATTTCTTGATTGAAACAGGTGTGGCAGTAATCAGGCCTGGGGGTGGCTACGGAAATTGAACTCAGGTGTGATACACCACAGTTAGGTTATTTTTTAACAAGGGGGCAATTACTTTTTCACACAGGGCCATGTAGGTTTGGATTTTTTTTCTCCCTAAATAATAAAAACCATCATTTAAAAACTGCATTTTGTGTTTACTTGTGTTATATTTGACTAATGGTTAAATGTGTTTGATGATCAGAAACATTTTGTGTGACAAACATGCAAAAGAATAAGAAATCAGGAAGGGGGAAAATAGTTTTTCACACCACTGTATCTGCTGATCCATCGAAGTTAGTGCCATTTATAAGCTCAACAAACCTGTGTTGTACACATTTATCAAAATAACCTTTTTATTGTGAAATAGAACAAATCACCAGCACTAATCCTTGCCCTTGCTCCTATTTCTGAAATATTTTCTTACTGGTGAAGTAAAGAAAGAATGTTATACATTTGCATTATTATTCTGATTTTTTTCTACCAGAACGATGTTAATTTTAGGACATCCTACCCCCTCTAACAACACTCCACCCTCACTGATATGTCAATAGAATCCACAATCCTTCAAAACTCGCTCTGAAATGCCAGCTGCTCTTCAACAGAACTCCCTTCTCCATGCTATTCTAAGGATGTACCTTCCAATAAAACTCCAGTTTCACTTCCCCAAACTCCACAAAAATCTCTGTAATGCTTCCTCCTCTGCCACAAAACATGAAAAAGTAAAGCTTAAAGCAACTGAAGGGGTCATTCATTTATTTTCATGTTGTTTAAAACCAGAGTCTCTAAGTACAGTATTGTGCATTTTTAAGGATGAGGGTGAATTCTACTATTAAAATAACTTATGAAAACCTCTCCCCTATTTTTATAAAAAATGTTCTTTCCATTTTGGTGTTAACACATAGCTAGTTTATTTTAATGTGTCCTTATTTACTGTAAAGATCCATGAAATATCATTCTAGTTATTATTTTTGTTATATATTTATGTTCATGATACATTCATTTTCTTTGCTGTACAATCCAATTTTTTTTACATTTTCTCTACCTTACTCAATTCCTGGATATTCATTCTCAGTTGTTATGCTGTGACAAGGAGTGGAGTTTCTCATGATAAATCATCGGTCATCTGGAGAGAGAAGCCAGTTGTTCATAATGGTGAGAAACAAATGAATTTTTGCATACCACTCCAGACATATAAATGACCTAAAAAAGATATCAAAATCAGACTCCAGGAGCTGTGAGTGTTAATTATTCCCAATTACATTTTAAATCTAACTTGGATGTTATATATTTCTTTAAGATTATTACAAGAACATTTCAGTAAACACAATCGTATCAGAATATTTTTCGTTCTGATCCTAAAAAAAGTAATATTCCGCACTAATTAAACATAAAATAATCTTATATAATTATGTATATTATATACAATATGTTGCAGTGAGAGGGAGAGATGAAGTAGAAATAGGATATGCTATGATTAGGAAATGTGCTATTAAACCTGACACTTATCTTTTAACACAGTAGGAGCAGTAATGAAAATGACAGTCTCCTATCACCCTTAACATTAAATTTCATTCAATGTTATTTTAGGAAAATCACTTTCAATTGTATAGTGCTTTTATCTCATTCCATAATGTTCTGTTTCTTTATAAAAACATTAAGGACTTAGAAGCAATGTCTTGCATTATTAAACCATCTGAAAAATGTGGAGTTACAGTATATACTAATAACGCCACTTGTGCTTCATTCCTACAATATCTGTGATTTCTTCCATATTTACTATCTGTTAAACCTTCAAAGGTTTATAGAAAGCTGCAAAGATATGTAAATGATTTAGTGGGCTAATTAAGGATGGTACAATGTAAAGACGATAAAACACAATGTAATAACTAGAAAGTTGCAAGCAAATTCTAAAAGCAGTCTTACCAAACTTTAATAATTATATCTCACAACTTGTGAAAGCAGTCAGTATATAAGGTTTCTCCTCACAATTTGCTTTTACATGTCAGCCTTTAAAAGCCAGCTGTGCAATATTTAATGGAGTGTGTTTTTAACCTTGGCTGTCTCACATTTGTGTTATAAAAATGTGGAAGGTGAAATAAGAGGAAAATTTCATCAAAAGTGACTTTTTTTCTTTCTGAAATACTTTATGTTCTATATTTGAAGAAGTTGTTTCAAGAAAACTACACCCTAAATATAAAGTTAGCCTTTTTTAGTTATCAGCTGGTGGAAACTCATCCTCATTAAATACAGTTAAATTGTAGAGTCTTTACTTACTATCCTAAAAAATAAAAGCTCTGTGGCTGATCAGAAGCTGTGTAAAATAAAATAAGAGGATTGCAAAAAGAAAATAAGCACTGCATGAAAGGTTGCATATAAAAGTTAATTTAGATTTTTTTTACTTATCACAAAAAATATAATATATAGTATACATCAAGCTAATAAGTAATGGCATATATCATATTTCCCCATTAACATTTAAAGTTCATTTTCAGCACCTCAGCAAATTCAGTTACATTTTTTACATTAACTATGTAAAATAGAATGATGATATGAAATGTTATAAGTAGTTTGGAGCACAAAACATAAATCTGAAGGTATGTAGACAAACATACTTTTATTAAACATTAGCTTGAAACAGCACCATTGCTGAAAACAAAAAGAAATTGCCACTATAATACAATGTATGTCTTACATCTCAGATAATTCAAAAGATGAACAGTCTGTATAAGAATAAACATCAGTGTTGACATGCATTTACTTGGAGAAATGAAAAAATAAATGCTAGGACAAATATAATAAAAACTGATTTATGTCAAAATGACACAAACAAAAATGTCTACCTTAATTAGTCAGAATTTCAGGAAATATATCCTTAAATATTCACTGGTTCACTGATGATAGTTTTTCAAATATCAGAAGAATGGTATCTAAATGTGACACAGAAATGTAAAACACAGATGAGGTTGTTACCACAAGTATCTTTTAACAGAAGTGTCTAGTTTGAAAATGGCACTGGCAGAACTGGACATCAGAGTATTTGTCGTATGAGGAATAAAATGATGTAACACTTCAATGATTGATTGATTTATTCAAATTTCAAGCTTATATTAAATGCCGCTTTATATATATCATTATATTTGTGTTGCTGTATGCACTGGCATAATTTTATGAAGTAGCCTGTAAAAAGAATTTATAAAACTTTAAATAAATTTTATAAATCAAAATTTCTGCAAATTTGAAATAACTACGAAACACTCAGACCTCCAGTCTCTGAAGAAAGGTGGATCAGGTACTTCTTGACCATTCTGCCAATGGGGTTGCTACCTTTGTCATGCCAGTCAGTCAGCCTGTGCAACTGCTTCACTGCCATGAGATGTTGCTGTGGTTCTTTTCCTGACAGCCATGCCATGTGCTTGTGGCACATGATGCTGCTCTCCTTGAAAAGAAGCTAAAGTCAAGTAATGTGGTGGAGGAAGCCTTCACATCAATGAGGTTCTGCAGTTTGCTTCACACTCAGCAGCCAGGTCACCTTCTCAATCATTTTTCCTATGCAGTTTGCTATAAGAAACATGTGAACACTGAAACCTTGGTGGGTGCTGGATCTGTCATTCTTTTACTTCCTATTATTTAATTGACTTATGTAATTTACTTCACACTTAGCAGATCCAGTCCCAGTAGTTCTCATGTGCCAGCAGGTTGCATGCAATGGAATGCAAGGCTGTCATTCTTCTCCCTATCAGATAATCAGTTTTTGCAAATTGCTCCACTGTCACCAGATATCAATTCATTTCTTTTTCCTGTCAGTAATCCTGCGTGCCTGCAATGCTGTTCTTTTCTTGGTAGCCATGGTGCACAGTTGCATCACTGCTTGTTGCAGAAAGGACCTGAAGTCCAATTTCATGAATGTTGAACAAATATTGGACTGCCTTCAAAGCATTGAATAGCGTATATTCAACTATTCATCCAAATATACCTTTAAGCTTGCAGTGTCAACCTAATCTTGTGTAGTTATAGTAACTATCCAGCTTTGTTTCCTCTCATTTGTAAATTTTATTTTTCTTATGTAACATTCACTGTATTGTCCGCATATTGATCTGGCAAAATTTTACACCAGATGCCTTTCCTGACATAACCCTCCCCATTTATTTGGGCTTGGGACTGGCATGAACAAATACACTGGTTTATGCATCCCATGTGGCTGTGGTGAATGCATATTTTAAGAAGAGGGAGGAACACAGTGTGATGTACAAGAGTGGAGGAAAATGCATACAGGTAGATTATATCCTATCCAGGAAGGTCAGTCTGAAGGAGATTAGAGACTGCAAAGTTGGGGCCGAGGAAAGTGTAGTTAGGCAGCATAGGATGGTGTTCTTTAGAATGACGTTGGATATCAAGAAGAGGAAGAGAGTGGGGGCAGAGCCAAGGATCAAATTGTGGAAGTTGAAAAAGGAAGACTTTAAGGTGGAGTTCAGGGGGAAGGTAAGACAGGCAATGGGTGGCAATGAAGAGTTACCAGATAGCTGGGCAACTACAGCAGAAGTGGTAAGGCAGGCAGCTAGAATGGTGCTTGCTGTGGCATCTCGACCGAAAAAGGAGGACAAAGAAACCTAGTGGTGGAATGAGGAAGTACAGCAGAGTATACAGAGGAAGAGGTTGAGGAAGAAGAAGTGGGATAGTCAGATAGATTCAGAAAGTAGACAGGATTACAAGAAGATAAAGTGCAAGGTGAAGAGAGGGGTGGTGAAGGCTAAAGACAAGGTGTATGATGAGTTGTATGAGAGACCAGACACTAAGGAGTGAGAAATGGAACTGTACCGATTGGCTAGACAGAAGGACATGGCTTGGAAAGATGTGCAGCAGGTTAGATTGATAAAGTATAAAGATGGCAACATACTCACAAGAGAGCAGAGTGTGTTGAGCAGATGGAAAGTGTACTTTGAGGTGCCGATGAATGAAGAGAATGAGAGAAAGAGAAGGTTGGATGATGCAGAGATAGTGAATCAGGAAGTGCTTTTGAGGAGTTGAAATTAGTGCAGAAAAGTAAGTAATCCAATATATTTTATTATTATTCATTTTAAAACCACATTTTAAACTCTGTCTCTTATGATGTATGTTCTTCTGTAACCTTATTTTTTAACAGAGAAGTATATGCAGTACTGATTTTGATTTTGTTATAATTAATTTATAAACAATTTTTACTCTTCATAGGTTTGTGACTGCCTCCAAAGTCATTTTGATGACAAGAGGTCTTCAGAAGATTGTTGTCCGATATCAAAGAAATCCCTCCAGCTTTGGCCCTGTTAAAAAGCTAGTGGATTCCCTGATGTCAGAAATGACTAGGAGGTTTGGCAAAGTGGAACACATTGAGAAGCTTGCTGATGCTACTTGCCTCGACCCAAGGTTCAAACAGCAAGCCTTTGTCAATCACCAGGCAGCAGAAGACACAGTAAAGAGGGTTACAGCAGCTGCAGCAGCTATTAACCCAGCTCAGAGTGAGGAGGAGGAGAATGCTTCAAACCCTAGTGCGACTGCCAGTACAGGGGCCATGTTCTGGGAGGACTTTGATGAAAGGGTAGCAAGCTTGAGGCCTTCTGCTACCACTTCTAAGACAGATGCTATGATGGAGATGCGGGCCTACCTTGCAGAGCCACTCTTACCCCGCAAATCAGACCCTCTGGCCCGGTGGAGGAGATGTTCTGCTGTATACAAAACCCTTTCTGAGGTCATGAAGGCAAGACTTTGCATTGTGGCCACATCTGTGCCATCTGAAAGAATTTTTTCGAAAACTGGGCAGATTATCTCCGACAGAAGAAACAGACTAAGCCCATCCAAGGTCCAGGAGCTTGTTTTTTTGAACGCAAACATGCCTTAAAGCAAGTCCTAAAAATATAGCCACAGTGTGTTATTTATTTTAAAGCTTATTTATTTGTATTTATTTTTAAAAAGCCTAGCTTATAGTGCAGTATATATATTTTTTAATATTGTGAGTTAATTTGTTAAGGTTATTAGGCCCGTGGCTTTATTTTATTTATTTATTTTTTTCATTTAGGCCTATTTTTATTTAAGTTGTTTTTAATTCATTTGGGAATAGTTATCCTCTTTGCTATAAAGCCTTTCTGGCACAAAAATGTTATTTATTTTAAAGGTTATTTATTTTTATTATTTTTTTAAAAGCCTAGCTTGTTGTGCAATTTTTTTGATATATATATTGTGACTTTTAAGTTAATTTGCTAAGGTTATTAGGCTCTGTGGCTTTAGTATCTTTTAATTTGTAATTATTTGTATGTAAATTGTTTTAATTCATTTGTGAATAGTTATCCTCTTTGCTATAAAGATTTTCTCCCACAAAAATAAACAATAAAAACAATTCAAAAGTGTGTACACAGTGTCTAAAGTTTCAGTGTTTCAAAAGTATAGTTTACAAAGACAATCTGATTTAGTAAATAACTGCACAGTTAAGTAATCAAGTATAAAAGTTATTTAGTTACAAGTTATTAAGTATCATTGGTAAGTACATGTGACTTTTCAGTTAAAAAAAACAACTTGTAAACATTGAAGCTAATTATTATGGCCTAAACATATAGTAAGTGACTCAAAAATGTTTCATAAATCATGCAACAAGGTATTGTATTTTATGAAGATTAGAATCCACTGTAAAAAAACAAAAACAAAACAAGTATGTCTGATACTTGATTTGATCTCTGATTATCAGAGATCAGAGTTATTTTACTGAGGTGGTAAGTGGTCACGTGACAAATAACAAACGACTCGAAAGACTCAAGGAATGAACTAATCAATTCTGTTTCCGGCTCAGACTGCATAGGTTAAACTTATGGAGCTGTGACGTGATGAACGAACAACTCAAACCCGAAGACTGGAGAGATGAACTAATCAATTCTTTTTCCGGCTCAGACTGCCTTGGTTAGCTAATTGGGCTGTCACGTGATGAATGAACGACTCAAACCCGAAAACTTGTCAGATAAGAGGCGAGGTGAGCGAATCATAGACTAAAGACCCAGGTAAACAATGAAATAATATTTTCTGTTTCTTATAGCATTATAGTTTTGTCTTGATTGTAGTGTGATCAATATTTGTGTAAGCAGTAGATGTGTTAGGGAGGTAACAGGTAACCTTTTAATTATATTTTGCCGAAATGAACGAAATTACTCGAAAAAAGATTTGTTCATTTTGCTGAACGAGACTTAAAGGTCCGAGTTGGTAAAATGATCCGAACTTCCCATCACTAGTAGGCTGGGAGGTGTAGGGTAAGACCCAGGGCTTTCTGAGAGGATTAAATCTCCCAGATGGCCTGGGAACACATTGGGATCCTACAGTATGAGTTGGCAAGTATGGCTTGGAAAAGGGATGTATGGACCTCAATGATTAAGATAAGTGGTGGAAAATTAATGAATGTTCTTTAATAATAATAATAATAATAATAATTGGCAGATCAGCTACTCCACCTCATGCATTCAAAAATGTTTCCAGTTTGTTGCCTTTGATTCTGCAAGTCAAAGTTGTGTTTTTTAAGAAAAACACCGAAAGGCGATTGATCAAAATACTGTAGCATGTCTGAATAATCTTATTGCTCATTAAAACTCATCATGATGATAAATTGCTCTGAAAAACTAATTACAAGTCACACTGACAATATCCTTGACTATGCGCAACCATGGCACAGTATATGTAAAATAATTTAGCCAGTGGATAATATCACTTCACTGGCCATATTACCTTGAAAGCCACAATCGTATATGCTATGATGCTATTTAAACTTTCACTATACTGTACCTTCAGACTAATCATTACTACAGATGAATAATGGCAAACCACAAGTTCTTTTTAGTGTTCACGTTTGTATTAAGTGAAAGTAAACCAATACAACTGCGGTGGGCTGGCGCCCTGCCCAGGGTTTGTTTCCTGCCTTGCACCCTGTGTTGGCTGGGATTGGCTTCAGCAGACCCCCGTGACCCTGTAGTTAGGATAGAGTGGGTTGGATAATGGATGGATGGATGGAAACCAATACAAATTAGTGTCAACTAATATTAAACCACAAAAAAATATTCTGAACACCCACTCCAATGCATTTACCCACCACTACCCCTAAACTTCACACTGTGTAAAGAAATACAGTATGACTTAATGTAAAAAACAAAATAATGAGATCTGTATTACCCAAAATAGGGAAAGCACAATCTCAAAGCAAAAAATACAAAAAAATGCACAAGCGTTATGATGGCTTCCACAACATATTACAAACATATGGTGTCCTTCATCATGTTTACAATAAAGACACATTTTTCCTTTAGTTACCCCTCTGCTTCATAGTTTAAAATTACAAATTAAACAATTCAGATATGACTAAATTGCACGTTGCAGAATTTAATTTAATGGTATTTGCATGCATTTTGGTCACATCAACACTTTTTATACATGGTCCCCCCATTTTCCCCATAATGTTAGGATGCATTTATATTAATCAGTTTGAAACTTTTTTTGGAGCATGTTAAACCGGATTTGTATTTTTACGTGTGCATATTATGTAATCTAACATTTATATTTTACCTGTCAATTTGTTCCCATGCTCTCAACCTTTGCTCAGTGAAGAGTGCCATACAAAAATAAAATGAATTGAAATGGAGTACATTATTTGGATTTAACAGAGGTTTTAAACATTTTTGTGTTATTGAAACTGGAAAAAGGTTAGAAAATACAGGATCCTACTTTTGTACTTTCAGTTTATCAGATTTCCAACAAAAATTGTGCACATTGGTTAACTTCCATTGTCATCTTCTCATATCTGTACAGTATATCCTGGTCCACAATACCATATGCCTTAGATAAATCAATAAATAGTATAGTGCATCATTTATAGTTTCCTAACATATATACAAAACATATCTTTTTCAAACTCATATAATTCTATTTAGATTTACACAGGACAAAATCAGCTGAAATCAGTCCTGGATGGAGCACCACACATCCACATAGGGCCAATTTAGAATCAGCCATTTACTGTATCTAATGTGCATATCATCGAAATCTGGTAGGAAAACCGGTGATGTGTTGTGTTATAATTTGTTTAGCAAGTAAGAATTTCACTGTTCTCTATACAAATGACAATAATGAGCCCATGATCACCCAATAAACTGGATTATGTGCAGAACCCACCCCAAGAAATATGTGCATAGCCATCAGATCTTAAAAAGTCAATGTTGTGTTCAGTTGTAGTTTCTGCCAGAACACTAGGGGGAGTGCTGATAAAATGTATTACCTATTGAAGGGATAGCAAAGGAGTATAGAAAAAAGTAAGTCTTCTGGATTGGTGATAGTGCGTGCCTGTCGTAAAATAAAGTGAGTTAATGTTCTGAGTTATCCATGGCTGGCTAATTATTTCACCCTGTCTGGACATAACAAAATTGGCGACGAGATTCTCCTCTTTATATTGTGCATGCTTGCAGTGAAAATGGCTGTTGCTAATGTGCCTTTTCCAAGTTTTTTTCTTCCAAATCCGAGCGAGCCCGCAGTGCCTTTCGCAACATGGTTTCAGATGTTCAATAATTATCTGCTTGTAATTGACGCTACTGGGGGTGCTTGGCCTGACGCTAGGAAGAGAGCTGTGTTACTTCATTGTCTCGGGACCGAAGGTCAGCGAATTTTCTACACCCTGCCTAACACAGGTACAACGTTCGATACCGCCGTAGAAGCTTTGAAAGTATACTTTATACCTAAAGCTAACGGGGTCGTTGAGCGCCATGCATTTTGTAAGAGGATCCAGGGATCACAAGAGATCGTTTTACAATACATGGCGGCACTACGTGAGCTTGTTGCAACATGTGAATTTGCCGAACGCGCAGACGAAATGATTCGTGACCAATTGATTGAGCATGCATATAGCCCACGCATCCGTGAAAGATTGCTGTTGGAGCCAGACCTTACGTTGGATAAAGCAGTAACTCTTGCTACTCAGATAGAAGCGGCTACAGATCAAGCTAAAATCATTTCTAGGAATTCCAGCATCATGCCAGTACAGACAGTGCAGCATAAACAGAGGAATAAACCCAGACAGCGACAGACACCTGCTACTATTATGTCTGCTAACCCTGCTAAGGGGAAAGCGTGCTTCCGATGTGGATCACAGTCACACCTGGCAAACTCAGTGAGCTGCCCTGCTGCAAAAGCAACTTGTAAGCATTGCAAAAAGACTGGGCATTTTGCTAAAGTGTGTCGCTCTGCCCAACCCTGTACACGGGAAGTACGTGAGGTTGAATTGCCAGAAGTTACTGTATTATATACAGAATATACAATACATACACATCTGCTAAAATTACTTGTGCTATGGAAATCTCAGCTCCAGGTTTACATTCCTGCTCACTGAACCTGATTGTTGACACTGGCTCATCAGTCTCAATATTACCACACTGTATTTACACCCGTCACTTCAGCAACATTCCTTTGACAAAACCTACAGTGAGACTTGTGACATATTCAAAAACTCATATCCCCGTACTTGGGTGCCTATCTGTAACTGTGTGTTTACATGGTCGTACAACTGTGGCTACATTTTTCATTGTGGAAAATGGAACCCCACTAATGGGTAGAGACTTAATGTCACTTTTACATGTGCATATCGTGAACAGTAAGGCTATGCTTTCTGATGCTGCAGCTTCCATTTTGCCTGTGCCAGTCTTACAGTGCGCTGCTGTGCCCCTGTCCATTGGCTGTGTTAAAAACTTCATCCACCGCATCAAGATCGATGAGACAGTACCTCCTGTGCGACAGAAGCTGCGCCGCTTACCTCTGTCGGTTAAAGATGCTGTGTCTGAAGAACTTGATCGCCTACTCGCAGCTGGTGTCATAGAACGAATTGATGCTTCTGCTTGGGTCTCACCTATTGTAGTCACCCAGCGCAAATCTGGTAACATTCGCATGTGTATTGATCTGCGTGATCCCAATAAAGCGGTTATTGTAGACTCTTTTCCCTTGCCACATATGGATGAACTACTTTCTGCACTCAGAGGAGCTACGGTATTTTCTACCATTGACTTAGCCAGTGCCTACTACCAAGTACTACTGCATGAGGACAGTCGAGACCTGACTGCTTTCATTACACATGAGGGCCTCTTCAGGTTTTGTCGGGTTCCTTATGGGTTGGCATCTGCACCCTCCGCCTTCCAGAAAATGATGACTGCTATTCTCTCTGGCTTACCTGGTGTGGAGAATTACTTGGATGATGTAATAGTACATGGACCTTACTTGACTACCCATGACAAAGCCTTACATTCTGTGTTATGCCGGCTGGAAGATGCTGGCCTGCAGCTAAACAATGACAAGTGCAAGTTTCGTCAGTCCAGCCTACCCTTCCTAGGGCATATAGTGTCTGCTAATGGCCTGCTTCCTGATAAGGCCCATGTACAAGCCATCATGAATGCTCCTGCACCCACAGATACTGCTACTTTGCGTTCTTTCCTTGGGCTGCTGTCTTGGTACTCTAAATTTCTACCAAACCATGCTACTGTCATTGAACCAATGCGCGCATGCTTGCGACAACCTGCAGGTGCATTCTAGTGGACAGCTGATGCACAGAAGAGATTTGAGCAGGTAAAAACATTGCTAGTGGATAGCCCTGCTTTGGTACTTTTTGACCCTACACTGCATACTGTAGTTTCCACTGATGCTTCTGACTACGGTCTGGGAGCCATTCTTTCTCAACTCGGTTCTGACAATGTAGAAAGAACTGTGGCATTTGCTTCGCGGACTCTTTCCACTACAGAGCGTAAATATTCAATGGAGAAAGCGCTAGCTTGTTTGTGGGTGGTAGAGAAATGGCGAACATACCTGTGGGGACGTCGTTTCACCCTGCGCACGGACCATCAGGCATTGACAACGCTGTTGACCACCAAGGGGATTGGTCGTGCTGGGATGCGCATTGCGAGATGGTCTACACGTCTTCTGTCATTTAATTATGATGTAATATATCGCTCAGGTTCTCAGAATGCTCCTGTTGACTGTCTGTCTTCTCTACCCTTACCTGTTGCTCCTGCTGAACCAGAGTTTGTTGCTCTCCTGTCTGTGGCACGTAAGACATTGTCTCCTGCTGATTTGGAGTCTGCTTGTGCTGAATGTCCAGACCTCACTAAGCTACGTACACAGATTTGGCTTTGGATGCTGATCTGCTGCCATACTACAAGCTCCGTCTAGAACTTTCTGTCAGTGACAACTTTGTGTTTCATGGTTCACGTCTGATTGTGCCAGCTAGCCTTCGTTCATCATTAATTGCAATAGCACACGAGAGTCACCAAGGTGTAGTACGCACCAAACAACGACTCAGAGAACTTTACTGGTGGCCAAAGATGGACACTGATGTTTGTACTGCCATTAGTTCTTGTCAGACATGCCAGATGAATGACAAAACAGCTCATCCACACCCCGCTTCCTTACAGCCTACAGCTTTTCCAGATGGCCCATGGGAAAAAGTGGCTTTGGACATTGTAGGACCATTTGACACTGCTGCACCGGACTGTAGACATGCCTTGACTCTGATTGACTACCACAGCAAGTGGCCGGAAGTAGCTTTCACCCCTTCCATAACTACTGCTAATGTGCTCACATTCCTGTCTTCCATTTTCAGTCACCATGGTAACCCTGCAAGTCTGGTGACAGATAATGGGGTTCAGTTTACCTCTGCTGCTTTTGCTGCTTTTCTGGAAGAAAGACAGATTAAACATCACCGCTCCTCACTGTATTACCCTGCTGCCAATGGAGCTGTATAGTGATTCAATCGTTTACTGAAACATACGATTCAACTCGCTATTCAAGAACACCATCCCTGGAAAGCTGCCATTACAGACTTTTTGCATGTCTATCGTGCTACTCCACACGCAACTACTGGAGTTTCTCCATTTGAACTCCTTCATGGTCGACAGATGCGCACAAAATTGACCATACTACCACCTACTTCTTCAGGTTTACAGTCTGCTAGTGATGTCCGTACCACAGTTGAGCAACACCAGAACAGAATGAAAGTCTAGGGTGCTCGCTTGCCTAGTTTCAAAACAGGGGATAAAGTGAGGGTCAGAAATCCTCTGCATGTTCCAAAAGGACACCAGAAGTTCAGCAACCCTGTCACTATCAATAAGAAACTGGGTGCTCATACATACATTTTTTGAGTGATGGAAAAACCTGGAATGCATCTCATCTGGTTGCTTTTCCAGACTGCGCATCTACACCTGTCCAAAAGGAAGTCAAGCCACCAGAGCTTCCTCAGTCACCCAGACCCAAATGCAGTACTCACCCACCAAACTGGTTGAAGGACTATGTTACTTAAAATAATATTGCTGAACAAGAGTAATAATTTACTTGCATTTGCTTATTTTGGTTGTGGAATGTACATATCAGGTTCTTTTAACTTTAATTATTTCATTGCTTAATTACATGGAAGTTCTGGGAATTTTTGTCGTGTTAATTTCATTAGCAAGCAGAAGTTAAGCTTTTCTTTAAAAAAAAAAAAAGGAAAATGTTGTGTTCAGTTCTAGTTTCTGCCAGAACGCTAGGGGGAGTGCTGATAAAATGTATTACCTGTTGAAGGGATAGCAAAGGAGTATAGAAAAAAGTAAGTCTTCTGGATTGGTGATAGTGCGTGCCTGTCGTAAAATAAAGTGAGTTAATGTTCTGAGTTATCCATGGCTGGCTAATTATTTCACCCTGTCTGGACATAAACAGTCAATTTTGGTAAAGAAACAGAATTCAGCTATTCATAAAACATACTTTAGCTCAAACTGCACCAACTGTTTCTATGATCATGTACATTTTCTATAATATTATATAAAATGCTCTTAGGGAAACCTTCAACATGTGAGCGTTGTCATCAATTGCCTACATCACCAAGTGACAATTTTTGAGAATGTTCTATAGATAAACAATTTGGAACTAAAAGATTGGCATATCTCTCATATAGCCTTGGATTTCAAATCACTCCTAATGCCTTAATAGCAGTATTTAGAGTATTGAGTTGTATTATCTAATACCGCACTTCCTGCATAAAAATATAGAAGAAGATTCCCAATCCACACTCTTTTTAATTGGGAAAGTGATAATGAGTTTTACTGTATCTGAAATGGAAAAAAATGTACGACCTGTTCTTAATTTTGTTTCAATAATTTAGAAGCCACCATGCTTTTCGCCTCCTGTGCTCAACCTCTTTATTTTACATGCAGTTTTATCCGATAGAAACAACCATTTTATACAGGCCCTCGAGTTTCATGGATTCTTTTAAAAGTGTACTTTTTCCTTGCTCTGTTATTTACATTTGTTTGATTGAGTTGTATTGTTTAAGACTTTACAAATGAAAGGAATTATATAAGTAAAAAATTAAACAAAATCAAACAACCAGAATTCAAACTTAGAAAGCTGTATCCATAACAGCAGCAGTGCCACCATTTAAAGTTGTATTGTTTTTGCAATTGCATCTTATTGATTTATAAAATCAGTAAATAAATGGCTTTGTTTCTTTAAAAAATGTAACTGATTGCTTACAAGGCTTTTTAAGGTTTTGGAAAAAGACTAAATGTTTAGAAATTCATCTATTGATATATAATTAATATAGGGGGATCCCAAACTGTGATATCCACACCCCCTTGGGGGTGCAAGATGGCATTATATGGGGTGTAACAAAGTGGAAAGCTCGCTAAAATCGAGTGAGGTGTGTTGTCCGACTTTATCGTGGTGCAATCGGTGTCTTTCGGTGCAGTCATTTGTAGGCCATTTATTTGTTAGTGCTCATGGTCTATGAAAAGAATTAAGCATTGCATTCGCAACTGTCACATGTGAATAAGCAATGGAAATGTGCATTCTAGTGCACTCCTTGCTGCGGGTGAAGAGTTTGTAAAAGTGAATAACTTCTTTTAAGAGAATAGAATTTGGACCTTGCAATAATCTGAAGAGAAGCACAAGGTCTAGTATTGATTTCTGTGCAATCCCTGATCTTGAAGCGTCAAAGGTTTCAAGGTTTGATTGACATTTTACCAGAGGGAATAAATGGGACTTAATTAGATTAAATACCTTCTACTTACACTCAGCCCACCTCACCTGCTGGCGGTCCTGGCTGTAACACAGCAATTTTAAGTGTATGACGTGTCTGTTTTTGGACCGGAATGCAGGTGTTATCGGGGGAGAAAGTTCGTCAACTGTTGTTTCACTGCTTAGCAGTGTGGCAGAACCTGTTGCTTCATGGGAGTCCCCAATCCTCCAAACCCAATCATTGATCGTGTGTCATTTCCTCATGGGGCTTAATGCTTTGAGGGATACCCCAACCCCCAGATCGTCAAGTGCTTAAGGGTACATTTACAAGATTATTGAGATTTATAAAGGTAAATTGCTCAATTTATATTTAAATTTTATGCATTGAGTTAACAGCTTATTTTGTTAAGTACGATTGTTTTCACGAGCAGTAATGTATGTGGTTAAATTTGTGGTTCAAAACTTTGAAATTTGACTTCTTCATCTTCAAATGAGATATTTTGAAACATTTTCTAGGGGTGCAGTGCACAGATATGGTTGGGAACCACTGAATTAATAGATTATCTCCATGCACGCAGTGGACAACAATGGTGGGGTTAAGAAGCAGCTAGTTTGAAGACTTTATTCTACATGTTAAAAATTGAAATATTTTACTGTATATTTCATCAAGAATAGCGGCTGTTTGGACAGCTAAATTAGTTTACAAAAAATATTTAAAATTTCCAACATTATGAGGGCAGATTTTATTGTTTAAGTAAAGTTTTTTTCTTTTATTTCTCAATAGATTTTTCTGAAATGTCAGATTCAGTTGGGAAATAATAGGTAATAACTGATAATGACACTTTAGCACTCACCCAAAACTTACTAAAGATTGCATTAATTTGCAGTACTTATAATATTTTCTGCTATATCAACTCCAGCAATTCTCATCACTCACCATTAACAAGCAGCAGAGGAACTAATTATATACACATACCACAGTACAAGCAGTAATTTCTGAAATTAAACCATCTGCTTTAAATGTTTAAAGTATAAAAGCACAGGCTATAATATTGTTGTTTTTCTGTTTTTTTTAATAACTGAAAGATAAATGCCATCTTCATTAGGGACTCAAGGGACACAACAATCCAACATATGCACTTGTAAAAAAAAAATAACTTCTCAGAAAATACATATTTCATGTGAATGTTTAAATTAATTATATGGTTTCTGTTTACATATTTTGTTGTTACTTTAAATTATATTTGAACAGCGTGCTTGTTATTTGTTGATATATACATTGAAACTACCATTTATATATTAAAGTACAGTAGAATATGAATATAACCACCTAAAAAATTAGAAAATTAATTTTATGGTTCAAAGTGTTCTGTTCAAGATTTAACATTTTCAAAATTTACAACCTGCTGTCAGACTTACTGTGCAAGTGCATTTGCTGTAGTTTGCCCTAATTTCAACAATAGATAAAAAATGAGTGCCGATCCTAAAATAAAAATACAGGGCCATTCTAAAGTCTTTGTGTGGTTTTAAATAATTATGACTTGTGTGAAGAAAACCTTCCTAATTGTTGTGTGAATTGTACCCTTACCAAGTTTTCAGCTGTTCCCCATGTTCTTGTTGAACTCATTTTAAGGTAAGAGTCCCGATTAACTGCACTTATTCCTTTCATAAGTACATATCTGTGAATCATTGTTGTAGAGGTGGCATGAAAAGCCATGCGATGAACTAAGAATGTCTAAGAAAGATATTTATAGAAAGAAGAGGGCACAGAATTGATTTAGGTATATCCATGGAGAGCTTCATAAGAAAGAACATTGAAACAGACCATGATAGACAATGGTCTGCAAAGAAGTTCAATGCAGATACTGTGTTTCATAATATATGAAGTGAAGAAATAAGCAAGGGAATATTAACTAATTTGAAAGGTGAAGAAAGTTTTAGAAGGATAAGAACAAAACTGAGACTTTCTTGAATTGGTCTTGGTGAAGACTGAAAATGATCTTGCAAATATTGTTAAAGCATGACAATTAAAACTGGGTGTTCTATCTGCAAACAAGTTCAAGTTGAGAGCAACACCAAAATATATAGCCAAGGTCAGCTGATGACTGATGACTCCTCTCCCTCTACTAACCCTGAACAGATCTTTAAAGTGTATACTAAAGAGAATGTGTTTTAAAACAAAACAAATTGGCGAGCAATGTATTCTTTGTATAGTGGTCTTCCACTCCTGTAGATATTGATATGAGTTTGAAAGCTTTATATGTAATTTAAAAAGCTTCAATACAATCTGCTGGTGAGTAAATGGTGAAAACTTGGAAGCATATTACTATATTTCTCTCAGATTTCTAGAATAACTTGGAAGTAGATGACACTCTATCACATCCATCCATCCATCCATTATCCAACCCACTATATCCTAACTACAGGGTCACGGGGGTCTGATGGAACCTATCCCAGCCAACACAGGGCGCAAGGCAGGAAACAAACCCCGGGCAGGGCGCCAGCCCACCGCAGACAACAGATATTTCCACATTTATTTTTACTGGACGCAAGATAGATAGATAGATAGATATTTTATTAATCCCAAGGCGAAATTCACATATAAAACTACAGGGAGAGTAAGTCAATAATATGATAACTATGCCAAGAATCAAAATCTGTCCAATGTAGTCTTAAGCTAGCAGTCAGGCCCTGTGTGAGGGGGGACACAACTGGGGTTGCCAACCGTCTGTAAAAAAAAATGTTTAAACTCTGTTAAAAAAATTACGTGAAAGACAGCAACCTTAGAAATCACTATTTAAAAAATAAGGCTATGTACACTGTACCTTTCTCTATATGTAATACATGGACACAACTGGTTGTTTGTGCCTGTCAATCAAGATGGAAGTGTATGTGCGTTCTGCTTACATTACAACAAATCACACAACGAACAAACGCGAACATGATCGACAGAATAAACAAATTGATTGGACTAAAAGAAAGAATATAGATAGAGAAAACAGTAAAAATGCATATTATTTGTGGTGCAAAGTGACTTTTTCTTTTCTTTTTTTAATAATTTTATTGGGGCGGCACGGTGATGCAGTGGGTAGCACTGCTGCTTCACAGTTAGGAGACCTGTGTTCGCTTCCCAGGTCCTCCCTGCGTTCCTCCGGGTGCTCTGGTTTTCTCCCACAGTCCAAAGACATGCAGGTTAGGTGCATTGGCGATCCTAAATTGTCCCTAGTGTGTGCTTGGTGTGTGTGCCCTGCCTGGGGTTTCTGTCCTGCCTTGTGCCCTGTGTTGGCTGGGATTGGCTCCAGCAGACCCCCGTGACCCTGTAGTTAGGATATAGTGGGTTGGATGATGGATGGATAATTTTATTGATTTTATTGAAATCACACAACATTCCATACCAATAGATCAATTTTACAAAAATAGGATTGAAAACAAATTAACCCCCACCCCTGTGAAAGAGAGCATGGGCAGCAGAATTAAACTTAAAGATAGTAAAAATAAGTAAATAGATAAATTAATAAGTGAATAAAGATAAATGGGGAAGAAAACAAAGTGACTTTTTCTATTGCTTATGGACATCTTGTATTGGTCACAAAAAATGGAAGGATTTACTATTTTATTATGTCCTTTATGCTGTCGTTCTACATATTTAAATTATATGCAACTCATTTTTTTGTTAAATCGTTCAGTAATCCTAATACAGCATAATGCTTTAAAGCATCATCAATAAGCACAATCATTATAACTGGCTCTTTTAATATTGTAGTGCCGTGTCGCCATGGTGTGTGCCAGCGTTGAATGTCAGTGGATTCTCGCTCTTTCCATCGCTCTTTTAGGCAGTTTGCTGTCCTCAGAAGAATTGCTTGCTATTGGCACAATAGTTTGAATCATTATGTGCCTACTCCTTCTTCTGCAGGTAGCTCTACTGCTACTCACTTGAATGGTGGAAAGCCAGCTCATTCTTTTGGAGACTCGGTCTCAGGCTGATGTAATGTGTCAGCACCAAATTACACAATTTTGTACAGTGAGATGATAACAAATCACTAGGCTAAATGTTTGTTGCTAGTTTTCCTTCAGTATTGAATACTGTTCATTGTGTGCACTTGACAGCTCTTATAAAATGAGTGATAAATGGCAAACTTTAGAAAGCTTATATGTCGATGTCAACATAAAGGTACAGTGAAGAGGATGACAATAAAAATGTAAAGCGAAGGCATCATTTAATCATTAATATGATGATTTTTATATAAAATCTGGATTTTTGGTGATGACTGCTATATACACAAAGAAGACAACTGGATGTGAACACTGAGGATGTTGCCACTACTGAGTGACACCCTCACATAGCAGGATTAAGTGTAAGATTCAATGCAGTGAAGAAAAGTGCGATTTCATTTGGAAATATCTTACCATGTCTGAAAGTGACTTGAATGGAAATGCCGAATTACCTTATTGATAAGGACTTGGTAACAGAATTATAAGGTTTGTCCTCAGTATATAAGGCACATTTAGGAAATGCACAGTTAAAACCATTAGCTCAATTAAACATATTAACAGAATTACAGACTTTGTGACCTGTTTCCAAATGTTTGTGTCAGCTTACAAATATTTTTAACAATTCCAGTAACAGTAACTTCTGCAGAGAAAGCATTAGCAAAACGAATCTGATTAAGAATTTTTGAAGGTCCACAATGTCTCGCAAATGTCTTGTGAATCTGGCAATCAAATATTGCCAGAACATTTAATTTGAATACTGTCATTAGACATATTTAACAAAAAAGAGCAAGAAATTGCTAATTTAAGTGTATGACAGATTACTAGGACTGCATTTTTCCATTTAAGGAAAATTTCAAAAGTTAGACCTCTTATAACACTGTAAGATGCTGAGAATATTTTGGAGTGACTGTCCCACTGTGTTCCAAGATTTAGCCTTACATCTCCAAATAGCAGTCTGCTTGTTATTCAAGAGCCAAGAATAAAAGAAGTTCTGAGAAAGTCTTTTGCTGTTATGTACCAAAACTTTGGAATACTTTACCAATAAAGACACACCTCTGTTTCTGTGTTTTCCTAACCCTAACTTCTTTTCTGGTTCTTATGTGGTGATGTTCTGAACCACCACCACCACCTGATCAAAGCACTGTGCAGCTGCCTGGGATGTTTGAATAAAAGCTGATACTCCAGCTTCCCATGATATCCACTGCATCAAATCCTCAAAGATGAACCCTAAAAAAATAAGGAGCAACTTAAATACATTTATATTAGCTAGAATGCCCAGTAGGGACTGGGTGGTCTTTTGGTCTGAGATTCCTGTAGTTTTTTTCTTGAGTTTACCTGTTTTTTTTTTTTTGTTCACACCTCTCCATGTGAGTGGACGTTTCTTGCAGGGAGGGCTTCTGTTCTCTTTCTCTGATGTAGAACCCTCATCCTCATCTGAGTTCACCTCTGTTATAGCATGTCTTTATTTGAAAACAGCAGTGTTATATCGGGGCAAGCGTGAACGTGACTGAGAGAATAAAACTAAATAATAAAAAAAAAAACCAAACGCTAACGTTTACAAGCACCATAAATTTACACTGGCTGTTACAGACTCAAATCAAGTGTATGTTTTTATTGTACAATAGTAACAATAAGAGCAGCTTCTACTCAAAATGGTAATTCTGGAGAGTGCTCAGATT
Source organism: Polypterus bichir lapradei (assembly GCA_026402145.1). Lineage (NCBI taxonomy): Eukaryota > Metazoa > Chordata > Cladistia > Polypteriformes > Polypteridae > Polypterus > Polypterus bichir. The sequence continues at coordinate 8,536,289 of JANRMT010062854.1, forward strand.
CGATTCCACTACCTCTTGATTATAAGTCAGCAGTTCTTATCGCTGCACCACTAAAGAGATTGTATCAGTGTAGTACCTTAACCCGATTTCTTTTATTTCGGTTGTATTCTTGAATTAAAGCACACTTGTTTTGTTATACGTGTACCTTTTGTGAAAGTGCTTATTTGATATTTGGACTTCAGTCTTCACACATTATACACTCCATGTCATAATTTTGTAGTTAGCACTATAACATGAACAAAGTTTTTATTTTAGGAATTTGTTCTTACGTTTCTTACATTTCCTGTCATCTGATCATTATAGACACGGAACACAAATGAAATGCATGTGTTCCAAATAACAATATATTATTTATCCTATGCAATTCACAGGACCTCATGTGCAGATAAAGAAGACTTGTGCTGGGAGAACTTTTTTCCGGCGGTGAGGGGCATGGTATAGCAGGCTGCTTGCTGCTTGTGCTGATCAACACATTTACAAAACAAATGACGCTGATGGAGAGGTGCAAACGGATTTAAGGTGATTTTTTTCATAGGCCTCAGGGATTCTAGTGATAAGGCCTCAAATGCAAAAGATCAATAAAGTGCAACTTTTCACTCCTATCTCACCTTCTATACCCTTTTTGACCATGTGATTAAAACCATAGTGGATGAATAATAGCTAATGGAGCAGGAAAGGGGTCTTGAAGACATTTTTGCACCAATTCAAAAAATTCTTCTCAAACTACTCACTAGAAGCCCTAAACACTACTCCATCTGACACAAAACAGATTCAAATTAAAATATTTTGTGCTATTGCTATTAACCATAAACAGACAAATAGCTATTAAAGTGTTAGTTTTATTATTTATAAAGTAGAATGATGAGAAAAAAATTGAATATTTTCATTGTTACATATCAGCTATTACGTTTTGCCTTTGTCTCCTATTCCCATAAATACTAACCATATTAATTTTTTGCCAAATCACTGTTTTGTTTCCAGGTAAAAATTCCCTGCAACTCAACCAAAAAAAAAAGATTTTTACACCATTTTATTTACAGTACTGCTTATAACATGAGATTTTTAAATTGGTTTTAGAGTTCAAATTAATGACCACAACTGCAGTATGTATTCATTTTGCTAGTTATTTCACAAGTTTCCTCTTTGCTCACAACTATCATAACAACCCATTTTGCAAGTCAGTGTGAATTATTTTGTCTGGCAAGAAAAAAATAGTTGCGAACTCCTTTTTAATTCACAGTCATTCTCATTAAATTTGTGTTCATGGCATAAATGTATTAAACACATTCTGTACACTGTATATAAAGGAAGCACACGAAGAACTTAATGCAAAGTGCTGTGTTTAATTCTGTTTTGATATTCTTTATTGAAACTGTGCTGGTTGGTAACATGTACATTTAATTGCCAATTTCTTAGATTCATTTTATAAATACTACAAGCAGGTTGTTAATACTATAACTGTTTTCCAGGTTAATAGCTAACATGTTTAATTGTGAAGAGTCTTTGAAGTAGAAGTGTCCTGATTTTAGTGATTTATCCCTTTGCTGTGAGTGACATGTAAAAGTATTTGGTAACATAGAATGGTATAATTTGGTTTACTGGTGAGTTTAGGCTGATGTGAGTTCAGGAAATGCCAGGGAGTGGCAGCTACTGGGGTCCATGTATACACACAAGGATCTGTGCATGCAGGTGAGCTTTTGGGGCAGTCTGGAGAATCAGACATGCAGGGCAAGAGGTGCATTTTTACCATCTGCACTTTTAAAAATAAAGGTGCCAGAGTGGTTCTTCAACGCAATGCCATAGGAGACCCATTTTTGGTTCCCAAAAGATCTATTTACATGAAGGTTCCAGAAAGGATCTTTATTTATTTAGATGCATAAAAAAGGCTCCATACATTAAATAGCCATGAATAAATGGTAACAGATTTGTGAAATACTAATGAGTCACAATTTTGCTGCATACAATAACACAGGCTAAGTCCAGGTTTGGTTAATCTGTTAGTGTCCTGCTTGGTGGCCTAATAAACATTAAAGATTACATTTATTTTTCTTCATTTTAGCGTGTTTTTCAAACCCCAAAGAAACAACTTCATATGCAAAGAACCCTTCCCAGAATGAAATGGTGATCTTCATTTTGGTTCCACTACCTCTCGTCAGACGATCAAATGAATACTACAGTCGTCTGCTGGGATTAAACAACTGGCTGAAAGGCTTCTGCGAGAATCAAGACATCGGGTTCATCGACAACTGGGGCCTCTTTTGGGAAAGGCCACGTTTCTTCAAGTGGGATGGACTGCATCCAAATAGATTCGGCGCCCGGGTCCTCTCCGAAAACATCGCTAAGGTAATTCATCTATCTTGACTGTCTATTTCTACTTTAAACCCCTTCTGTAATGCTACAACTTTGCTAGGAAATGATAATGGCTTAACAGAGTCTTCCGTAAAAGTGCACAACATTAATACTCTAATAACCAATCTTAATTCACGTAAAAAATCTAGGCAGTGCGGCATAAACACCAATAATTTAATTGCAATTACTACTTTAGATGAATAATGCATTAAAACTATAAAAACAGATTATAGATTACATAAAAAATACACACAGAGCGGGACTAAAAAAAATAACCTATAGTTTCTGTTCCAAATATCAATAACGCGCATAGAATTCAGCCCTGCCCCTCCGAAACATTAAATATGGCACTATTAAATGTTAGAGCTTTAACTAACAAGACGTTTTTTTTATCAACGATCTTATTAGTGATAGAAAAATTGATTTTATTGCACTAAGTGAAACGTGGCTTAGCTCAGACGGCGCAGCTGTTTTAATCGAATCTGCGCCTCCAGATCCAGAGTTTTACTCGTGTGGATCGCCAGGGAAAAAAGTTGGGAGGCTTGGCAAACATCTATTCCTGCTGGTTAAAGTGTAAAGATGTCAGTTTTGGTAATTTCAAGTCCTTTGAGTATCTTGCCATTGTTATTCATGGAGATTCTCACGTTCTAGTATTATCCGTGTATAGACCTCCTAAATTTAACGCATCTTTTTTGAGGAATTCTCAGACTTAATGTCAATTTTAATTCCGAACTATGACACACTCTTAATAGTCGGGAACTTTAACTTTCATATCGATAATCAGTGTGACCTAAAAGTAAAGGAATTCATGAACCTCCTAGTCTCTTTTGATTTGAAACAGCTCGTTAATCAGCCTACACATAAAGCAGGTCATACGTTAGACTTAGTAATTACCAAAGGACTAAAAGTTGATGTGAAGCAGATCATTGATATTGTTCTATCAGACCATTTTTATCTACTATTTAATATAGAAATAATGATAGAAAACATTCATGAGAAGCATATTGTTAAAAAACGCTTCTTTGACTCATCAGCAGTTTTAAAACTTACAAACATTCTAAGCAATCAGTCCATTTATAGTGCCAACTAAAATAGCGAGGATAATGTAAATAGTAAGGTGGAAAAATTTAATTCTAAAGTAAGAGCTGCTGTTGACATAGTTGCACCTGAAAAGACAGTTAAAAAATCTTCTAGCGTTGTTATACCATGGAAGACCCAAAGAGTGTCGGATTTAAAAAGAACGTCGTAGAGCTGAGCGTAAATGGAGGAAAACTAAACTGATTATCCACTATGAGATATTGAAGGCTAAAATAACAGAATACAATAACACAGTCCGTGTTGAGGGGCACTGCTATTTCTCTAAGATTATAAATAACAATGCTAGTAATCCCAGAGTCTTATTTTCTACGATTGATCGTCTGCTAAACCCAGTTAACACAAAGGAATGCCTCCAAAATACTTCCAATGAAACCTGTGAGGCTATTGCTGTATTTTTCAATTAAAAAATTAATATTAGAAATAATATAGTACATCCCCCCAACACTGCAGATCCTCCTAAGCCCCAGTACTCCGTTATAAACAAATTAAATTCTTTCACCAGGATAGATTTGCCTGATTTACATAGAATAATCTCTCAACTGAAACCCTCCACCTGCGTCCTTGACCCAATACCAACAAGTTTTTTCAAAGAAGTATCAGGCGTGCTAATTGATAATATTCTTGATATAGTAAATTCGTCATTGAATACGGGGGTCTTCCCAGACTGTCTTAAGACTGTTGTAGTTAAACCTCTACTCAAAAAAATAATCTTAACCCCTCTGCTTTTGAAAATTTTAGACCCATCTCTAACCTGCCCTTCTTAAGTAAAATTCTAGAGAAGGCACTCGTTAAAGTAGTAAATGACTTGCGGGTAAATGCTGACAGAGGCCATTTATCTCTTCTCATCCTCTTAGATCTGAGTGCCGCATTTGACACCATTGATCACAACATTCTTAGAAATCGCCTTAGTCAATGGGTGGGCCTCTCTGGCAGGGTCCTAAATTGGTTTGAATCCTACCTGGCAGGGAGAAAATTCTTTGTTAGTTGTGGTAATTACAACTCAAAGACACATGATATTCTATATGGTGTTCCACAAGGCTCTATCCTGGGTCCACTGCTCTTCTCAATCTATATGCTTCCGTTAGGTCAGATTATCTCATGGCACAACGTGAGCTACCACAGCTATGCTGATGACACACAGCTGTACTTATCAATAGCACTTGATGACACCAACTCTCTCGATTCACTAACACAATGTCTTACTTGTATTTCTGAATGGATGAATAATATTTTTCTCAAGCTAAATAAAGAAAAAACTGAAATTTTAGTGATTGGCAATAATGGATTCAATGAGGTTATCAGAAATAAACTTGATGCATTAGGATTAAAAGTCAAGACGGATTAAAAATCTTAGGGGTAACTGTTGACTAGGACAGCATTTTTTCACTTAAGAAACATAGCAAAAGTTAGACCTCTTATATCATTGAAAGATGCTGAGTAATTAATTCACGCTTTTATTTCTGTAACGCACTCCTCTCAGGACTACCCAAAAAAGACATAAATTGTTTGCAACAAGTGCAGAATGCAGCTGCTAGAATCCTAACTAGGAAAAGAAAATCCAAACACATTTATCCAGTTTTGATGTCACTACACTGGTTACCTATGTCTTTCAGAATTGACTTTAAAATTCTGATTATGGTTTATAAAGCCATAAATAATCTCGCTCCATCTTATATATCGGAATGTCTGACGCCCTATATTCCAAATCGTAACCTTAGATCCTCAAATGAGTGTCTCCTTAGAATTCCAAAAGCTAAACTTAAAAGAAGTGGTGAGGTGGCCTTCTGCTGTTATGCACCTAAAATCTGGAATAGCCTGCCAATAGGAATTCGCCAGGCTAATACAGAGGAGCACTTAAAAAAAAAAACTGCTGAAAACACATTACTTTAACATGGCCATCTCATAACTTCACTTTAATTTAATCCTGAAACTCTGTATGTTCAGTTCATTATAATAACTATTCATGGTGGCTCTAAAATCCGTACTAACCCCTACACTCTCTTCTGTTTCTTTTTCCGGTTTCTTTGTGGTGGTGGTCTGCACCACCACCACCTACTTAAAGCATCATGATGCTCCAACATTGATGGACAAAAAGCCAGAAGTCTACATGACCATCATCATCAAGTCCTTCTGTGAGAACCCTAAATCCAAAGAGGACTGTTTCATTTATGTGAGGTAGAATGCCCAGAGGGGACTGGGCGGTCTCATGGTCTGGAATCCCTGCAGATTTTATTTTTTTCTCTCCAGCCGTCTGGAGTTTTTTTTTTTTTTTTTCTGTCCTCCCTGGCCATCGGACCTTACTCTTATTCTATGTTAATTAATGTTGACTTATTTTATTTTCTTACTGTGTCTTCTTTTTTTCTATTCTTCATTATGTAAAGCACTTTAACCTACATTTTTTGTATGAAAATGTGCTATATAAATAAATGTTGTTGTTGTTGTTGTTTGGTCAAACAATGGTTCAATGACGAACTACGCAACCCAGAACCATAAAGTACCATTATTTTTTTTGGGGTGTATCAGGCATGCATGTAAGGATTTTCTCAAATTATAAAGCAGCGTGTGGATGTGATGTTGTAGTGTGGTTCTGTTTGAGAACCCGTCAAGTGAGGTGCCTATATTAAATAAAACCATCAATGCAACTTATTGAACATCTTGAACTTGAAAAGTATTTGACATCCTTAGATTTGTGCCAAGGTTAATGGTTAAGTAATCATAACATTTATACTTTTGTGCACAGCATTCCTTTTTTAGCTATTGTTACAGTAACCATACCCAGAATTCATAAAGTATTTAGACCCCTTTACTTTTTGTACACTTTATTTTGTTGTAGATGTAATTTTAAACTCATAAATGTGCCATTTTCCCACATTAGCTACACTCAGTAACCCATAAAAAACTGACTTCTTTCATTCATGTAATTATTTAATCCCCCTTTCTGTGGCTCTCCAGATTGTGGTCTGGGGCTTCCTGTTTGCTTTAATTATTAGATGTGTGTAGAACTGGACTGGAGTCATTTAGAAAGAAACACACTTGTGTACATAGGGCCCCACAATTCACATTGCATTTTGGAACACACACCAAGCCATGTGAAGTCCAATGAACTCTCTGTTGACCTCTGCAATACAATTGTGGTGCCTCATTGATCAATGCAAGAGTATAAAACCATTTCTAAAGTGCTGAGTGTCTCCACGAATAAAGTGGCCTCAAGAATTGTAAAATGGAAGAAGAACTTCAGGATTCTTCCTAGAGTTGGCCATCTTGCCAAACTGAGGGACTGGGCAAAAAGAGGTTTGGTCAGGGATGTGACCAAGAACCTAATGGTCACTTTAAAAGAGCTTCAGAATATGTGTGCTGAAATGGGAGAACCTGTCAGAAGAACAACCACCACAGCAATACTCCATCAGTTAGTCATTTATAGTGGAGTGGCTAGATGGAAACCACTTTTGAGTAAAGGCATATGATAGCCCCCTTGGGCTCTGGGTGACCGTTCACTGTTCAGCATGACAGTGACCCAAAGCATACATCCAAAACAATGCTAGAGTGGTTATGGGACAAGTCTATGACTGTCCTTGAGAGGCAGAGCCAAAGCCCAGACTTAAACCCCATTGAACGTCTGTGGAGAGACCTGAATGACGGCAGCTTACTGATGATTACCATCCAATATAACAGAGCTTTGGAGGATTTACCAAGAAGATAAGCTGCCCAGATTCAGGTGTGTGAAGCTTATAGAGACTTACCCAAGAAAACTTAAAGCTGTAAATTCTGCAAAGGGGGATTATACAAAAGCATTGAACTAAGGGTATGGTATATATATATAAAAGAAGGGTTTAAGTTTTTGATCTGTAATAAATTTGCAAAAGTGCCAGACTTATTCATTTACTAAAATGTAGAAAAAATGAAAGGGTCTGAACCCACTGTACATTCTTGAAAAGACCTAATGTTTGATCATTTATTTATTTATCAATATATTTATTTAAATATGTTTTTATGTACATTTATTCCTGCAGTGGGCTGGCGCCCTGCCCAGGGTTTGTTTCCTGCCTTGCACCCTGTGTTGGCTGGGATTGGCTCCAGCAGACCCCCGTGACCCTGTAGTTAGGTTATAGCAGGTTGGATAATGCATGGATGGATGTACATTTATTCCTTGAGTTTTAGTTTTTAGTTTCTAAGTGATGACAAACCCGTGAAAGCTTAAGTCTGCTATTGTCTATAACCTCAATAGTTGTAATCACTTTACTGAGTATGTTGTAAGGCAGTGTACTTACATAGTTGCAGTCCTTAAACAATATTATGCATCTTTCAGTTTGTGTATTTTTCTTATTCAATAATCATTTCCTCATTTCAAAAAGGGTAAAGATCCACCCATCTGCTATCAAACCTGCTTAAACCTGTTCAGTGCTGCAGGGAAAAGGAAAAGACTAAAGTGTAAAGAAGTAAAGAAAGGTCTTAGGCTAGTCAGGAACTTGAAACAGAACGTTTGCCAAGAAAAACTAATAGATTTTTTAAGGTTGGTGTAAATTTAAAATTTTCTTATTCAAGTTTATAAAGCATGTTATCAAGCCATTGCTTGATTGAACGTGGCTTAGCAAAATTAGGCTGCAAGAAGACCGTGTTTAAAGGGCTGTTATGGAGCTCTGGCTTTGAAGTGTAAATTGCTAATATTAAGGAGATTAGACCAGCTTTTCTGTGTTTTAATAACAATAAGTACTCTTTAATGTAGAAAAAATCTTGGAGTGAAACAATGCTGCTGTTTTCACATGAATCACCCGAAAAGACAGAACTAGTGTAATATTTAGCTGGTGGAAGATCTCAAAATCCCAAGAATCAAAATGGCTGTACAGTGTATGGCCATCCCATCTCTTAACTGCCACTTTGATTCTTGGGATTTGATAAATTTCAAAGTCTGTCTTGATAGGATTAGGAAAAAGGATGGAACCAGCCCTGGACTAGGTACTAGTCCATCTCAGTGCCTACCTGCATACATATAATCACACTTATCAGGGTCCCATTAAAGTCTGAAAGATATCTTTGTAGAAATAATTACATCTTGCCCGAAGAAGGGGCCTGAGTTGCCTCGAAAGCTTGCATATTGTAATCTTTTTAGTTAGCCAATAAAATGTGTCATTTTGCTTGGCTTTTCTCTAGAAATGATAAACAAATTTACACAAACACAGAAGAACATGCAATCTCACATAACAAACAAGCATGTAATTAAACACATTAACACATTAAGCATTAATGACTTCAGAACTAGCATCCACTTAAGGGATGCTAGTGAGCTTAAAAAATTAAATACTAAAAGGCAATTCTAACTGAAGGATGTGCAGTTTAAATGAATGCAGTTTCAAATAACATGAATTATGTCAGGCATCCTGTAAATAATGTCTCTCTGTCTATATGTCCGGGCATCACTTAAGCATGGTTCACCTGATTTAAATAACATTTTGGTATATTTTAGTCCTTGTTGCAGTTTAGGCTACCTTTATCTAAACCAACCCCACCCCCCATCTATTGAATCCAAAACCTGTTTATGCCCAAGGAAAGTGTCTGATATAGGATTCCGAAAGACAAAAACAGTTAAACAACTGTTCAAAATGGTACATTCAAAGTTGTAGCTCTTTGAGTGTGAAATCATTTTCATCCCAAGAATACTTCTTAGGTCAGGTCAGGTTTGGGAGCATGCACTGGTAAAGTGTGTTGCTGTACCCACCACATGATGAAACACCTCGGGATCCTGGTTGGCAACACCCCAGGCAGACATGCAGCCCAGTCTCACCTCCTGGAAATGACCATTTATCTGCTTCAGCGGGGAGTTACTTGGATGTCCCCTTGGCCTGATCCAGCTGCTTGGGTCCTCAACAACGAGGATCCTGTGAGTTGGATCACCCTCAAGTGAATCGTGCCACATGGCCATAGTGTCATAACTGACACTCCCTCACAATTCAGGTAATTTGCTTCATTTGGGAATCCATGAGCAACAGCTCGTTCGAAAGTAAGTCAAACTATTGGTAGCCAAGGATTCTCTGAAGAGATACAGTACCAAAGGAGTACAGTCTTTGTCTCAGGTCACTGGATATTGTCCATGTCTCACAGCCGTACAGCAAAACAGGAAGCACCAGGACTCTAAAGACTCGGATCTTCTTTCTTTTGCAGATATCGGGAGCGTCACACATCCCTTTCCTGCAACCTCATGACCCCCCATGCTCTCCCAATCCATCTACTGACTTCATAGGAAGAGTCACCAGAGACATGACTGTAACTGCTGAGGCAAGCACACTTCTCAACAAGGTCAATATTCTCTCTACAGACAGACACACTGCTGATGGATGTGCCCATGAGGTCATTAAAGGCCTGGATCTTGGTTTTTATCCAGGACACTCGCAAGCCCAGACACTCAGACTCCTCACTCTGTCTCTCCAGAGCCCCAAAAAGAAACATCAATTGACTTTGTGAGGATCACAGCATCTTCAGCAAAGTCAAGATCAGTGAATCTTTCTTCACCAACAGATACCCCACAGCCATGGGACCCCATGACCCCGCCCAACATCCAGTCCATGCAAGCATTGTACATAGTAGGAGCAAGAATACACCCCTGACCAATCTCAGAATCAACTGGGAAAAACACAGAAGCTTGCCTCCACTCTGCACAGCACTCACAGTACCAGTGTACAAGCCAGCCATGATAACTAGCAACTACGATGGGATCCCGTAAAGTCTCAGGATGTCCCACAGGACAGCTTGATCAACTGAATTGAACAATTTACAAAAATTATCAAAGGCTGCAAAGAAACTCTGCCAATATTCGTGTTTGCACTCCATAAGAACCTGCAGTGCCAGGATGCGGCTGATGGTAGACTTCTTAGGTGTAAAACCAGACTGTTCCGTTCGCTGGTAGGTGAGCAAGTGATTAAGGACCCAGTTGAGGATGACCCTAGCAAAGACCTTACCCGGCACCAAGAGGTGGGTTATACCCCTGTAGTTGCCATAATCTAGGTGATCACCCTTCCCTTTCCAGATAGGGACAACAATTCCCGTTTTCCAGTCAGTTGAGATGATGCCAGTCTCCCAAATGGAAGCAATGATTGGTTACAATGCATGGAGGACAACCTTACCACCACCCTGGAGAAGTTCACCATGGATACAACAGATCCCTGCAGCCTTCTCTTCCTTCAGCTGGTTCACCACCTGTGCAATCTGTGAGACTGGGTGGTTCACAGCTAATTGGAGGATCAGCCTCAAAAACCAAGGACCCAGAGATGTCCAATGTCCTAGCTGAAGGATCAGCTTTAAACACTGTTCAAAGTAGCCAGCCCAACGATACATAATTACAGCGTTATTCATAAGGACTGTTCCATCACCTGCCCTGACTGCAACTCTATGAGGTACAGATTTGGATGTGCATACTAGACCATACATGGTGTGTCACCTGCTCACAGATTCCTCTAACAAATGCCTTCTTATCTGCCCTCACAGCCCTTACAGCCATTCTTCTCAGTTCCCAGTACAGATGGGAGTTGCCATCAAGTTGTGCTATAACTTCTACCAATGATATCCAAGATGCCCTGCAAGAAGAAACATCTCCTTCTGGGCACACTGGTAATATCAACACAACCCTCAGCAACCTTCATTGTCTTGCCATGGAAGGTCTCTCACATCATATTAGGATCAGTAGTCACACCCAAGTCTTTTAAGTTCCTCACACAATATGCGTGCAAACTAATTATAAACAGCCTAATCTTGGAGTCTGGCCAGGTTCAGCCTCATTCTTCTAGTAGCAACAACAAGTCTGTGATTAGAATTCACAAACTGGGCACTTCTGTAGACCCTGCAGTTTTGTAAGAGCCTCCAGCGTCTGCCCATGAGGATGTTATGGATCTCCTTCACTGCACCACCATTATTGAAGTACCAAGTCCAATGATGCAGCACAGAATGCTGGAACCAGCATCCAGCAATCTATAGCCTCTGACATTTCGCAAAATCAAGGAACATAGAGCCACTTTCACCATGGTCATCAGACCCATGGGGTCTGACACAATCCTCATAGCCAGCTCTGTCAGTACCAGTGGTCGCATTGAAATCACCCATGACCAGAAGAGTGTCACCTCGTGGGCACCGATCAACCACCGAGCGAAACTGCGAATAAAATTCATCGAAATATCACTTAGCACAGTTGGAGCATACACTGAGACAACAGACAAGGCACCTATTGAGTGCCTTAATCTGAGTCTCATAATACACTTATTGAAAGAAGTGACATTGGACACCATCAGAAATATCCGATCCACCACAGCAACATCTGCTCCCTGAGTATGACAGCCATCAGACTGACCAGAGCATGTGTTCCCACCCACAGAGATCTGGCCAGAAAGGAGTTCTGTCTGTCATTTCGGAGCTATATAACCTAACATTCTGTTTGCCTTCTTAATGGCTTCTGAACACTCTTCTGAAATTGATAGCTTAGAGTCCACTACAACTCCTAAACCCTTCTCATAAGGTGTACTCTCAATTTTCAGACCACCCGTTGTGTATTCAAACCTAACTTCCTATGTGTAATACTTTACATTTACTGACATTAAATTAATAATAAATAATCATCTTCCACAAATCAGTAGAAGAGCTACTGTAGCAGAAATTGCTGAAAAACTGAATGCTGGCCGTGAGAAAAAGGTTTCAGGACACATTGTGCATCGCAGATTGCTGCATATGGGGTTGAGTAGCCAAAGACTAGTCAGGGTGCCCATGCTGAACCTATTGTATACAAAAAGTGCCTATTATGGGCATGTGGGCATTAGAATTGGACCAAGAAATAATAGATTAAGGTGGCCTGGTCTGATTAACCATATTTTCTTTTATATCTTGTAAATGGCAAGGTGTGTGTGCACTGCTTTAGTGGGGAAGTGGTAACAGCAGGGCACACTATGGGAAAAAGGCAAGCCAGCGGAGGCAGTGTGATGCTCTGGACAATGTTCTGCTGGGAAACCGTGGGTCATTTTGTGTGCACTCATGTGAGTGTTACTTTGACATGTACCACCCACCTAAAGATTCTTGCAGACCACGTGCAACCCATCATGCTAACTCTGTTCCCGGATGGGCAATGGCCTCATTCAGGAGGATAATGTGCCCTGCCACACTGCAAATATTGTTCAGGAATGGCTTGAAGAACATGAGAATGAGTTCAAGGTGACGACTTGGCCTCCGAATTTCCCAGATCTCAATCTAAACGAGCAACTGTGGGATGTGTTGGTAAAACAAGTCCTATCCATGGAGTCTCCACCATGCAAATTACAGGACTTAGAAAATCTCCTACTGATTTCATGGTGCCAGATGCCACATGACACCTTATGGAGTCCTCAATGGGTCAGAGCTGTTTTGGCAGCCCAAGGAGGACCTACACAATATTAGACAGGTAGTTTTAATGTTGTGGCTGATCAGTGTAGATAAAGGTTTGACGTGCCATTCACACAGGAAAAGAATGTGATATATGGCAGAGAAATGTCTGGGCTAACATAACAAGTTTGTGAAACTTTTAATGTACCTGTACCATTTTCTGATAAACCCAAACTGAAATCATTATGTGTTAAAGTTGCTTCACATGCTTTTGACAGACAGGTTAACTTTGGCTCATTATTTCTCGAAAATCTTCCATAATGCATGAAAATGTTCACTGCCCTTTGGAAGTGCAGTGTCCTTTTTGGAATCTATTACTGTTCCATTTTCAAATAAAATGAAGCTAATTTCATAATGTGTTTAAACATATTGTGTTAAAATAGGCAAATTCTAAATGCAATCCATTTAAATGCTTTTTCAAATACTTTTTTTTTGCTTTAGATATGCTCAATGGTTTATTAACTGTGCTTCAATATTTGCCTAATAATGCATGGGAAATTGTATGGTACAGTATAACTAATCTGTAGTTATGAACACTGCCTTTTGAAAGAAAAAAATGAAATTGAAACATACTATTTTATTTTCAAAGAAAAACACACTTAGATACTAATGCATTTAAATGGCTTTACGTGCTTTTTTACAGATATGTTATAATTTATTTTCTGTTTTGCTCCTTTCATCACCATAATACTAAAGCTATTTTGACTTGTACAGACTTTATAGAGTTTACACTGAACTTAGTCAAAATAAATGCAGTATGTAAATAATCAATAGCGTAATTTTACACCTCAGAGATGATAGTATTAGCCTCTGCATTTTAATGGAGTCCAATAGCTCTGGTTACCTTAAATATAATACCTTTACACTAAAAACATATTTATTTCATTTACTGCATATATATATTGGAGAGGACAGGCTAAAAGGCTTTTCAAGTGTTTAGTCCTCCCTTTAAAATAAAACATGTAGAAGCAGACAAACAAATAGAAATAAATTCAACAATAATTTTTTTTAAATAGAAATCTATTGTGAATGTCTTCTAAATGATGCAGAAGGGGGAACATCTAGAGACCTTGGGCACAAACTGTGCATTGCTTTTGCTGTGGCTGTTTCAGCCATTTTGTCCTTTCTGTCAAGAGCACATTTGGTGATGTGGGCACAGCAATGACTTTCCTGTGTATGATTCTGCACAAAAAATAAATCATAGCTTCCATCAGCCTTGTTTCTATTACTTCTTCTTTGCCATGGCTTGATATCAAATTTGGTCACTTTTTTTAGTCAGAATCATGTTAAGCTGTACCCTGACCTACTATATAACAGTTTTCAGGCTGTAATGTTCTACAGATGGCATCGGCAAATTGCCAGAAAAAAAAATCCACACAGGCTGCCATGTTATTGTTATTGTTATTGTACCTCTAGCTAAAGTGCAACAAAATTTGGGTTTTGTGGCCTTACTATCTATGACAAGGCTGCTTTGCATTTTTGTCTAGTCTGTGCATTTGGCTGTCATTCAAACAGACTTCATTTTCTCTACAAAATACATTGCTGGCTGCAACCCAATGGTTACCACCAATATTTAGGGACTGAAAAATGTCCCAGAGGAGTGGCTAAAAATGATCCATTTCAAAGACCAACATAAAGTAAAACTGATTGAAATCCATCTATTTTTTCAATGATCCTGTTAATTAATAAGAGGCCAAATCAGTTACATTGCTGGCAAGCCAATAATCTGAAGGCAGAATGTTGTTCAGATCACAAACTGTTGGTGGCAGCTTAAGTTTTTTTTTTCTTTTTTGCAAGGATTTGTCATCTGCCCTATAATATCGCTATAAGGGCCTCTGCTTGGTCTCTGTCACAACCTTGGATATGGCTTACTGCTACAACAAAGTAATCCAATAAAATAGAGACAAGCCGATTTGCTCAATTACTCATTTCGTAAGACTTTAGATTAGATATTGCAAAAATGCATCTATTACTCATTTACTGTTATGTAACAAGACCTCAGTAGACACTTCTTTGGGTTTTCATAACCCCTACAGTATAAAACATCAGTAAAGTGTTTATTCTTCTCTGCAATGAAACCTACTAACAAAACTTCACTTTTGTGTGGTCTATGGTGGCTTAAGTGAGACACATTTTCTTGATATTACATATTTAGTATTAGAACTTTGAATCCTTCATATTAACAAGTAATGTTACGTTCATGTCAATATGCCACACTGCACAGAGATGAATAACCAATCTACTGAAGTTTGATTAGTGTTATAAACAACAAAAGAAGCCTGTGTTACATAAGAGTAAATGAGTAGTAGGTGATTTTTTGTAGTACCTAAACTAAAGTGTTACCAATGGTTTAGATTAGATTAGATACATTTTGTTAATTCCACGGGAAATTCAGATGCATACAGCAGCAGAAACATAAAAATAAGGACACATACACAATAAATGATACAGCCACTATCAATTAACCAATTGATACATACATACATACATACATTTTTCAAAATGGTATTTCAAAAAGAACTTAATGAGTGCCCTGGAAGAAAATACTGAATTGCCTAATAGCAGTGGACAGAAAAGACCCCCAAATATGCTTCTTAGCACAATGTGGTAGAATGAGCTTGTGGCTAAAAGTGCTCCATGTGAGTGCCTCCTGAAGAGGATGGAGGGGATTTTTCATGATGGTATCCAATTTTTTCACCATCCTCTTTTCTACAAGATCTTTATGTGTCCGAGGTTCACCCTGTGATCGTGCAGGATTTCTTAATGATTTCTTGATATGTTTGTTTAGGCATTGTGCTTCTTTTGAGCTCAAGTTGCTTCCCTAGGAGACTGCAGCATAGAATACCACACTGACTACTATGGAGTGATATAACATTTCCAGCAGCTTGTTGCACACATCAAAAGACCTGAGTCTCCTCAGTAAGTACAGCCTGCTGTGACCTTCCTTATACAGAGCCACTGTGTTGTCAGACCAGTCCAGTTTGTTGTTATATGGACCCCCAGGTACTTGTAGCTTTGTTCCAATTCCACATCCTCCCCACTGGATGATGACTAGTCTCAGAAACTCCGTGGAAGGCCTGAAGTCCACCATCAGCTCTTTTGTCTTGTTGAAATTGAGTTGCAAGTTGTTGTCCCTGCACCACAAGGCAAAGTCAACTTTCTTGTACCTTCCATTATTAATGCAGCCCATGATGGAAGAGTTTAAATATATATAAAAACTAGCAAAATACCTGTGCTTCGCAGTGGAGAAGAAGTGTGTTAAAGAAGTTATGAAAAAGAAAAGGAAACATTTTAAAAATAACGTAACATAATTGTCAATGTAATTGTTGTAGGCTTATTTTAGTATTGCGAGTGAATCTGATGATTGTAAAGAGTTTAATTTATGATTGCAAATGTTGTGTATGAGAAATGCACATTTTTAGGATGTAAGGATCTCTTTGTAAACAACGTTTGCAGTTCTGCCCTCGGCTGTAAAATGACCAAGCTGTCTGGTGAGCTTACTCTTAAACATGCAATGTACAATTGGCCATGTGAGAAGCAATGTTGGGTCAAGTCAATACCGACCATTTTTAGAGTCTGGCCTTGTGACTTATTTATTGTCATATTGAAGCAGACCCTTACTGGAAACTGGAGGCGTTTGAACTGGAATGGGAGGTCAGAGGGTATGAGAGGGATGTGAGGAATAAATACGAGTCTCCCCTTAGTCAGTTCCAGTGAAGACAGTTGCCTCAATGAGGTTCTTGTGCAGAGATCTGACCTGAGGCCTGGTGCCGTTACAAAGTTTTTGTGGTTGTAAATTTTGTAGTAACATAATTGGTGCACCGACCTTCAAAAGTAGAGTATGCGAAGGCATGCCCAGAGGATTAAGAGTGTGAGGAAACTCTACCAGATAGTTCACCACATCATCTAGTTCTACAACAGAGTCGACAGACTTATGGTTTTGTTTTTGGAAGTTAGTTGGTAAAGTAAAATGATATTTATATGTGAAGTCATGTACATTTTGTGGTGTTAGAATAGCTCTCTCCCTCAACCATGAGACGTCCTTATCATGCAGTTTTTGTAGGTTGGGGTAAACATTTTCAATAAGCGTTTGTAAGGTATTCACCAGGAGACAGAGATTGTTAGGAACATTGCTTTTACAGTTCTGTTCAATTAAATTGCCATCACCTATTTTAATGTGGAGTGCAGCGAACTTTCCAGCTTTTTTGTTGCAGTTCAAGTAAACCCTCATGTTTATTCTTAAGTTAAGAACGTTGGTCTTAGGCCATAGGTATAAAGACTTCAGACATGCTTTAACTTCGTTGATGCATGTTCCTCTTGGGACAACTGGTAAAGGTCTGCCGGAAGTCTCTAGCCAGCAAGACTGTCAAGCCTCCTATCATTTTTGTCATGTTTCTGATGTCTTCTAGGGTCCTGTCTCAAGCCTCAACACCTGCTCTGTGTGCCATAGTGCATTCATCCCATACAACGAGCTTACAATTGCGCAGCACTTGCGCCATGGTGCTCTGCTTGGATATGTTGCACGTGGCGGAATCAGTATGGATGAGGTTTAGACGTAGCCTAAAAGAAGAATGAGCAGTCCTTCCACCCTTGAAGCGGTGGAGTAAAGAAGAAGGGAGCAGTGAGCACGACGAACAGCTGAGGAAAGTAAGGAAGTGAGTGAGGAGGCACATGAGCGTGGGATGGTGTTAATGTATATAGGCAGGGAGCCAACCATATGGTAGGTGCGCGGAGAGCAGCCGTGTGGAAATAAGGAATGAAACCACCAAAAGGAGAGGTCAGTTTCGAAAGTTCCTTACAGCATAATGGTGAGAACTGCCAAAAAGAAGACGTTATATTCGAAAGATGGTTACGGGGCACGGTGTGAAATGAAACATACTTAATGTTTGTAAGTACGGTGTAAAGGATGACCATGGGAAATTTGGGCTTCCTGCATATTTTGGAAGTGGCAGAAATAGTGGGAAGGGGTTTCCCCTATCTACATACAGTTTAGGGGGTACACCCATTTCCCCCCCTTGGGTGTTGCAATAGGACATGAAACATACCTGACTTTTGTAAGTACACTGCAAGGAATAAGCAAGTGAAATTTCAACTTCCCACCTATATGGAAAGTGGCAAAATTAGTGATGAGTCAGTGAGGGCTTTGCCTTTTACATACCTGTATATAGATATAATGTGACTTTTATCAATTTATAAAGGAGTTTTTTTCAGTCATTAATACTTCTTTATTAATAAATATATAAAAATGAAGTTATGCAGTTGTTGCTTGCATTGTTTAGCCACTGTGGCTCTTGGATGTTTTAACTTGTACGCAATGCACAAACATTTTTTAACTATTTTCAGCTACTAAAATGCTATAGTATTAGTGAATCAGATATTTTAAAATGGCCAAGGTTAATGTTCTTGATATCTAATAATATAATAGCAATGAGTGGTTTAAAACTGTATTTTTTTAATTATTGTTTTTCCACATAAGAACTTCTGCAATAGCTGTAATGTTCAAAATGTTAAATAATACAAAAAGGTCTTCATATAAATTGTTACAAAAAGGTGTTTTGTCCTCCTTATACCCTGTGTATAATTTGACAGGCATCTTACATTTATTCTGAATTCACCACATCAGAATTGTTTAGAGCAGCCATTGAAAAAAATAAAAAAAAGCCCGAAACTGAAACAGAAATCATCATTTAAGAAAGAGCTATCTAGGAGTCATTGAAGAATGTAGGGGTCATGGTGGATTGTGGCAATGCACATAACTAGGCATTATCAGGATAAAGAAAAACAACTTTATAAGTACAGTTAAAGATAGTGTGAAAGGCAAGTGAAGTAAAGGTGCTTACCTTTTTGTACATTTGAATGGAGAGAGATAGCACATCCGCAAGCATTTTAAATCTGTTTTGTTAGGACCACGACAGGAGACACAAGCACCTAGACACTCGTGGAATGTTTGCGGGGGCCTACGCAGCTTTGCATTTTGTTCAGACCAAGTCCTGACATCTCTGTAGCCGCCCACTGCAGTGGAGAAAGAAGGGCGGAGCTTTAGTTTGACGTTATTGTTTTTTTGGAAAAGGAGCCCATGTTAAAAGTAACAAAATAAAAATTTACCATAACATTGGAAAGTATTGATATGCTTGAGCTCAGCAACTTATGAGTTCACACAAGGTTGCAGTGTAATTAATAGAGGCCTTTCAGAGTCAGTTTGAGCATGCCCATGTCAGATGCAACTGGCTTAAGGTGGCAATGTGAGACATGATTGGTTGGTCAAAAGGCACTTCCTGTCTGCAAGAGTCATCTTTTGAGAGGAGTAAGGACAAGGTGATAGTTTATTGCAGAACTTTTGAAAGTGAAGCAAATAATAGTGACTTGTGATCTTTCTTGTATAGATCCATCCATCCATTGTCCAACCCGCTATATCCTAACTACAGGGTCACGTGGGTCTGCTGGAGCCAATCCCAGCCAACACAGGGCGCAAGGCAGGAAAAAAACCCTGGGCATGGCACCAGCCAACCGCAGGGTGCACACACTAGGGACAATTTAGGATCGCCAATGCACATAACCTGCATGTCTTTGGGAGGAAACCCACACAGACATGGGAGAACATGCAAACTCCACGCAGGAAGGACCAGGGAAGCGAACCCAGGTCTCCTAACTGCAAGGCAGCAGCGCTACCCACTGTGCCACCGTGCCGCCCTTCTTGTATAGATATCTCCTAGTATTAATTACTGTTTGATGCAAGTATTCATATATTTGGGTTTTTGGTGAACTTTTTGAATTTACACTTATTTTTTATCTTGTAAATACTTTTGTGGATTATTTTTGTGTATCAAGGATCATCCTCCTGAACCATGTTTAGTTCTATAGTGTGTATACATTTTCTTTTAAGTTTTTTGGGGCATTGGAATTTCACTGTAATTATTCACCAATTTTCTTCTTTATTGGTTTTGGTGTGTCATTGCTGTTGGACTGTGTTACAAACATGCATGACCCTATTTTTGTCCCTGCACCAATAAATAAATTGCACCATTGTGTTTCAACCCAACATTTTTGTCTGAGCCTCTGTGTCTTACATTTCTCCAGCTGCTTCTGTTTGGTCCCGAACTACTAGGATTAGCAGTGTGTACTTTGGTACCCACATTCACACTACACTGGGTGTCACATGGAATCATCACTATCTACATCCATTGAGCAGGAGATATCAAGAAAGCTAATAGGGTGTTAGGTTTTATATCACAAGGCGCAGAATGTGAGTTATGAGAGGTTATTCTTAAGTTATTATATAACACACTAGTGAAGCCTCGCCTGGAGTACAGTGTTCATTTTAGGACATTGTCACTTTTCACTCCTCCAGGCATCAAGCCTCATTATTACTTCATATAATGTATCAGTAGTCACTCATTACTTGTCGTACATCACAGCTCAGTAGTTAATAATCAGACATCACTTCTCACTACTCACTTATCGTTTGGCATGTCATCACTCCTCAATACTCCGTTTTTGCTCATCAGGTATCACTCAAAAGTACGCAGTTTTCTCTTATCAGGCATCAGTTGTCACATTTTCTGTCTTTTTTAACGGAGATAATGGGATGAGTGAGTGATTACAGACAGAATGTACATTGGTTTATAGAAATATCATTCAATTATTTCTTCTTCTTGCCATCACTATACCTGCATGACATGGATAATAGGAAAATCAATCATAATACAGTAAATACAATTCTGATTTATTTAGACATTTGCTAAAACACAGACAATTGTGAGGTGTAAATTGGTTTCCTATCTCCTAAGTATGACATAATATCTCTGTTGCACAAGATAATTTCTCGTACGTATGAGTTACTATGTCATACATACAGAAGGTTACATTATCTTGTATGAAAGAGTTATTATCTCGAGTGTGCTAGATAAAATTACATTACAAAATAAGCAAGGTGCAGTGCAGGGTTAGTTAATTATGCAAGGATTAGGACAATTCTTTTCATCATCACATTCATCCTTAGCGACTCTCAATAAGGTTCAAATCAAGGTCAACGTTTCTTTCTATGATAGATAGATAGATAGATAGATAGATAGATAGATAGATAGATAGATAGATAGATAGATACTTTATTAATCCCCAAGGGGAAATTTCAGATAGTCCAGAATCATAATTCATAATGAAACACTAGTGTCATTACTCACAGAGAGGACATGCAAATTGTACACACAGAGCATATGTACAAATCAAGAGGGATAAACACATCCATAAAGCATGCAGGCTGCGGAAAGCAATGTTTTGTAACCTGTCCAGGCTGAGTTCCATGTTTCACACAGTGCTGTTGGGGAAAAAAAGACTGCACACACATCCCCCACAGTATTGGCATAACCGGTGCATCCGCTATAAGCAAAATATTTAATCCATTATTTGTAATGATCATTGCATTTTGATAAGTCTTGGTGCTTTGAACACTTTAATCCTTCACCCATCCATCCACTTACATGAATCAGTTGTACAACATCAAAGAGCAGGGGTGCATTTTGGCAGCAGGGAGTGAAAATGAATGTAGGAACCACCCCTGAAAAACATAGTAGAGGGAAGTGTGCCCAAATAATTTCAGTTATAATTTTGACTATACCAATGTTCAGAGTTCAATACTAGCTATTTTTTTGCAAATGGAAAGAGTGTATTGTAGCTCCTCTTATTTTAAACAATTTGCTAAATCATAAATGTATCATGTGGCAATAATTTTAAATATTTCAACACAGTTGAATGTGTATTGAAGATATTGCACATTTTACAGTTGAAACCTTGTTTGATACAAGATTTTAAATGCTCATGTTGTTCTAAATTCTTGTATAGTTAAATCAACTATAAGTAATATTTTTTTTATATATATTGAGTAGTATTTTGTGTTCAATATTTTGTGTTTCTGTACTGTAATTATAATGGAGCATTGCTGGGTTTATAGATATAGCTGCATTTTTAAAGAATGAATTAGATAGATAGATAGATAGATAGATAGATAGATAGATAGATAGATAG
>JANRMT010062854.1:8558156-8572690 GCA_026402145.1 Polypterus bichir lapradei
TAGATAGATAGATAGATAGATAGATAGATAGATAGATAGATAGATAGATAGATCTTTATTTGTCCCTGGGGGAAATTTGGCATTTGCAGAAACAGTTTCAATAAAGAAATACATAAATAGACAGATGCATAGATGTGCCACATTGTTCATAATGGCACTCAGTTTTGTTTTAATTCTGTCCTTCACTACGACCTCCAGGGGGCCCAGAGCGGGTCTATAACTGAACCTGTCCTTTTAATTAGTTTGTTGATTCAGTGGGCTTCTCTTGAAGTGATGTTACCAGCCTAGCACACTACAGCATAAACATTCGAATTGGCCATCACAGAGTTATATAAGAGGTGAAGGATGTCACTTCCCACACTAAAGGAAGGCAGTCTCCTAAAGAAGAAGAGCCCTTTCTTATATATTTCCTCTGTGTTCTGAAACCAGTCCAACCTGCTACAGATGTTGACCCCCAAGTACCTGTAGGAGTGGACCACCTCTACATCCACTCTTTGAATAGTGACTGGACATAGAGGCTCTTTTGTGTGGTGAAAGACCATAACCATTTCCTTGGTTTTCCAGTTCTTTCTGTACTATGAAACAAAGTTCTCCCTCAGACTCCTATACTCTTTCTCATCCCCTTTATCAATATAGCCGATAAGTGTAGAATCATCTGAGAATTTTTTCAAGTGACTTGACCTGGTATTATATTTATAGTACGAGGTATACAGAGTGAATAAAAAAAAGACAGGACTGTTCCTTGTGGTGCTCCAGTGTTGCTTACTTCCATATCAGAAACACAGTCCTTGTATCTCACAAACTTTGGTCAGCCAGAAAGATAGTCCATTATCCACGACACCATAGGCTCATTCATCTGTATATCTCTGAGTTCACTCATTAACATGGACAGCTGGATGGCACTGAAGGTGCTGGAGAAACTAAAAACATAATCCTCACAGCTTTCTCCTGCTGAGAATAACACTTGTAGAGTAGATAGATACAGTAATTGCATTCTCCACTCCAATCTTTGATTGATAGGCAAACTGCAGTGGATTCAGGTGGTCTACCAGAAAAGGACTCATATAGTCCAGAATCTGTCGCTCAAAGAGAGCTTGTTTTTTCAATGTTTACATTTAGCCAGGTTAATTTTGAGTTCCTTTATGTCATTCATTGATTAAAACACTTTAGTTAATATAGCTTTATTGCTGATTTAAGGAGACTGGATAGTACTACGTGAGCATTCTTTAACATTTTATTACATGTCATGCACATTTTTACAAATGAACATATAGCTTTTTAAAGTACTGTAACTAATACAATAGTGAGTTTACTTCACTTATGGTTCATTGGTTGATTTTATAGAAACAAGAGGCCCTATGTTTGGATTAAGAGGGTTATGGATCGATGCATGGAATAAGGAACATACTGTATGTTTGTGTGCAATGCTCTTCCTTCAATGTATAACTTTTTACATATTCGATATATGTTTAGGAGTGAGGATAACCCAGCCACAGGGGATGCACAAACCAGTGTGTTTCTTTGTTTCAGTCCCAAGCCCAGATAAATCGGGAGGGTTACGTCAGGAAGGGCATCCGATGTAAAATTTTGTCAAATCAATATGCGGATAACAATACAAAATTCCATACCAGATCGGTCGAGCCCCGGGTTAACAACGACTGCCACCAGTACTGTTAGTCAACAGGGTGCTGACGGAAATTGGGCTACTGTTGGCCGAAGAAGAAAAAGGAGAAGAAGAGGAGGGAGACGTGTTCGGAGGCAGGAGGCCTGGAGGAAAGTAAAGAGAGTGGAACTGAGGGTAGGAACTTTGAATGTAGACAGTATGACTAGTAAGGGGAGAGAGTTAGCAGATATGATGGAGAGAAGGAAGGTTGATATATTGTGTGTGCAACAGACTAAATGGAAAGGGAGTAAGGCCAGGTGAATTGGAGGTGGATTGAAATTGTTCTATCATGGTGTGGATGGGAGGAGAAATGGAGTAGGGGTTATTCTGAAGGAACAGTATGTCAAGAGTGTTTTGGAAGTGAAAAGAGTGTCAGACAGATCAATGATTATGAAGCTGGAAATTGGAGGTGTGATGATGAATGTTGTTAGTGCATATGCCCCGCAAGTTGGGTTTGCAATGGGTAAGAAAGAAGATTTTTGGAGTGAGTTGGATGAAGTGATGAACAGTGTACCCAAGAGACAGAAAGTGTTGATTAGATCGGATTTCAATGGACATGTTGGTGAAGGGAACAGAGGAGACGAGGAGGTGATGGGTAGGTATGGTGTCAAGAGAGGAATGAAGAAGGTCAGAGGATAGTGGATTTTTCCAAAAGAATGGACATGGCTGTGGTGAATACATATTATAAGAAGAGGGAGGAACATAGGTCTGACGTACAAGAGTGGGGGAAGATGCACACAGGTAGATTACATCCTATGCAGAACAGTCAATCTGAAGGAGATTGAAGACTGCAAAGTGGTGGCAGGGGAAAGTGTAGTTAAGCAGCATAGGATGGTGGTCTGTAGGATGACGTTGGAGATCAAGAAGAGGAAGAGCGTGAGGGCAGAGCCAAGGATCAAATGGTGGAAGTTGAAAAAGGAAGACTGCAAGGTTGAGTTTAGGGAGAAGGTGAGACAGGCACTGGGTGGCAGTGAAGAGTTACCAGACAGCTGGGAAACTACAGCAGATGTAGTAAGGGTGACAGCAAGAAGGGCGCTTGACGTGACATCTGGAAAGAGGAAGGAGGAAAAGGAAACCTGGTGGTGGAATGAGGAAATACAAGAGAGTATACAGAGGAAGAGATACGGTGCAAGGTGAAGAGAGAGGTGGCAAAGGCTACACTAAGCTACACTAAGGAGGGAGAAAAGGACCCATAACGATTGGCTAGACAGAGGGACCAAACTGGGAATGATGTGCAGTAGGTTAGGGTGATAAAGGATAAAGATGGAAACATACTCACAAGCGAGGAGAGTGTGTTGAGCATCTTCTCCTTTTCTGAATGCTCTGATCATAACAACATTAAAGGGTGACATAATCAAAGTATTTAAACCTCTGAAAGAAATTAGTACAGTGGATTATAGTCATTACTTTATTTCATTTCTAAAACATGAAAATGAGTTTTTCTTCACTGTAAGAATTATAGATACATGGAAAAAATTACCAAATACACTGCAAAAAATGCATATTTGAAGTTTTCACTTGCTTATATTTGCAGTGTAATGTGCTGGAGAGACAGCACTTTAGAGATTTTCTGATCTCCACTTTGTTATTTTGGACAATTTAAGTGAGTAAGATGGACAAGCTTGTTTGACTGAATGGCCTAAAAAAGCAATACTCTACCTAAAAATATTTTTAGCTGTTACTTACCTTGTGTTCATTGTAGTGATAGCCAAGAGATTTTTTTAGTCTTGTGCTGTTGGAGCATCTCCCAAGGTTTTTTAAAAGAAAGAATTTCAATTTTAGCCTTCTATCAGTTTTGTAGACCTGAGTGAGGGTCTCAATCAACATTCTCTGCTTAAGCTTAAGAGGTATAATACCCTTAGCCTTTCTATGTTGGACATATCCCTTAGGACAGGAAAGGCAACTTTTAGAACTATTTTGTTTTACAGCATGATATCTAAAACTGACCCCAATACTGTAGATGCAGACTCATTACTATTTTATAAAGTCTGAGCATAATCTTTTTTCGTTGACATAAAATATAGATATGTCTTTTAAATTAATTGTTAGTGTAAATAAAATAAATTCCTTTTGATAAATATAATATATATATATGTGCGTGAGGTGTGTGAGTCCTTCATTACAGCTGAAGAAAGTGGAAGATATGTAAAGTCAGTCTGTCTTTAATTCTTGGGATTGTGGGTCTGAGTTACACAAACTTTCATCAAGAGCAAAACTGAGGTATTGTCTAGGTTATAAATTATAATGTTTTGTGTCAATTAGCTAATTAATTAGATGTGGTAAAAATGGGAGCTATGCAAGAAATGTAAATTGACTTAAATTATAATTGCACTATACATTTTATTTTAATTAACTTATTCAGTTTAACTGCATGTTTTAGTAAAAATGCTCAGCATTTGTTCCGTGAAGCCATCAAAAATGGTGTGTATTCTAACTCAAGCATTAGTACTTGTTTATTTGCTGTAGCTGCATTTTTTCCAAAATTACCAAAGTTCAGCAGCTCTAGCATAAAAATGGCACTCAAATGATTCCACAGACAAAATATCTTCGTTTTTAAAAGTTTTAGTTAAAATTCAAAGTAAAACAGTTCACACAAAAAAGAAAAAATTAAAATAGCAAAAAAAGGAAAGGTTCTTGTTAAGGAAAAGTTCTGCTCAAAGCTTAAATCTTGTTACATTTCAAATCGTTACAAATCACTTCAAAACGTTTCTGAACCATTTCAAAACGACAGTCAGAAAATTGTATGCCTACCCCATTTGTAAGCTGAAAATGGGTCTTTTAAGCCCTTCTGTATTGGGACCTGTTCTAAACAACAACTGACACAATTAACACACTGTATCTCAGTTATAGCAAGAAAGTTCTATCTCTTACTACCTTATAGGGGGAAAGACTATACCATTGTCTATGACTATGAAACAAAATTATATTCTATTCAAATTAAGCAAACACTAATATGAGTTTAACTCAGAGCTTTAACTTTCTAAGACTGGCTCTTACATTTGCTATTATAAAAGTGCAACCTAGAACTAGGTTACTAGAACTGAGGTTCTCCTCATTGGTACAAAATCAACACTATCCGAAACTGATCATTTTTCATTTGTTATTGATTCCTCTCTCTCCCCTTCCCAACGGGTTAAGAGTCTGGGTGTCATCCCTGACAGTACTTTAACCTTTCAGTCCCACATCAATAACATCTCCTGGTCTGCATATTTCCACTTGTGTAACATTAATCGTATTCGCCCCTCCCTCTCTCCCCACACCACTGCTATCCTTGTTCATAGCCTTGTCACTTCTCGTCTGGATTATTGCAATTCC
Organism: Polypterus bichir lapradei; assembly: GCA_026402145.1. Taxonomy (NCBI): domain Eukaryota; kingdom Metazoa; phylum Chordata; class Cladistia; order Polypteriformes; family Polypteridae; genus Polypterus; species Polypterus bichir. The sequence continues at coordinate 8,563,135 of JANRMT010062854.1, forward strand.
CTTTTCTTTGGTCTTTCTCGTAAATCTCTTTATAAGCTTCAACTGGTCCAGAATTCAGCTCCCCGCATCATTACTAGAACCCCCTCTATTCACCATATCACTCCTGTTTTGCAGCAACTTCATTGGCTTCCAGTTCAATTCCAAATTCAATTCAAAATTCTCCTACTAACTTTTAAGGCTATCCACAACCTTGCCCCTCCAAATCTGTCTGACCTCCTCCATGTTGCCATTCCCTTCCGTACCCTTAGATCCTCTTCCTCCATCCACTTGACTGTCCCCTTCATCCGTCTTACTACTATGACGGTTGCTCTGCAAACATTCAGTTGTTCTGCTCCCCAGCTTTGGAACTCACTACCACCTGAGCTTAGAAATATTGAATCATTTTCACTTTTCAAATCTAAACTTAAAACTCATTTGTTTAAGACTGCTTTTTCTCTTTGATTACAAGTGCTCTGTCTGATTTTAATTTTTGTATTTTACTTTTGTTTATAATCTGTGTTTTGTCTATTGTTTGGTGTCCTTGAGTATTTAGAAAGGCGCCTACAAATAAATAAAATGTATTATTATTATTATTATTATTATTATTATTATTATTATTATTATATCACAACATCTGCAGTCCTGTTGTGCCTATTTTTAGAAAACAAATATTCTGAGAAGTCTATCGTGAAGCAGCAACACGTGGGATTGAGCAATAACAGGTCTGTGATGCCCTTAGACATCCAGGGCTACACACATTGGATCAATGAGATTCTACACAGCACCAAAAGGCATGGGTAAGCTGTTGAATCCCATTCGTGATGGCAACCAAGGCTCAAAATTGTTCCCCATGCACTAGGAATTCTCAGTAAGTACAGGTCAAAAGCTCACACTAATTACGTCCCTGCCCTTTTGTGCACAACACCAATTGCTACTACTGATTGGATGGTTCAGTAAGGTCCTCAGATCAGCCCTGCCTCATTCACTAATGGCCTCTGGCTGAGTACCAAGAAGACAGACAATCAAACCTGACTATCTAGAGAAAATAAAAATAGTCATGAGGCTCCTGTAGGTGATTATTACCAAGCTTCGAGAGTGTAAGAGGAGAGGCCCAACACATCACCCAGTGTCAGTGCTCACTTAACCCACCTCCCACAGGTGTGTTGTATGGGACAGGGCACGTGGTAGAATGCATTGTGATGAGGTTAGTTAATTGTCAGTGCACAAGATTATGTGTTAATGGTAATGGGTAGCAAAAGTATATTGTCCACAGGGTCCACCAAACCTAACCCCATTTTTTCCCCATTGGATCAATACTTCAGTATTTGCAGTTTATATTTTTGCTGGTTCAGAAACACAACCGCAGTGGATAACGAGAACTGACTACATTAACTTTGTTTTTTATTACAGTGTTTAGAACGGCAATCTTACATTGTTCCAGGCTTCCAAAAACCACTATATCCTGATGTGACGTGCGAATGATCATGTGATATGGCGGACATGGTCATCTGGTATATGTGCGACAGCATCACAGGATTGTGGTCAAATACTCTCCACACCTTTGTTTGGCCAAATGTCCACATGACCGTCATCATCCATTTGAACACTGAATACAAAAAGGACTGATTGAGAACATTTTTGCTAGGTAGAATACCTAGAGGGAGCTGGATGGTCTCGTGGCCTCGGAACCCCTCCAGCCGTCTGGAGTTTTTTTTGTTTTTTCTGTCCTCCCTGGCCATCGGACCTTACTTTTATTCTATGTTACTTAGTGTTCCCTAATTTTCTTATTTATATTGTCTTTCTTCTCTTTCTTCATCATGTAAAGCACTTTGAGTTACATCATTTGTGTGAAAATGTGCTATATAAGTAAATGTTGTTGTTGTTTGTGCTACTATTAAAACAGACCACTGAAAGCATTGTAAAATAATCCATACATCATCTACTAGCAGGGAATTACTGTAATTGTGGTGGGGATAATAAATTACATGAATCATAAATCAATCTATGATCAATCAGTTTGAAGAGTTATAAAATATACTAGGGGAGGAGTTCAAACCTGAAATCAACCCCCTGGCTATAACTGTATCTGTGAGAGTGTAGAGCATGCAAAATATCAATGTTTTTGAAGAAGGGTCTATGAAGTAGGATAAACAGGAAAACTCTTAAAGGGAATAAGAAATCAAAGCACAAAACTGGCTAAATGCAGTTTTAGAATTTGGTTAGCCTACCACCAGTTTGAATTACCTACCAGTTTTATAAGGAAAATGAAAGAAACAGAAGCATTGTTAACTCCATAGGGGTCCTATACCTTGAGCAAGGCAAACCACAAAGATTATGATGGGAATAAATGGATAGCATTTTACCTGTGGAGCTCATTTATTCTGCAAATCACACATGTAACGACTAAGCAATATTTAAAATTTATTTTAAACAACATATGTATAAGCATCAGGTAAGGTTATGCTTCATTGGTAAGAAGTACATCTGCAGCACATACAATTGGGGACCCTGCTTAAGCCTGTGGAATCTGCCACATATGGTGTTGATATAAATCAAGAATGCAACAATCATTAATCTTTCTAATGACTGATGGGAAGCACAGAACTAAAGATGTCTTTGAAATAAGTAATGAGCTTAATTGTCCTCTTTTTAGGTAATGAATGTGGACTAATTACTAATGCTCCATTTTCATGTACAGAATTACTTATAAGCTATTACTTGAGAAGTGACATTTTCTCAACAAAACATTTCATGTTATTTGCTGTTTTGTACGTGAAGCAAAACTACATTGTATCATTTTACTAGAAGAACAGAAACATTAATCAAAACTGAATGAAAGCAATAAAATCTAGTGAAGTACTGTGGATCTAGTTAAAGAAATAAGCAGCTAAACCTAATTATGCATTGAAATCTTCTTACAACTTTAGCCCAAAATATCTAGCTTTCCATATTCATACAAAAGTGCATTTCTTTTTCATGTTAATTTAAGTGGATACTGGAATAATTGAAAAATGCAATTTCAGAAATCCAATTATTAACACAAAGAAAATCTCAGATAGTATGTTCATGTTTGCATAACCAAACACACTGAGTACAAGCCAGGAATACATATGAAAGTTCCAGCATGATTTAAAAGTAATGTTTTTTGAGGGTTTAGATGTTATATTTGAAATAAGTAGGTGAAGGCTAAAGTTGTCCTGGTTCTACTTTATTTTTATTTTTTACAATTTTTTCTTTGGATGAGGCAACAGCACACTATTAGAAAACTCAATTGAAGTCCTGAATAGTAAAGCACAATGTAATTTATATGCCATCATATGCGTCAAAATTATGAGGTTGAAGTTTAAAAGTTTCCAAAAACGTATATATGTAAGGATTAGAGATGAGCGAGCACCAAAGTGTTCGGGTGTTCGGTCCGAACACTTCGCGATGTTCGGGTGCTCGATAAGTCAATGGGAGACAACCAGGCACCCCCTGCTCTGAAGACGGGAGGGTGCCTGGTCCATTGGAAAAGGTCAGAAAGTGACAGAAACACCACCCATGTTAATCGGAGTCGTGCAGGTCTGTCAGGTGGAAGACAACATTTAACAAGCGGAGAGGTATGTACTTGCGACAAGAACAAGTTGAGTAACTTGAGAAAACGAGAGGACTGGGCAGTCCTAGGGGTGCCAGTCGCCAGAGAGCATCATAGACATGTTCGGTGTGTTCTCCGAAAGCCCATTTTTAATGTTTTAAAAGTCCGGACACTTAGCGCTGCTCCTGGTCATTCGCATTCCGTGATTGTCCTCCTGATCAGTGACGTGCGGTGAGGTTCATGGCTGGTGAGGCACTGACTCCTTTAGAGTCCGTCAGATTTACAAATATATGAACCCAAAAGAGCAGCTTATTCACTATTTGATTGGCAGCCAGCATGCACATTGACTACTGGTTACGTTTCATATCTCATCAGCATTTACATTTAGAACGACAGGAGAGAGCGCATTTGATCCTCACCCTTCCGTGTGCTCTAAATTTGCCGTTGCAATTCCACAATTCATACTCATTCAATGTAAATGAAAGTATAGAGTCACATGGCTACTGGCATTACAGTGAGGGCAGTACTTACCTGTCCCTTGATTGGCTGTCTCCAACCTGCACAGTGGTGCTCGTTCGAGTAGCGCCATGGTCCGAGCATAGCGATGCTCGAGCCGAACACATGTTCGGCCAAGCATGCGCGCTCATCACTAGTAAGGATGTTAAAAAAGACTGAAGTACATTAACGTAGTCTACAGTATGAATAATAAAGTAAGTATTAAATTTTGTGTCCATTATAAAAAAATTACATTTTACAAATCCCTCCACAAAAACTAATAAAGTTATGGTAAATTATTATGAGTCACTCCAGCTGTGTCATAACTCAGTTCACTTGTAAAATATTCTGTAAAATGCCCACACAATTTAATTATTATTATTGGTGCCATCAAAATTCAGGGTTTAGATTTACAGGTTAAAAAAATGCTTTACTCCCTGAATGATAAACCATGAAGTGCATGTACAATACAGGTGGGTGCATACTGCAGCCAAATTACATTTATTTGATAAAGGATACTTTAATATTTAACAGTCTTATTAATTGAAATACTGGGTGTGATTAGATAATGGAAAATACATGTATGTTACATATGCAGAATAAGATTAAAAACCTGTGTATGCCCATGTCAACCTTTTTTTAAATTAGTGTACCTATCTCCCTAGTTGACAAAAACAGGAAGAAATAAATATAATCCATCCATCCATCCATTATCCATCCATCCATTATCCAACCCGCTATATCCTAAATACAGGGTCACGGGGATCTGCTGGAGCCAATCCCAGCCATCACAGAGATCAAGGCAGGAAATAAATCCCGGGCAGGGTGCCAGCCCACCGCAGAATAGGTATAATAAAATACAATACAATACAAAACAATAAATACAATAAGATTGATAATGCTGATATTCATGCTAAGAAAAAAAAACTGCCAGCCACCCTGACCTCATCTCTATCATTTGGGCAGCACAGCTTTATATTCTACTTTCCACAACACACCTTTATACTCTTTTCTAAACTTTTAGGATTTTTTTGTAAGTGCTGTCATTTTTTGCATTTTCCTTTTCTTTTCATTTTATTATGTGTCTTACTTTGGTTGTGCTTTGGAATTAATAAAACCACTAGTATGTGTTACCATACTGTGTGTGCTGTTGCAATTCAACTGCATGCACTTTGTTTGTGTTTTAGAGTAAAAGTCTTTTCCCTTTACTAATTTTATTTATTTATTGGTTTATTATTCAACAAATTCTCACTGTCTCATTCTGAGAAAGGACAGAAAATGCAAAGAAAAAATACAAAAAAGACAAAAATAAAATTGAAAATGTAAACAAAAAGAGAAAGTGCAAAAAAACAGATCTGATTATCGTGTTTGAATTTGCAGGGAGCCTCTGACTAAACCAGCAGCAGTGGTTATTGTAGGGTACGTTCACACATACACACTGTGAAGAAGGGGGTTGAAAACCCCCTCTTAAACGGTGATACAATGGGAAACAAATGGAGTTTTTTACCGCCTCTTTGCTCAATTAACTGGTGGCTTGCTGCTGCTGCTGTGCCGTGTGATCTGCATCTCGCACGGTGCTTCAAACATTTAAAAGCCTGTACAGCAGCTGTCCTTTTGTCTCACTGCCTTGTCTCTCTTCTCCTCCAGACATCCTCTGCTCCCATTGGGGGTCCTGGTCCTGAGGCATGCACTCCTATAAAGAGGAAGATTTTCTATTCTTTAAATTGAGAGACGGAACTGTCCCCTCCAGCTACACACAGAGCTCGATTTACTCCTGAAACACACTTATGTTTGTTTGAAGTGTTTGAATAACATTTTTGTCTCTAAAATCTCCTGTGTACCTTTGCAACTCTGTGACTCAAATACAACAACATGCACATTCACTCACGTAGTGAATACATTTTTTGGTGACAACACACTCCCTGGTGTACCACTAGAGAAAAGCTCATGCACCAGGAGAATGTGCATATTACACACAAGCAGAGTCCAAGACCAGATTGGAATACAGGAATGTGAAGCTCTGAGGCAACAACACTTAATATTATGCATCCTCATTTTAATCTGTTACGGCTGAACCCTGGGTTAGGTTTTAAAAAGAAAAAAAATCTAAATGTAGGGTTTGTGTTAATAATAATTGTGTTAACAGACACGAGATTGGAAAAAGAGAGAGAGCAGAGGCGGGAGAAAAATAGAAAAAATAAGCCTGAGCAGAACACTGAAGTGAGATGGAAAAAAGAGGGGAAAGAAGAGAAAGAAACTTTAACAGACTACTAAAATATAAAACTAAACTGAGTAGACAGTAAGGACCAATAACATTACACAAAAAGGGGCATAAAAGATACAGTATATTGAAACGGCAAAAGAAGAAACGTCTAGCAAAATACTGACTCAAAAAGAGAAAAAGAAACAAAGTCGATAGACGTTTTTTGGGGGGACGAAAGCAAGTGTGGAACACAGTAAAAAGGCACCATCAGAGAGGGGGTGTCTAGACAGTGAAAGGGAACAAAATACCAACAGATTGACTGTCTGTGGGATAACGAAGGGAAAGTAAGTGTGGAGCCCTCCCATGTAACTGGTGGCCTTGTGGAAGCAGGTGTGTCATAGATGGCCTGTGGCATTGGGCAAATTAGATAATCGTGCCCCAGAAAGTGTTGGCTCCAAGCGGGCGCGGGTGTGTGTGAGTGTGTTTCACGCCACGGTTAAATGAGGGCTGGCTGATCATGCTGTATACAGTATATGTACAGAGGCGGGTGGATGAGTCAGACGTCTCAGTAGTGCTACAGAGCAAATGGCTCATCACACCTCTGCCCAATTAGGCAGGAGGCTCAGCAAAGGCAAATGGGAGCATGGAGTCAACAAGGACCATCACACACTTCGGCATATTTCAAATCAGGCAAATTGATAAGTCTAAACTGTGCCAAGTTAATTGAGCATGAGCATGCGTGTTAATGTGAACCCACCAAATTTCTGTGTTGTGCCGAGTGTTTTGTGAAAACTTTGTTTTTTTGTTGCTGCCAAGAAGTCGTGCAATTCAGAAAGAAAGGTGGCTGAGTGTTTAGAAAAGCTATTGGAAAATTTTCTTGTATCTCAAATGGTAGCATCTGCAAAGTGAGGCACAGCATGGTGTGCCGAAAGCTCACAAACTTGCTGTAGAATCTCGCAAGTCTGTAAGTAAATAGCCAGCATGGTAGTGACAAACAGTTAAATGTAACAGTAATGAAGTTAAGGCATATAAAGAATATAAAGAATAATTGGCTAGAGAACAATATAGCACTGATCTGCACCTCAAGCTCAGGGTCACTGAAATGGAGGAGGGGTTGGCTGGCATCTTTCACTCCAGTCTTTGTCCAATAGGCAAACAACAGTGGGTCCAGGTGGTCTACTACAATTGGCAAGCTTTGTTAGGCTTAATGGCCTGTTCTCTACTTGATTTTCCTAATGTTCTAATGTTGGAATGTGCATGTGAACAGCACTGACAGCAGGGTAATGCATACCTTAATGCTGACAACATCTTCACTGTGCTGAAGCTCAGCCAAAAGAATAGGAACAGAATGTAGCCCTATAGAAAGAAAATGGTTGGAGTCCTGCACAGCTTTCTAATTAAGCATTGAGGCAACTGGTGAAACATGGTAAAGTGAGGTCCATGGCTGGCTGGCAAGTTTTATTTTAATAAATAGCACTTGACACTCATGTCTTTGGGTGGGGCGTGGTAGTGTGGTATGAGCGTCTTCAGTGTGAGACACTTGAGTGGATGGCCCTTTGTGCACTCATGCACGAACGTCCGTGTCCCTCATTAGCAATGGAGCTGTGATTGCTGCAGCTGTGCCTTGTCCTGGGTTTAAAAGGAAAAGCACAAGGGTCAGAGGAGAGAAATAAAAGATTGGAAGAGAGAATGGGAAAGGGGTGTGGAGAGAGAGAAAGTGCATCAGATGGAGAGAAGATGGGCCAACCAGGTAGTGGAGGAAAGGCAGCATGATCAAGGGTCCCACAAAGGATCAATGGAGTGGCATTCCAGGGGCTGGTTTGCCCCACTGACTGTTTGTGTGGAGTGAGTGCGAGCACGGTAGAGTCTTACCCAGGGAGCTGAGGTACAACAGCCAGAGCATGAAGGAAGACTGGAAGGCAACTGGGCGTTCTGGCTAAGATGGGAGTTGGGTGGTGAAGACTGTGGCTGTTAGCATCTCCGCCAACTGAGCATGAACATGAGAGATGGTGAAGGAGTTCAATACATTTTTGTTTTTATTTATTTATTGAAGACATTTGAGCACTGCACTTTTGGATGCTGTTTGATCCTTGACTGTTTTTTAATAAAAGCACTTTTGCAATTTTTACACCTGTCCCTAGCATCGTGATGAGTCCTCATCCATTGGCTCATCTCGGTCATGACTATCATCTCGGTCATGACTATCGATGGTGTTGGGCTCTAAAGGCTCTTGGAGCAAACTGGAAGCGTGCAGTCGACCCACACCAAACACAGCTGTGATTATTGAGTCAGAGACCTCATGCTAGTGTCCTTTAAAAGGCAACACTGAATATTGACAAACTCTTCTGTAGCTGGTGGCTTATGCTACAGATGGAGCCACGTCAAATAGCCGCGGCCGTGTGAATGGCGTGCGAATGGCGTACGGCTGCCCTATGCACGCCATGATCCCCCCCCCTCCCTCTACTGACAGAAGGCGTGTCAAGATTTCACAGTAGACACGCCCATTCATGCCCTATTTATTCATTCACCACTAGATGGCGCTTTGTTCTCAAGAACACGTTAACACACGCCAGCAATTTAGCTGCGCTGAGTTGCAATCATGTGATTTTAACAACCCACCCCCTCCCCCGCCGAACTGACGCTACCAAACTGCACTACAGAGATTAAGATGGCGGCTTAACATTAGAATTACCAGAGCCTATGAAAAAACTCGTAGATCCGTCCCACCTTAAATCGCTTCTTAAAACTGTTCTCACCTCTCCGCCAGCGTCTTTTGTTAATCTAAATGTGCTGATAAAGAAAAGTTGCAAGTAGCCGGCTATTCCATCCCCCCATCGACTTAGAAAGTGCACAAACTTCTCCCAGCTCATGCCTTGATTGATCTGGGAGTGAAGTGGAGTTTAAGAGTGGAAATAATAGATCATTATTTGGAATACACGTATTTCACGTGTGTTCCGTTTCTACAGTAATCCGTGTAAACACATTTTTAAAACAGAAACGTTTTTCATATTGTAGTAGTAAATTACAAAATGTAGGCATAAACTATATAATGTATGAAGCCTGAAGTCCAAATATCAAATTAACAGCTTCACAAAAGGTACAAATATAACAGAACAAGTATGCTTTTATTCAAAAATATAACTGCAGGAAAAAAAAGCCACATTAACATGCCACATTGACACATACATATCTCAACTGCCATGGTAGTGTAATGGTATCAGCTGCTGACTTGTAACCAAAAGGTCATGAGTTCGATCCTGCACGATTCTCTTTTGAAAAGTAAACTGCTCTTATTCTTACTATTT
>JANRMT010062854.1:8583308-8614805 GCA_026402145.1 Polypterus bichir lapradei
TGATGAGTCAGTCAGTGAGTGAGTGAGTGAGTGAGTGAGTGAGTGAGTGAGTGAGGGCTTTGCCGTTTATTAGTATAGATATTCGTAATGCCGGGACACCTTAAATTCCCTCACACCTCCTCATCAGCATCTTTGTTTTTCAAATGTGTCAATCAGCACTGGCAGCAGGCAACCTGCTATCCAATCACCCTACCGATGCAGCTGAAGTCAGATGCAAAATTTTTATAGCTGAAGTTTCTTTATCTGGTAGTGAGGTGTCTGGAACTGTACAAGGTAAATAATATAGCATTATTTATGTGTATGTTATGTGTGTGTGTATTATTTCATGTGTGTTCCATGTTTACAACGATCTGTGAAAATGTAGGATGACAGGAAATGCGAGGCAAGAAATATTGAACACATAACTAAAGCAGAAACGTTTTTTCATGTTATAGTAATAATTGACAAAATGTTGATGTGAAGTGTATAATGTGTGCAGACTGAAGTACAAATATCAAATAAACACTTTCACAAAAGGTATAACAAAACAAGTGTTCTGTTTTAGCCATGCAATTGATATTTGGGCTTTGGTTTTTACAAATTGATAGCAACATATAAATTGAATAATTTCTTTTTCTTTGGTTAGAGTCTTTAATAAAAGTGCACTTTTTATGTGAAGTAAAGACAACACTGCCAACCAATTTTCATTATGACTACCTGTACACTTTTATTTTTTTTTTGGATCTCTTGCTGTCATTTTCGACTTCTTATTTTTGATTATGTTTCCAGTTTTGTTTAACAGTTACGCTTGACTTTCAATTCCGAACTGTGCTTGCCTCTTGACTATGTGTATCTACCCATCATCTGTATTAAATATTTTATTGTCTCACCCTGAGTCAGTATAATATGCATCAGCCTAAAGAATGTGTGGGCACAAAACTATGTGTATGTGTCTGTAGATGTGCCAATTCTCTTTAATAAGTTTTGATTAGTTTATTTTAACCTGTCCCAATTGCAAAAATTATTAAATTTTTCTATTAAAAGGTAATGAAACTCACTGTAAAAGGGGAAAAATGCAGCACATTTGTGTGACATGCACTCTTATGTCAGTATTCATCTGCAAATGGAATAAAACATGTAAATGTTCTTTTAACCCCTTGAAAAACAGAAAAATTAGAGCAAAATGATTTTACCATACTGATACCAGTTTTTTGCCAGATATTAATTATTTAAAAATATATATATATATATATATATATATATATATATATATAGTAATAATGAGTCCACACACACATAAAGGTTTGGGGTTTTCCGGCCCCGTATACTGTAACACGATGAGTCAAAGTAGATTGGTACAATAATTGTAGTTTCTAACAGAGACTGCCCAAATGGCGGAATGGGGGAAGATTTATGATGAGGGACCGGAAATGAAGAGTGATGCATGCTGGGAAGGAGCCGAGATGAATTCTGGGATTGACGTCATCAGGACTCGACAAAGGGAGGGCAGAAGTGGTGATGCGGAATCAGGAAATGGTAGCAGGATCATAGCAGTGGTGCATCTTTCTTTCTGTAGGATAAAAGAGAGAGAGGTTATTACTCTGCCAATCTCCTCTGGCATGTGTTTTCACGCTCCCGTTTAGGTCCTTCCGCAGCCCCCTACTTGCACGTGCGTGACATGACCTCCCCCTCAGCTCAGACCCATTGGGTCTGGCGGCCTGAACCGAGAGGTCATGAATCCGGGAGAGGGCATCGGCGTTGGCTTGAAGGGGACCTCGATGATAAGCAACGGTAAACTTATAAGGCTGAAGGTCCAAAAACCAGCTGGTGACTCGGGGGTTCGACTCCTTATGAAGTGCCATCCACTGTAAGGCGGCATGGTCCATCACTAGAGTGAACTCGTGACCCAACAGATAGTACCTCAGATGAGTCACCGCCCACTTAATAGCCAAGGCCTCCCTCTCCACAGCCGCATACCCGGTCTCTCGATCCAACAGTTTCCGGCTTAGGAAGAAAACGGGGTGTTCAACACTATCCATGCTCTGGCTCAGCACGACACCCAGGCCTGTGTCCGAAGCATCGGTCTGGAGAATAAAAGGTAAAGAAAAATTAGGAGTTTTCAGAATAGGTGCCGAGGTCAGGGCCTTCTTCAAGTCACCAAATACCTGTTCCGTCTTGTCGTCCCATGCCACATATAAAGGAGCCCGTTTCTTTGTGAGATTAGTCAAGGGCGCTACCCTTTTGGAGAAACGAGGCACGAACCAGCGGTAATACCCCGCTAACCCCAAGAAGGCTTGCACCTGTTTCTTGGTAATCGGACAGGGCCATTCCAAGATGTCTTTTATTTTGGAACATTGTGGTTTTACTTGTCCTCGCCCCACTAGGTAGCCTAAATATTTGGCCTCCTGTAATCCAAAGAAACACTTGTGGGTTAATGCAGAGACCGGCTTTGGCTAGCGTTGAGAGAACCGTAAATACCTGCAATATATGTTCCTCCCAGGTGCCGGAATAAATGACTACGTCATCCAGGTAGGTGGCACAATAGGACTGATGGGGCCTGAGCACTCTATCTACCAGACGTTGGAAGGTCATAGGTGCCCCGTGCAGTCCAAAGGGGAGGACCTTATATTGCCAATGTCCACTAGGGGTACTAAAGGCAGTTTTTTCTTTTGCAGATGCCGCTAAGGGAATTTGCCAGTACCCTTTGGTCATGTCAAGAGTAGTCAAATATCGAGCCATACCCAATTTTTCAATAAGGTCATTGACCTGAGGCATTGGGTAAGCATCGAATTTGGAAACCTGGTTCAGTCGTCTAAAGTCATTACAGAATCTCCTAGAGCCATCTGGTTTAGAAACGAGGACGATGGACTGTGACTTCTTCAATAATGTCCAGGTCCAACATCCGTTGGATTTCCAGCTCTACCTTTGCGTGTTTAGCCTCCGAGAGGTGATAGGGTCTTTCCCTGACTACCACCCTGGGTTCTGTAATGATATCATGTTCAATCAGCGAAGTACGGCCAGGTGATTCGCTAACTTCCTCAGGGACGGCTAATATGGTTTGCTCTAACTCCTGTCTTTGTTGGGTTATCAGCTCTGGACTGAAGTTAAGAGCCGACTTGCCTGCAAAAAGGGAGAGGGCCACCCCGGAGAGCGGATTTTCCTCCCTGATTCTCCATGGCTTTAATAAGTTCACGTGGTAGACCCCCTTGCTCAGTCAACGATTTGGTTGTTTTACCAAATAATCGACGAGCCCTTTTCTTTCCTTGATCTCATAAGGGCCCTGCCAATGTGCTAATAATTTAGAATGGGATGTGGGAACAAGCACCATTACTTGATCTCCAGGGTGAAATTCCTGGAGTACCGAGTTACGGTTGTAACACTGCGCTTGCGCTGTTTGAGCACGTATCATATGTTCTTTTAAAACAGGTCAAATTTTAGTTAATCTATCACGCAGTTGCGTGACATATTCTAATACATTAGTAGAAGGAGGGGTTTCGTTTTCCCACCCTTCTTTTACTATATCCAAAAGTCTCCGGGGTTGGCGTCCATATAGGAGCTCAAAAGTGGAAAAACCCGTGGAGGCCTGAGGCACCTCCCGGTAGGCAAAAAGCACAAGAGGCAAAAGCTGGTCCCAGTTCCTACCGTCCACGCTGACTACTTTGCGCAGCATCTGTTTAAGTGTCTGATTAAATCTTTCTACCAACCCATCAGTTTGCGGATGATAGACAGACGTTTTGAGATGCTTAACACGGAGTAACTTGGCCACCTCCCTGAACGTATCTGGAGTACCTTGATCTGTCAGGACTTCTTTAGGTATTCCCACTCTGGAAAAAAGAAGGACTAATTCCCGTGCGATACTTTTTGTATTAGCGGAGCGCAACGGAACCGCCTCTGGGTATCGTGTCGCATAATCAACCATGACTAATATATATTTATGGCCACGGCTCGAGGGCTCTAGGGGTCCAACTAGATCGATACCGATCCGCTCAAAGGGAACATCAATTAGGGGAATTGGAACAAGAGGAGCGCGGTCCCTCCTAGGAATCTGACATATCTGACACTCCGGGTAGGACTGGCAAAAACGTCTGACCTCCTCGTTTATTCCAGGCCAATAAAAGCGGAGTTTAATTCTCTCTAGTGTTTTTTCGGCCCCGAGATGGGCGCCTAGGAGGTGGGCATGAGCTAGTTCGCAGACCTCTCGCCGGAAGGTCTTTGGTACTAACAACAATTTCCGAACCTCACTCTCGTGACTAGCGACCCAATACAATAGATCGTTATCCAAAACAAAGTGGGGCTCTGGTGTCAGGGAACTAGTAGCCAACTGACCATTAATAGACACAACAACATTTCTGGAGAACTTTTGGGAGTTATCATTCCACTGCTCCTGTCTAAACGAGGCAGGCGTAGATCTAAATTGATGATCCATATTATCTAAAGGATCAACAGGTTTTGATAAAATATTAATTTTATGGCTTGGGCCCTCCCCTGGATCTATTTCCGGGATTGGGTCCATTGCCTGAATATTTTCCTCCGTCCCGCCTACGTCATCACTGTTCGCCGGTAAGCACGCCGTGTGGGCCGTGGGGAGGGTGCCCTGTCCCTCCATAATAAGACCCAACTTGGATATAGGAGTGGTTTTTAATCTACCGTGGTTAATCTGAGGCCAGTCATGTCCTTAAATTACAGGAAAGGGAGGTTCAGGTAACACCGCTACAGACAGCTGAGTTAAGTTTCCCTCCCATGGGATGTAACAGTGAGCGGCCTTATAAGATCTGGTCTTCCCATGCACACAGGTAACATTTGTATACTGCCCAAGCCACTGTTGCGGTAGAATAAAACGGTGAGCTACAATGGTAATGTTGCTGCCGGTATCAAACAAAGCCACAATCATATGCCCGTTCACCAACACCACTCCCAAGTTCTTAATTGCCAGAGGATTAGACAGAGCACAGTACCTCTCACTGGTGGCCCAACTGCTGTCCATCAGTTCCACATTCCCCATGTTTAGAGGACAGGCTGGCAGCAGTTGTCCAGCCTCACTACACTTGAAACAGCGCGGTGCGTCCGTTTTTTCTCGGAGTTTGGAGGAGGCTTCCGCAGCGCGGCGGGAGGGCTCGGGGGTAGCAACACATCCCTGTCGAGCACCGTGAGCTGGGCTTTCCAATCCCCCGGTTCGGTGCGCCGCGAGTTGAAGCTCCAGGACCTCAAAGAGACCCTTCATATCTTTGTATGGATGTCTTCGGACCTGACCTACTGGGCGAGATAGCTAGGCATGGCATTAACTAAACCTTTGCATGCAACTTGTTCAACTACTCGGCGTGCCTGTGGTCCTTCTGGCCTTAGCCAGCGGCCCATCTTACTCCAAAATTCAAAAGCTTGAGCTCGGGCACGGCGATCAGGGTCAAACTGCCAATTCTTCCATTCACTCGCCTGCTGGTCCGAGGTGATGCCGTAGCGGCTGAGTATTTCAGCTTTCAGGAGGTCATAATTCGTGGCTTCCTCCTCGGGGAGATCGTAATAAACCTGCTGCACGGCCCCCTTTAGGTACGGCGCTAATATGAACACCCACTCCGTCCGCTGCCACTGATTCTGGGTGGCGGTGCGTTCAAAAATCCCCAAATACGATTCAATGTCGTCCGCCTCGGTGAGTGGAATGATAGGAGGAGGTAGAGGTCGAGGCGGATCGGGTCTTACTGCTTCTGCTGAGGCCAACCGGGCTTTGGTATCCTACAACTCATGTTTGGTCGCGGCTTGTTCAAGCTGGGAGCTTGGATTTGGGCTGCCATTCCTGTCAGTACAGTGTTGAGGTCCTGTCCTTCAGACATTTTCGGACTTTTCTGAATCCTTATATACACAATATATATATATATATATATATATAGTTTAATTTGACTTCATGCTCAGTAGTTAAAAACATGTTTTCTGTAAGTAAGTAAAGTTCTTTACTTTATTTCTATAAAACTGAAGAAAGTGTTACAAAACACTTTTTTTTCTCACATGAGGTAGGCTGTTTTCAAATAGAGTAAATATGCTTGGGCGACGTCTAATATCAGTGTTACATTTTCTGACATGATCTCATCACAGCATAAAGATATAATCTACCTAATTAACTCTTTGCACTTTTTACTGCTACATATTCATTAAGATACTTTCTCAATAGTAATATATATATTAAGAATTTAACTAGCAATACTATCTAATGTAGGGGATTTTTTTTCTAAAGTAAATGCTTGCTTTCATTTTATATTTACACATTCATGGGACAGGGGTAGGTGTGGCAATCAACCCTTGAAACAAAGAAGATACAAGAAGCTCACAAAAATGTCATAATGGAAACTATGTCATTTTAGCATATTGTATCATATGACCCAAAGCACTGAAAAACTGAAGTCATACAAGAGAATTCAGGATTGACATTCTGATGAAGAAAGCTATTGATAAAGTATTATTGCTGAAATTGTGGTGCTGCAAATGTTCCTACAAATGTTTTCAATGTTTTCTTTTATGGAATTTAGATTTTGGTCACTGAGAGACTTGCCAATGACTTACAACTGTTTGACTATGAAAACAAGACTAACAGAAAATATAAAATCTTCCAACTATTGTTTGGTTAATACAGTTTTCAAGGGTTTATCAAAAATACTATGGAACTAATCTCAAAAATCTGAAAATTTTAATGTCTAGTGGCTTGCCATCTTTAGGATTTTGCTAGCAAAGCAATTGACTTCTTCCACAACTGCCATCTAAAAGGCATATACGTTACATAGCAGAAGGCTGTGAAACTTAGCAAAATCAATAATTGTGAGACACTTTATTCCATTGTTAAACCTTTCCTTTGAAAAGGTAAGATGCATTCATATTGTAAATTACATGATATAATGTATACTGTATGTCTGTGTATGTATACAATATAGACAGTGGATTCAAAAAGTACTTTAACCTCTTTTACTTTCTACACACTTTATTGTGTTTCAGATTTAATTTTAAATGAATAAATCTGCCATTTTCTGCCCATCAGTCTACACTCAGTAACCCTTAATGACAAAGTGAAAAGATGTATTCAGAAAAGTTTTAAAGTCACAGTGTGCATAAATGTTTTCTGAAATCAATGTGTATTTATGTGTGTGCATATATATATAAAAACTTGTGTTTCTTTATTACAATTGCTAATCTGAGCACTTGTGTTTAATAACTTGGAAGTAACAATATCAGTGACTCCCTTCTTTTCTTCATGGTCTTCTGATCTACGAATTCAATAGGATGATCAGCCAGTGACTATTAACGTAACTGAATAAAATTTAGGATTCATCAGATTTTTAATTGTTTTATGATTGCAGAGTTTTGGAAAAAATACTTGGGATACTGATGAAAATGAGACCATCCATTGATCTATCCATCTATTTCCTAACCTGCTTTTTCTGCTCAGGCTTGTAGGGGGTTAGTAGCATGGGATGTACAATGAGAGTCAACCCAGAACTGGATGCCTGTATAATTAGTCCCTGCACAGCTAAATATATTTGTTACCATTCCACAATATGGAGTAATACAGTCCTTTAAGAAAGGAGTTTGCATGTGACGCTAGATTAATCTTTCTTTTTTTTTCTTTTATTGATTTTATTGAAATCACACAACATTCCATACAAATAAATCCATTTTTACAAAAATAAGATCGAAAACAAATCAACCCCCACCCCTGAGAAAGAGAGCTAAGCCAGCAGAGTAAAACTTAAAGCTAGTAAAAATAAGTAAATAGATGAATTAATAAGTGAATAAAGATAAATGTAGAAGGGAAAAAAAATGGAGAGAATCTGGCTCCACAATTAAAATGCTTATTCTAAAATGTTTTTGATTAGATCCTGCCAGGTTTTGAAAAAGTTCTGCACAGATCCTCTAAGTATGAATTTGATTTTTTTCCAGTTTCAAATAGTATAAAACATCAGTTACCCACTGACTTAAAAGGAGAGTTAGGATTCTTCCAGTTGAGCAAGATACATCTATGTGCCAATAGTGAAGTAAAGGCACTTACAGTTTGTTTGTCCTTCTCCACTTTAAACCCATCTGGGAGTACACCATACACAGCTGATAATGGGTTAGGAGGGATTGTGACACCAAGGCTCTCTGAAAGGCATTTAAAAAGTTTGGTCCAGAATGATGTTAATTTGGTGCAGGCCCAAAACATGTGACCTAGTGATGCTGGAACTTGATTGCAGCATTCACAGGTTGAATCTTGCCCTGGAAACATTTTGGACAATTTTAAGTGAGATAGATGTGCTCGATATATAATTTTGAGTTGAATAATTGTATGCTTTGCACATATGGAGCTCAAGTGAATTCCCCACATTGCTACCTTCCACTTCTTTTCTGAGATGTTGAGCGAGAGATCCTTTTCTAAATATCCTCTTGGATCTTTGAAAGGGAGGGACTGTAAAATGGTTTTATATATTGTAGAAATGCTGTCTGAGTCCTCAAGACTGATCAATATTTTTTCCGGCATAGATTTGGGTGGGAGCGAGGAAAATTGGACAGGTTCTGTTTAACAAAGTTTCTGATTTGAAGATAGTGAAAGAAATGTGTTGCTGGAAAGTTAAATTTGGAATTTAATTGTTCATAGGATGCAAAGGCATTGTCTATATACAAATCTCTAAGTGATTTAATCCCAAATGTTTTCCAGACATTAAAAACTGCATATGTTTGAGAGGGTGGAAAAAGGTGGTTCTCGTGCAGAGCTGCCACAGATAAAAGCTTCTTTATCTTGAAATGCTTCCTACATTGGTTCCATATTCTGAGTGAGTGAAGCGCAATTGGGTTGTTAGTATATTGGTGATAACTTGCATTTATTGGGGCACAAAGCAAGGAATATAAAGAAGTGCTGCAGGATTTTATTTCTATTGTGGACCAAGCCTGTGTATGTTCATCTTTTTGTGTCCATGTCCAGGTTTTTATAGATTGTATGTTTGCTGCCCAGTAATAAAACTGAAAGTTAGGTAGAGCCATGCCACCTTCCACTTTAGGTCTTTGTAGGGTCGCTCTTTGGATACATGGATGTTTTGAATTTCAAATAAATTAGGTTATGGTTGAATCTAATTTCTTAAAAGATTAATCTTTCTATTATGTTCAGCAGGGCTCCTCAAGATGTCGGCAAGGTGTTACTGTCTCTGTTAGTTCTGTTAGTTTTGTTACTAAATGCAGTTAATTGTTTAATGTATTCATGTGCTGATCTTCTGCAAATAAGAAATTCAATGCCCAACAGAATCTCACCATTTTTCTGTGTTTATCATCGGTTTTTAGTCGTACATGTGATTTTGCAATATTAAGGTTTGCATGATATATTAATGGACATAAGTGCAATTCTGCCCAGCCAAATTGTTTTATAATGTTTGTGTTTTGGTGTCCTGCATTATATAATGATAGATAGATAGATAGATAGATAGATAGATAGATAGATACTTCATTAATCCCAGGGATAAATTCACATACTCCAGTAATGTGCTGTTGTGTTTACTGGCAAAAAAGTTCAAAGTAACATTATGATTAAACTAGATATGTACTATGTTGGCAGTTCATTTCTTACAATTTTTAAAAAATTGCTTTCACTTGAAATTAATACTTTTCCTTTTCATAATCTACTCATACAGTGCATTATGACACTCTATTTGCTTTCATTACTATGATTTATGTTGTTATTATTTACTTAATGATAAGTGAAGATTTGATATTCCAGAGACATAGTTACATGAAGCATAGCTTGCCTAGGTTAGCACTCAACTTATTTCACTAGGTGTACATTTCAGACAGAATCAACAAAAGCCCCTGAAGACATGCAAGTTATTATCCTCTATCTCATTTCACTTTTCAGAAAACAAATGCCCCACTCCAAATCTGTCATCAAAAGTGTTTTTATTTTAATATGTGGTGTAATGACAGATTAAAAGTGAATTGTATCTTTTGAACCTAATTCCATGCAAACCTATTGGTTCCTGAGATCATCCTGGCAATGTTGTATGTCACTCTTCCAGAGCATTTGTAAGGAGCTAACAACCACAATATTTTGACATGGAATTCGCTTGGGGATTGCAATCAGTATCAATCTTAGTCTCAGGCATTTTTCATCTACTTCAATAACTTGATTAAATATTTAACCAATGAGCAATGACTTTATTACTGTTGCCTAAATAGGAGCTGCTTCAGAGTAAATTGCAGTTTGCGCCCTACTATACACATCCCTGAATAAACAGCCGATCACTCCTCCCTTTACAACTGTCTAGCATATCATTTCTCAAAGGACTTACACAGTTCTTGCCTTTCTGCAGTAAAATAAATATTTTTGTGGATTTGTTTAATAAAAATGTCAAAATGTTAATATTACATTTCCATTTGTTGAAGATATCAATAAGCTTCATGCTGAAAAAAAATTAAATGAAATGGTATTTCAAGGTGGCAGGATGGCACAGTGGTAGTGCTGCTACGGTAAAGAAACTAGGATTTGTGTCCTGGTTCTTCCCTGTATGGAGTTTGCATATTCTCCATGTGTCTGTGTGGATTTCCTCCCACTGTCCAAAGACATGTTGGGTAGGTGAACTGGTGAAGCTAAGCTGGCCCTAGTGTATGTTTAGTGGGGGGATGTGTGTTTTCACCCTAGGATGGACTGGCATCCTGTCCAGGTTTTATTCCTGCCTTTCTTACAAACTGGGATAGGCTCCAGCTACCCCAAACAACACTAGTCTGGATTAAGTAGGTTAGAAAATGTAATGACAAATGGTATGGCAATGATTATAAACTCTGAAACTGGTTGGCTTTCTCCGTGTTAAGCTCTGTGCATTTTTTTTTAATTTTGCCTTTTACTTTTAAATTCTTCATATTGTTTTACTTTTCCATTCTTGAAATATAAGATAACTGCAGTTCTGTGGTGGCATAAGCATTGGCAAATGACCTAAAGGCAAGCCCATAAAACGCAGAAGTACTCACTTTGTAGTATGACATCACACAGTCATTTTCCCCTTTAAATGTGGGAATGAAGACATAGTTCTGATTGTCAACTTATGTAAATAATATTGCTGAATTCCATCTTTTTGACTTTCTTTCTGTTACTTGTTAAATGTTTTGCTCTTTTTGTGATACTGCATCGTGTTTTGCCATCTTTGGTGACATTTATGGTGTGCCTTGTTTTATTTTTATTTATTTATTTTTGTTTTAGCACTGTGATTGTTTTTACTCTTTAGCTCGTTGGTGGTTAACTAGAGGCAGGTTTATACTTCATGCTAAGAATGTGTATCATGGCTGCAACACGCTCCCAGCGTTTATTGACATGTCCTCTGAACACGTCCTCAGAAATTAATGCTACACATGCGCAAGTTGCAGTACCAGAAAAAATTGGGGGGATGGGGGTGGGGTTTGAGGCACAGTGTGTTCAAGTTGGAATGTAACGTCAGAGTCTTTGTTTACTATCAACATGTGCCAGCAAGCTGCTTTGGAGAACCTAAAGGCTCAATGTGTATGCTTCGATGTTTGATGAATGGTTCGATGTGGAGAAGCAAATCATCAAACTTAAATGCTGACTTACAAATGTATTTGTGGTGCTTTTCTTCATCTATTTCTTGAATAGGCAATACAAGTGTTACATGATATTCCCGTTCAAAATGACACAATACATTATAAAGGTCTTGAATATCATCTTCTGTACCATCTTTTTTTTTTTTTTTTGCACCTTTTATTGCATCAGAATGTACTGAAGCATATTTGAACCACAGAGAAAAAAAAGGGACACAGTGAGGAGAAAAAGGTCTATTTTGTAATTGAAGTGTAAATTTCCATTTTAATCTTGAAATTTCAACTTTAATCTTGTAGTTTATTTTGGCATTAAAGTAGAATGTTCGTAAACGTATGTAAAACGTAGTATGGATTGTACAGGTGTTACCACTGCAGGGCTGGATCAAGATATTCATTCGAGCCAAGCTAAACATTTTGGTAGAAACTTTGAAAATAGAAGGAACTCTGTGGACTCGGAGAAAGGATGTCTTCTTTACAGGACTTCAGATCAAGTGATAAGACTCACTGATATTGCTACTTTTCTGCCTTGTAGGGAGTTCAAAGTCCATGGTGGGCAAATCTATGATGGGGGCTCTGAAATGTCATACAGTAACCTTTGCAAACAAATAGATGTAGGGTTACATGAGGGATTTACTGAGTTTGAAGTTGTTAAGTCTGTACTAAAAGTAGTTAAACCAGGTATCTTCAAAAAGTTTCTCATGAGTAGAGATGATCTCACATTAGATGAGCTCAAATGATTTCTTAGGTTACACATTAAGGATAAAAGTAGCACAAAACTGTTTCAGGAACTGAGTAATACAAAGCAACAAGATAGGGAAACACCCAAACATTTTGTATATAGGATAAAGGATCTTCGACAACGCGTACCGCAGGCATCAGAACAGCATGGAGCTGAATTCAGTTATGACAGAAAATTAGTTCAGGGCATATTTCTTCATAACCTTTATCAAGGGTTCAATGAAAAAAAATAACATCAGACAAGACATAAAACCATTTCTTACTGACTTGAAGGTGACTGATGATATAATTCTAGAGAAGATAACTAAATCTACCAGGGAGGAAGCAGAGAGAATAAAGCGTCTTTACACTCCGAGTGAACATAGGTCAGTCTCTGTAAATTCAGTACAACAAAAGGACAGTTCACAGGCTGATCAGATGAACTGAGTCAAGCAAACAATAGAATGCAAGTTGACAGTGCAGCTATAAAGCAGTTAACTATTCGAGTGTCCGAATTAGCAAAACAATTAGACAAGATTGTGAACCATAACGAAAATGATAATTTGAAAGTTCTCTGTGCACATCAAGCTCATAATACTACCATTGAGCAGCTGACAGCTCAAGTGTCTATGCTAAAAAAAAAATTTGAAAAGATCACAAAGCATACTGGTAACAGTACTCGTACAGATGTCCGTGCACTGCCGCAATTGAACACTCAGGTCTCAAGAGATAGTCCTAAAAGAAGATGTCAAGAATGTGCCCAACAGAGAAAAGAAAGGTGTACTCACTGCTTTCGCTGTGGTTTGATGGGACACAGAGCTGTTGGCTGTACTAAGAGATGGGAATCGGGAAACTGGGGAAGGTCACTGGAGAGGGAACAACCAGTGACCAACAGGAGTAACAGGTCCCCCCAGACTGAGGCTCCCACAATGCAAAACATGTATCTACTGCCCCCTAAAGCAAAACGTGCTGCCCAACTAATTGGGAGTTGCTGCATGGTCACGTGTGTAATCAATGGAATTCAAACACAAATGCTGTTAGACACAAGAGCACAGGTTAGCATAGTGGGGAGAGAGTGGGTAAGGAAGACATTGCCTGATGTTAAGATTCAGTCACTTGAGAGTTTATTAACAGGAAGTGCACTCTGTATTACTGCAGCAAAAGGCACTGAGATTCCATTTGAAGGGTGGATTGAGGTGTCACTTCAGATACTGAACTCCAGGCATGGGCAGGTAGCCATTGATGTTCCTTTGTTAGTAAGTCAAAGTCATGTTAACTGTCCGCTGTTAGGCTTCAATGTTATAGAGGAACTGATCCGAGAGAACTGTGACCAGACCAATACCACCATTCTTAATGCACTGCTGAGTGAGGCATTAAACCTGAAAGGTGACACAGCAGATAATATCATCTCTGCAGTAGGAGTAAAACCTGGGGAAGCAATATCACCAGGTATTACAGTAAGGATGGGGAAAAAGGGGCTTGTTATTCCAGCATGTCAGATATGTCAAGTGAGATGTAAAATTAGGGCTTTGCCTAGAGGAGGCACAATGTCTTTTGAGCCACTAGCTGAGAATCATTGCCCAGAGGGCATTGAACTACTCCCTGCCATTGTTGACAGCCCAACTGGTACTTCAAAACTGATTACCATACCTCTTCAAAATTACACCTTACATGATATCTACCTTCCTAGTGGAAGAATATTAGGCACTCTAGAAGAAATTATTGATATCTGGCCAGTCCTTCCCCCACCATCTGACCCAGTAATACTCAGCTAGCCAATTGATGGCCAAGTCAATGCTGCACACACAGAGTACAGTAGAGTTAAACAGGAAAGCAACAAATACAAGGTTACTGCTAGAGAGAAATGGAACCCACCAGTAGATTTGTCCCACTTAAAAGAACAAGAGGTAGTCAAGCGCATGTTATATGAAGAATCAGATGTATTTTCACGGGAAGATGGTGAAATTGGTTGCATTCCAGATTTGAAGCTAAAAATCCACATGAAGGATGATACACCTGTGCAGAAAAGGTACAATGCTATTCCAAAGCCCTTATACAAAGAGGTGAAGGAATACATCCAGAACCTTTTGGAACATGGTTGGATAAGGAAGTCCACTTCGGCTAACTCTTCTCCAGTTGTCTGTGTCAGGAAAAAGGACTTAAGTTTGCGTCTTTCTGTGGACTTTAGAGAGCTAAACCGTAAAACCATCCCTGACAGACACCCCCTGCCACGCATTCAAGACCTACTGGATAACCTTGGGAGCTACTCATGGTTTTCAATCCTGGATCAAGGAAGTGAATACCATCAATCGTTCATGGATGAGGACTCAAGATCTGTCACTGCCTTTAGTACCCCATGGGGGCTATATGAGTGGGTACACATTCCTTTTGGCTTGAGCAACGCTCCTGCAGCATTTCAAAGATGCATGGAAGGGGTACTGCAACAATTGAGAGATGAATGTTGCACCCCATATTTGGATGATGTACTTTGCTTTTCAAAAACATTTCATGACCATGTGGAAGACTTGAGAGCACGGAATAAAATTACGACCAGAGAAATGTGAGTTATTCAGACAACAAATCTGGTACATAGGTTGTCTAGTATCTGAAGAGGGGGTGCAGATTGACCCTAAGGATTTGGAAGCAGTCCGACAGTTAATGGAAAAGGAACCCACAACAGCTGGAGAAGTCAGATCATTGCTGGGCTTCCTTAGTTATTACCACTCCTTCATACAGGACTTTTCCAGGTTGGCAAAACCTTTGTTTGAACTTTTAAACGGTACTATTGGAAATACTGGAAAATCCAGCTTGACAACTACAGTAAGAGGGAGGATAAAATCCAATGTACAGCTACCTTCAAGGACACCAGTTCAATGGACTAATGAACATCGTACAATCATTTCTAAATTTGTGGATATACTCACCAATCCACCCATACTTGCTTTTCCAAATTTTGAATTGCCCTTTGTTTTGCACACTGATGCATCAAACGAAAGACTAGGAGCAGTACTTTACCAACAGCACGATGGTAAACTACATGTAATTGGCTACGGATCAAGAACACTCACCCCAGCTGAGAGAAATTACCATCTCCACTCTGGCAAGTTAGAATTTTTGGCCCTGAAGTGGGCAATCTGTGAAAAATTTTGAGACTATTTATATTATGCACCCACCTTCACTGTATATACTGACAATAACCCTCTGACATATGTTCTGAGTACAGCAAAATTGAATGCAGTGTGTGATCGCTGGGTTGGAGAATTAGCAGACTTTAACTTTGACATCAAATACCGCCCTGGCAAAGCAAATACAGTTGCTGATACACTGTCCCGCTTCCTGTGAACTTACAGGCCACTATCACTGAGTATAATGAAACAATATCTCCAGAAGTCGTCTCAGCTGTCTGGCAGGGGGACAAAGCAGCTAAAGATAAAGAAGTGCCATAGGTGGCTGCTCAACAGTTCACCTCAGTGGATGATGGTGTGTTGCCAGGAAGTGCTGATACAGTCACACTAAATGATATTAGGGTCGCACAGCAAGAAGATGCTACCATCAGTGAAGTCATTAACCTCAAAAGCAGAGGATGGGGTCCAAATAAGAAGGACAAGGAACAAATGGGAATTGAAACAAAGAGACTGATACATGAATTGAACAAACTCACCATTTACAAGGGAGTACTCTACAGGCAAGTAGGAAAAAGAAAGCAACTTGTTTTTGCATATAAGCTGAAACCAGTTGTCCTTAAAAGCCTCCATGATGATATGGGACATATCGGATCTGACAAGGTGATTCACCTGGCCAGAGAATGATTTTATTGGCCTTACATGCAGCGAGAGATCGAAGATTATGTAATTTGACAATGTGCCTGCATCAAGCAGAAGCACCCTAGTAACCCAGACAGAGCACCTATGGGCTCTATTACTACAAGCGAACCTTTTGAACTGCTCTTTGTGGATTTTCTGCATCTTGAGCCAAGTAAAGGAGATTATGAATATGTTCTGGTTCTGATGGATCACTTCACTTGCTTTGCACAAGCATATGCCACCAAAAACAAATCTGGAAAAACTGCAGCTGAGAAACTTTTCCAATACTTTATCACCCATTTTGGCTACCCTGCAAAGCTGCACCATGACCAGGGGCGTGAGTTTGAAAACAACTATTTCAGAGGCTCCAACAACTATCTGGAATAGCTCACTCCCGCACCACCCCCTATCATCCACAGGGGAATCCAGTAGAACGATTCAATCGAACTCTGCTTCAGATGCTCCGAACCTTGGAAGAAGAGAAAAAGTCAAAGTGGAAAGATTACCTACCACAAATTGTGCATGCATAAAATTGTACAAGACATGAATCAACTGGCTATTCACCATTTTTCCTCTTGTATGGCAGAGCTCCAAGATTACCTATCAATTTGTTGTTTAATCTTACAACTGACAATGAGGAAACAGACAGCCAGGACTTTGTGCAAAAATGGGCAACCAAGATAAAAGAAGCTTACCAGATTGCTGCAGATAACAGTCGGAAAGCATTGGCCAAGGGTAAGCAGTATTATGTCCGTACAGTGAGGGGTGCTATTCTTCAACCAGGTGACAGAGTCTTAGTCAGAAACCTATCTGAGAGAGGACGCTCAGGAAAACTCCGTGACTACTGGGAAAAAGAGCTATGTCGTATTGTGGAGAGAATTAAAGACAGCCCAGTGTACAAGGTACAGCCAGAAGTTGGTAGCAGAACACCCCAGATACTACACCGTAACCTCCTGCTGCCTGTCAATGACTTACCTTTTGAAAAAGACACTAAATCAAACACAGTGAAAAGGAAAATGCAAAGACCAGCAAGAACAAAGAGTGAGACACCAGACTCAGCGTCTGATCACTCGATGAGGAAGCAGAAACCTCATATGGCCCCTGTCGCTTGCCATGCTTTCCTGCACATGTCAGATCTGAGGTTATAGAATCTGAGTCACGCTCCAGGCTCAGAGCCAAGGCCCGAGAGTTCTACCCTGAACCACGAGAACCACGACAACCTGACGGAAATCCTTTGCAAGGAACATCAAGGGAACAAGGACTAGAAATGGAGACCAGTGTTGCTTAACCCCAGGTGGAGAACATTGATGAAGTAGTGGAACCCACAAATGGTCAAGAAGACCTAGCAACAGAACACCAGAGTGACAGAGAACTGGACACTTTAAGAAGATCGGCTCGCACTGTCAGACCCAGAGAAGTATTCACATACCACAGATTGGGGCAGTCATCATACCAGCCTTGGAATCCTGGTGTCCATGCAGTTATACAGAATCCTATGTATCTGTTGCCAAGCCACACAATAGTGTATACAACATACCTAGGATTTGATTATTACCTAAGACCACTGGTTGAGACACAATAGACACTGAACCAAAGGCTGAGCCTTTGGAGCAAGATGTCAGGAGACATCTCAAAAAAAGTAGGGGAGAGTGTAATGGGCTAGAACTCAGTATTATAAAGAAAATAACATTTCGGTGTGTTGCTTAGTGTAATGGGCTATAAACCAGTGTTTTAAAGAAAAGGCAGAATTTCTGGAAAATTCTACTACAGGTTATTGCTGATGGCTGTCTACAGGACATAAATATGTACCTGTCTTGCTAAAGAGTCACCTGCTTTGAATAATCAGACTGCTTTGATTTAGTATCTCATCTACATACAATGTGGGGATACAGAACTGTCTGCTCCCTTGGAAAATTGGCTTCTAATCAAGTACTCAAAGTAAATGTGTTTTCATTATTTGTTATGCAGAGAAAATTGGCTTGCACCATTGTTTTCACTGATTGCCATGTTGATCTATGCAGAAATTGAAGTATATATATATATATTTCTGGGAAAAGGAGAATAAAGAGAACAGAGAAGTATGGTCTGAGACTCGGGACTGCTGTCTGTTTCTTTTATGCTTTACACCATATCGCTGTGGCTACACCCGGTAGCAACAGTGGCTTGTACCTGGCCCAGGTTCCCCTAGGCCTGAGGTCGGTAACATCACTATTACATTAAAGGAACCCATTACACTTTTGCCATATCAATATTTGTACTTTATATTTTTTTAGGCTGTCATAGACCCAACCACAACAGGCTTTTTAAATTTAATAATATAAAAATGTAATTTGTTTTTTTGACCTCAGTTGTCCTGGTCAATATGGTGAACAAGTACATGACTGAGGCAGACATTAAACAACACTTTAATGTCTGGCTTACACCAAAAAATTTCTTATGCATCAAATAAGTCTCATATTTTCTTTACCGTATGAAACTCCATTAATAATTTGCTTTTACTTGAAATTTCAGTAACACTTTAGTTTAGCTACTGCAAAAATGCATCTGTTACTCATTCCTCTTATGTAACAACACCGTAACATACACTTCCTTTGGTCTTCATTAGTGTTGATCAGCAAATTTCGCCAAAGCATTATTCCTAGCAAATTTGCTGCATTCACGTTCACCCTTGTTCGTCAAATTATTTCCTGATAATTCATCTGCTTTATTTTTTTTTTTAGATACCAGCGCCCCATAATGCTATGCGAGTCCAGTGCGACATCCTCCGGAGCTGTAACGGCCAACCAGAAGCGGCCTTATGAGTACGCGGGGCCTTGGGCGAGTGTCATATGCAGAGCCATAAGTGTAGGCTATATACCGTACCACCACGCTCACGGGTTTGTCCGTCTCTAATGCTGTACGCCTTATTATTGTTAAAAAACATGGTGCCTTATGTAGGTACCATTGGCCGTTTGATTACATTACATATTGTAATTGTTCTTATATTGGTTTAGTGGCCTTTAACCAACTTAATTAATGATTCAGAAACAGTTTGCACGCAAAATTAACAAACTAGATAACAGTCGTTTCTGACAAACCCACTGGAGTCGGCAAATTTATTTAATTACAGAGAACCAAAACACTTGTAATAAAACGAACACTTACCAAACAGCTGCTTTGACAGTCACAGACAGAAGTCCACTTTTCTGGCTTTTCGCTGAGCAAAATCATTGATAAGATCCTCGCAGTCCAATGTTGAGGCAAGTTCCTTTTCGATTGATAAAATAGCTAAACTGCACAGTCTGTTTTGCGACATTGTTGATTGTAGATAATTTTTGATAAATTTCAACTTCGAAAAGCTTCTTTTCGGATTCGCAACGGTCACAGGAATTGTCAACATAATTCTGTACGCAACAACAATGTTGGGCAATGAATCTCGAATGGGCCAAATGTACCGAAGACACTCTTGAGCTGTATTGATGTTATTAGGAAGCATTTCTCGAAAATTCTTCAATTCTCTGCACAAGTCAATTCCATCCAAATCGTGTGAGTCTTCTGCGCGTAACATGTTGTCCAAATCCATGCAGCACTTTAACAAATCATCGTCGTTCAATGCCTGCAAACTCTTCAAGTTGTACAGAAATCCAAAGATCGAGAGCTTTCTTGGTTATTGGTATAGATGCCGGAAAAGGCTTCTAAAGTAACAAGTCCTCGTTTATGAGTGGTTTCCGAAGAAATCCACCACGTACTGTATTTCAGTCTATAACGGATCTGAATGTCTTGCAGAGGCCCCGCATATTTGTATGATGAGCTGACGGTGACAAAATAATCTCCTATCGCGGGGCCACCCTCAGGTGTAGGGCCTGGGGCGATTGCCCTAGTTGCCACCCCCAAAAGCCGCCTCTGGGCCAACATTAATTGGACTGCCAATTGGGTATATAATGCTGATAATTTGTATTATGAACTCTGTGGGACGAGTTATCTGAGCATGCAACCAAATGTGCAGGTCATGCCCTATGCATGCATAAGTGAAAATAAACTTTGAAGGAGCCTGATGCCCCTCACCGAACAGGGGAGACATTATGAAATAATAATAATACTGAAAGACTTATTATTGTTTACAAGATGTTTCTATCTTTTTGAAAGAATAAGAATTGAAAAGTAGCAGCACAGACAGTCTAGAAAGCCTTCAGCACGACTTCAAAAAATAGAATGAGCCGGCAGTTTCAGTCATGACACACCAATTTGAATGGTCTGCCTTTAAAAGACCTGCATATTTTTTCTGAATTTTGACTATGATTTTGGCATTTCTACTTTGTTTAGATTAAATATATGATAGTGTGTCTCTGACTGCATTCTTTCTTCTTTGATCTCATGCAGGCATGGTGATGCAGTATTTGGCACTGCTGCCACACAGCTCAGGTCATCTTTTTGGCCGCAGTAATTGGTCCAATATAGTTGGCAAATGTTTCCCTAGCCCTTAGGGACACTTTAAACATGACGGCACCATTATAATCTAGTTTAGTTAGTCCTTCCCCATCGACTTTAATGCAGTTCACCAAGTCCAGCAAATATCGCAAAAATTTATGTGATTTCGGGGAAGTCACAGCAAAGCGAACTTTGTAATGTTCAGTCAACAATGGTCTTCATAATACAGTACATATAAAGAATCAGTACAGTGTTTACTCATCTCTGCAATGTAAGCTTCTAACAAAACCTCACCTTAAAGTGGTCTGAAGTGGCTTAACTGAGGCACATTTCTCTTGATATTATATATTTAGTATAAGACCTGTGAATCCTTCATATTATCGAGTAATTTTACCATTATGTCAATATACCACACTGCACAGACATGAATAACTGATCTACTGATGTTTTGTAAGTGTTATGAAGGCCAAAAGAAGCCTTTGTTCAGGGCTTGTTTCATAAGAGTACATGAGTAATTGATGCATTTTTGCAGTACCTAAATTAGAACATTAGAACACTCTAGACAAGAACAGGCCATTCAGCCCAACAAAGCTCGCCAGTCCTATCCACTTATTTCTTCCAAGAAAACATGTAGTCGAGTTTTGAAAGTCCCTAACGTCTTACTGTCTACCATACTACTTGGTAGCTTGTTCCAAGTGTCTATCGTTCTTTGTGTAAAGAAAAACTGCCTAATATTTGCGAGAAATTTACCCTTAAAAAATTTCCAATTGTGTCCCTGTGTTCTTGATGAACTCATTTTAAAATAACAGTCTCGATCCACTGTACTAATTCCCTTCATAATTTTAAACCATTCAATCATGTCACCTCTTAATATTCTTTTGTTTAAACTGTAAAGGTCCAGCTCTTTTAATCTTTCCTCATAATTCAACCCCTGCAGCCCTGGAATCAGCCTAGTCGCTCTTCTCTGGACCTTTTCTAGTGCTGCTATGTCCTTTTTGTAGCCTGGAGACCAAAACTGCACACAGTACTCAAGATGAGGCCTCACCAGTACATTATAAAGGTTGAGCATAACCTCCTTTGACTTGTACTCCACAGATCAGGGTGCTATATATCCTAACATTCTGATAGCCTTCTTAATGGCTTCTGAACACTGTCAAGAAGTTGATAGCTTAGAGTCCACTATGACTCCTAAATCCTTCTCATAAGGTGTACTCTCGATTTTTTCTGACTGCCCATTGTGTATTTAAACCTAACATTTTTACTTCCTATGTGTAATACTTTACATTTACTGACACTAAATTTCATCTGCCACAAATCTGCCCAATTCTGTATACTATCCAAGTCCTTCTGTAATGATATAACGGATTCCAAATTATCTGCTAGTCCACCTATCTTGGTATCATCTGCAAACTTAACCAACTTGTTACTTATATTCCTATCTAAATCATTTATATACAGTATATTAAAAATAGCAGTGGCCCTAGCACTGACCCCTGTGGAACACCACTCTTAACATCGGCCAGTTCTGATGAGGTTCCTCGCACCATCACTCTCTGCTTCCTGTGTCTGAGCCAATTCTGCACCCATCTAAAAACATCGCCCTGAACTCCCACTTCTTTTACTTTGATGCCCAACCTCTCATGTGGCGCCTTATCAAATGATTTTTGAATGTCAAGATAAATAATATCATAAGCTCCACTTTGATCGTATCCTTTTGTTGCCTCCTCATAGAATTCCAGTATGTTAGTAAAACACAACCTCCCTCTTCTGAACCCATGCTGACTGTTCAGAATAACTCCTGTCCTTGCCAGATGTTGCTCAATCTTATCCTTAATAATTCCTTCCATTAATTTTCCTGTGATGCATGTTAAGCTTACTAGCCAATAGTTGCTTGGATCTGCCCTGTCACCCTTTTTATATAATGGAGATGATATTTGCCATTTCCCAGTCCTTCGGAATCTCTCCAGTGTGCAGTGACTTCGTAAAAATATTTGTCAAGTGTTTATATACAGTGGTGGGAAAAACTATTTGCCCCCTTCCTGATTTCTTATTCTTTTGCATGTTTGTCACACAAAATGTTTCTGATCATCAAACACATGTAACCATTAGTCAAATATAACACAAGTAAACACAAAATGCAGTTTTTAAATGATGGTTTTTATTATTTAGGGAGAAAAAAAATCCAAACCTACCTGTGTGAAAAAGTAATTGCCCCCTTGTTAAAAAATAACCTAAATGTGGTATATCACACCTGAGTTCAATTTCCGTAGCCACCCCCAGGCCTGATTACTGCCACACCTGTTTCAATCAAGAAATCACTTAAATAGGAGCTGCCTGACACAGAGAAGTAGACCAAAAGCACCTCAAAAGCTAGACATCATGCCAAGATCCAAAGAAATTCAGGAACAAATGAGAACAGAAGTAATTGAGATCTATCAGTCTGGTAAAGGTTATAAAGCCATTTCTAAAGCTTTGGGACTCCAGCGAACCACAGTGAGAGCCATTATCCACAAATGGCAAAAACATGGAACAGTGGTGAACCTTCCCAGGAGTGGCCGGCCGACCAAAATTACCCCAAGAGCGCAGAGACGACTCATCCGAGAGGTCACAAAAGACCCCAGGACAACGTCTAAAGAACTGAAGGCCTCACTTGCCTCAATTAAGGTCAGTGTTCACGACTCCACCATAAGAAAGAGACTGGGCAAAAACGGCCTGCATGGCAGATTTCCAAGACGCAAACCACTGTTAAGCAAAAAGAACATTAGGGCTCGTCTCAATTTTGCTAAGAAACATCTCAATGATTGCCAAGACTTTTGGGAAAATACCTTGTGGACTGATGAGACAAAAGTTGAACTTTTTGGAAGGCAAATGTCCCGTTACATCTGGCGTAAAAGGAACACAGCATTTCAGAAAAAGAACATCATACGAACAGTAAAATATGGTGGTGGTAGTGTGATGGTCTGGGGTTGTTTTGCTGCTTCAGGACCTGGAAGGCTTGCTGTGATAGATGGAACCATGAATTCTACTGTCTACCAAAAAATCCTGAAGGAGAATGTCCGGCCATCTGTTTGTCAACTTAAGCTGAAGCGATCTTGGGTGCTGCAACAGGACAATGACCCAAAACACGCCAGCAAATCCACCTCTGAATGGTTGAAGAAAAACAAAATGAAGACTTTGGAGTGGCCTAGTCAAAGTCCTGACCTGAATCCAGTTGAGATGCTATGGCATGACCTTAAAAAGGCAGTTCATGCTAGAAAACCCTCAAATAAAGCTGAATTACAACAATTCTGCAAAGATGAGTGGGCCAAAATTCCTCCAGAGTGCTGTAAAAGACTCATTGCAAGTTATCGCAAACGCTTGATTGCAGTTATTGCTGCTAAGGGTGGCCCAACCAGTTATTAGTTTCAGGGGGCAATTACTTTTTCACACAAGGCCATGTAGGTTTGGATTTTTTTTTCTCCCTAAATAATAAAAACCATCATTTAAAAACTGCATTTTGTGTTTACTTGTGTTATATTTGACTAATGGTTAAATGTGTTTGATAATCAGAAACATTTTGTGTGACAAACATGCAAAAGAATAAGAAATCAGGAAGGGGGCAAATAGTTTTTCACACCACTGTATGTACTCACTAGTCTCCTTAAGAACACAAGGACAAATATTATCTGGTCCTGGTGATTTGTTTGATTTCATCTTATTTAATCTGAGCAGCACTTCTCTTTCTACAATTTCCAAATCCCTCAGTACCTCCTTAGTAGTTGCGTTTACCACTTGGAGGTTATCCACTGCTCACTTGTAAACACCTCCAAAAAATGTAAGTTTAGGGCATCCACTATTTCACTGTCAGTGTCTTTTAATTCCCCTTTACTATTCCTGATGCACTTGACCTCCTCCTTGACTGTTCTTTTACTACTAAAATACTGAAAGAATCTCTTAGGGTCTTCTTTCGCCTTATCTGCTATATTCCTCTCCAAATGTCTTTTAAGCCTCCCTGATATCCTTCTTAATGGTTGCCCTCATGTTGACATACGCTCTACAGTTCACTTTGTAGTCATTAGTCTTATATGCCTTATAAAGCAGTTTTTTCCTTTGCAACTTCTTTTTTAAATCTTTATTAATCCACCGTGGAGTTTTTTTTAGTTTTCTATTAATTCCAAATAACAACAACAACATTTATTTATATAGCACATATTCATACAAACAGTAGCTCAAAGTGCTTTACATAATAAAGAATAGAAAAATAAAAAACACAATATGAAAACAAAATAAATCAGCATTAATTAACATCGAATAAGAGTAAGGTCCAATGGCCAGGGGGGACAGAAAAAACAAAATAAAAACTCCAGAAGGCTGGAGAAAAAAAAAAAAATCTGTAGGGATTCCAGACCATGAGACCGCCCAGTCCCCTCTACAAATTTAGGTATGTATCTGTCCTACATTACATGTAAAATATTTTTAAACCTGTTCCACTGCTCCTCGAGTGTCTCGACACTTAAAAGCTTATCCCAGTCTATCCTACTTAGACTTTGTTGCATCTGCTCAAAATTAGCCCTACCATGTAAATTAACATGTTACTGAAATATCTGCTATTGTAATTGTCTGTTTTTTTTCTATTCAGACTATTTTTCAATTATTTTGTATAGTGATATTATTTTTTTAATTTAATTTTCATATTGTAATTTAAAATTTTTGCAAGTTCATTCATTTTGTTCTATCTTGTTCCTGTGTGCCACTAAGTTGTGTACAGTTGCCATGATAAGTTGCTGGCCACAAGTGCTGTAATTTCTCATGGATATAAAACATGGTAGCAAGCTGCTCTCAGTATCCAAGTTTTTGGTATTTAGAACAAAACTTCATCAGTGCAACTTTTGTTTTCCTATTTAGAAACTCCCTTGTTAGTAACTTGTTAGGGCAACTTTTTACTTTGAATTTTCTGTCGTTTTATTGTATTTATTTACATTTCTTACTTTTTCTTTTGCCATCAACCTTCATCTTCGTGTTCATATTTCTGTTTTTGTTCCTTTCAGAAAATGCAAGGCACAATCAGTCATCTGTCACCAACAATAAAACCGGGAAGTCAGTGCAGAAGATGGTTCAGGGTTGGAGAATTGGTGTTCAGAGTCTCAATCCTGATGCTAATGTTTGACCTTTTCTTTGTTTTATTGCTCCACTTTTTCCTTGCAGCTCTGACAGAAATTTCCTCCATAATTAATAAAGTTGCTCCCAACCTTTTTTGCTAACTTTTTTTAAAGTATTAGGTATTCATCAACAAATACTTAAAACTGTGTTTTATTTAAAACTGATACTATGTTGTCAGACTGTCAAACATATAATAGACATTTTGGTTGTTCCTTAGCAGCTCCATGTGTTTTATTCACCTTTTATTATAGTCCTGAATGCTTCTGAAAAAGTGGCTTGTAACACAGAAGACTGACAGAAAACAAGCAGATATTGTAAAAGAATTTTTTCTTTCAAAATTTTCTTTGTAAAAATGATCTTTGTCATAACTGTTTTATTATTTTCTGACCATCTACAAATGTTATAAAACATTCTCTGCATTTGCTGCTCTTGTCAAGTTCTGTGTTTAGGAGAGACAGACAGAGGTTGTAGAGAAAGTATACCTTTCTTCTTGATAGTAGCAGGCATTACCAGTATTAAAAGAAATGTGAATTTCTACAGGTCATTGACTGGAAAGGAGAAGGGCGACCAATCTTTAAACAGTCAATGTGTCTCTGTCCTTTATCATCCCTTAAGGGAACTCAAACCTGCCATTACATAAACACTAGGTAGTAATATTGCCCATATATAACTAGAACAAAATATTGCCAATAATATACTGATCTCTATCAAATGATCTTTTTATATAGCACTTTACACTGCATACAATGGCTTGAAATGTAACTTATTTTTTAACCTATAACATATTGCATTTAATTTACCAACTAAATTTTGTTCAGTTCTGTATGAGGGTATCACAGTTGCCAGGGCCCAGGCTACAATATATTTTTACATTAAAATTATCTAAAAAATATCAGAAAATGGACCATGGTTGTAAATTATGCCATCTAGTGCCAGCATCACTTTTGGTACTGTTCTAAATTGAAACCATTTCTGGGGGAAGATATTTGTTTTTCTATCAGACAGCACAGGACTTTACAATTATTCTTAATCTTTGAATTTCATGTTTTGGAGTAATACTGAAATAGGATTAGATTAAGTCGCAATAAACTCCAAGTGACTTCCCACACTACATTTTTGTTAGTGTCTATACTTATTTTGCTTAAATTCAAGAGTCTGACTGTACCCTCCATAACTAAGTAGGAAGGCAATGCCTTACATTCTCTAAAACTAGAAAACAATCATTTCTTTTTGTGGAACATTGCAATGTTTTCTGAATATGACAAGAATGTATTACTATTATTTTAAAATATGTTTGCTGGATTTCTGCCTTTATTTCCATTTTACCTCCTGTGTTTTATAAGGAACTATTTTATAATGGGCCCTTTTTTCAAATAGCTCTCCAAACTGAGTAAGGGTTTAGTTTCAAGTGCTGTTATTTAATGTAATTTTAACTCTCTCATTGAGACGCTGCATTGCACAGTGGTTTATATGTTATAACTAGCAAAATACCCGCGCTTCGCAGCGGCGAAATACTGCCTTAAAATTTTTATTAAGAAGAAAAGTAAACCTTTTTAAATTGAGGGAAAATATACCAATAATCATTTGTTAAGGATCTCCTTGTATGCCACGTTGTCATTTCGGCCCTTCGGTTGTAATATGACCAAGCTTGTTGGCCATGTGAAAAGCAATCTTGCCTGAAATCTCACAGCTTGGATTGCTGCTGTCATAATCGGTTTGAGTTTCATGGTTTGTTTCAATTACGTTAGTATTTGCAGAACTTGTTGTGTTGAAGTGACATTCGGCATCTGTCAAGCGTTGTAAGCATACAAAGGGTTTCATCGATAACTTCGCATCCAGCTTTTGAGAATTTAAACATTCATAAATATCAAAGTGTCTATTACTCAAATCGTCACCTGTGAATCTAAGATGTTTAAGAGGCATTGGCGGTTGTCGAAAGGTGAAAAATATGTGGCCATTTCGGTACACTTGAAAGCGACAACCGAACAATTCAGCGGCAGCCATCAACTCACATGCAGAACCATAGGTGAAGGGCTTAAGCATTTCACTCTTATAGTGCTCCTGTGTAGTATAATTATCTCCTGTACCGTCATCAGTCCACACCTTGAACCTGTCCCAGTCATTCAATAGATAAGACACAATGTTCCTCCGGATATCAAGAGTGAGCCTGATATGGCCGTGCAATATGTAACAAAGAGAATGGAAAAGGCAGGTGCCATTTCCGGGCATGGAAACCACTCGGTAAGTGACAGTTCTCTGATCGATGGCGATCACCTCGATAGACATGTTAATGGGGTACGGTTGGAACGATAAAGGAAATGGGTACCTGAACAATGTAAACTAAGTTTAAAATACCTATACAATAATTATAATCGTAATAAATAAACAATAAAACAGTGGAGAAGCCGTGGATTAAAGAAAAAGGCTGCAGTTATCAGCAGGGAGACGTGAATACCGTGGCGAAGCAAGGAAGAGAATGAAGAGACCGGAGCGACAGACAGCCTTATTTAGGCAGGCAGCCAACAACGTGGCAGGCGTGGGGATGGGGGACCCAACGCCGCCTCACACGGCGACCGAGCTGCAGGCTATGTACATATATATGTACGTAAGTAGGATTCAGTTAGCTTTGGGAACCCGCTTACCAAATTTCTTGAAGATGGACCCATAGGTAACAAAGACCGTTGGAAAGTTCAATATGGCGGCCGAAAGTGTACCGAAATAAGTACGTACATCGTACATTGTATATCGGTTTTGGTTAGCGCGGGGAAGCCGCCTACCAAATTTCGTGAAGATGGAGCCATAAATAAGAAAGTTCAACATGGCGGACGTTGTCGACCGTTATGACCGTTATGACTGTTACACGTAGAATTTCAAAATGAAACCTGCTTAACTTTTGTAAGTAAGCTGTAAGGAATGAGCCTACCAAATTTCAGCCTTCTACCTACACGGGAAGTTGGAGAATTAGTGACATTGGAAAGTTCAATATGGCGGCCGACAGTGGCGTCATACCACCAAAATAAGTACGTACATCGGTTTTGGTTAGCGCAGGGAAGCCGCCTACCAAATTTCGTGAAGACAGGGTCAGCCTTCTACCTACACAGGAAGTTGGAGAATTAGTGACGTTGGAAAGTTCAATATGTCGGCCAACAGTGGCGTCATACCATCGAAATAAGTACGCACATCGGTTTCGGTTAGTGCAGGGAAGCCGACTACCAAATTTCGTGAAGATGGGGCCATAAATAAGAAAGTTCAACATGGCGGACGTTGTCGACCGTTATTGACCGTTATGACCGTTACGTGTAGAATTTCAAAATGAAACCTGCTTAACTTTTGTAAGTAAGCTGTAAGGAATAAGCCTGCCAAATTTCAACGTTCTACCTACACGGGAAGTTGGAGAATTAGTGATGAGTGATTGAGTGAGTGAGTGAGTGAGTGAGTGAGTGAGTGAGTGAGTGAGGGCTTTGCCTTTTATTAGTATAGATTTGATTTTTATCACATTGTTTGTGTTATTGCTGCTTATAACTCTTATTAATTAATGCATATATTTTGAAACTAAATAATACAAAAAATAACTATCAACATCTCTACTTTATTTTACTTTTCCATAAGACTATATGTTAATGCTCTTTTACAAAAGAAATGGTGGTATATTTTTTACATGATGTCATGTGAAAAGAGACAGCTTTAGAAAACATTTCAATTTGAAATGGAAGGAGTGTGTTTAACTCTTCAAATGAGACATTGTTAATTAAGTGTACAGTATGTGAACTAAGAATAGTCTTATAAAAATCAGGCTCTCCCCAACTTCCAGACTTATTTGTGAACATCCATAAAACATCAAATGTAAGCGCTGCATCTGGTATTATAACTGAACCAAACTGTTTCTCCTTCTTCATACATACAGTACGTCTTCCGATGCACTCAAAGTCATTGGGTAACATCATACACCTTCACCCTGGTGATACAGCAGACGCTTCTCCTCAACAACAGCCATCTTGAGACCCTCTCGACTGCCTAACTACTTTCCCTGATAACCGGCTTTGCTTATGCATCCTTCATGCCCAGGAGATGGAATGCCTTGCACCGCTATGGGCAAACGCCGTGTCCTCCACTATTGTCTGCTGCACTCCTTTACCAAGTCTGCATATCTTTTTCGCTTTCTATCTGTTCCATTTTTCATCCTGTCCTCCCAGGGGCTGTGAGCTCCAGCACGACCACCTGTCTTGATGATTCTTAACAGCAGCACTATGTTGTAGTGTTGGAGTCTGGGAACTGGCGCTGCTTCTCTAGGTTGACCTTCCAATGGCAGTCTTGGGCTGTTGCAAGTAACCCTGTCTGCGGTTGCGCCTGGTTCTTCACTTTCACTTTAACATCTGGCAGGTGGTGCTGATGCTGAATGATGGGCAAGCAGATAGCATGGTGACACCACTAATAGTGCCCCTCTCCAAGGGTTTTTGGGCAGCTGCTAAGAATATGCTCCAGTGTCACCATCCTGGAGCATAAGTATAGTACCAATGTTTCAGTTTTGCCCCACATGTAGAGGTTAGATGAACTGAGAAACACTCCATAGGCTGAGTGAACCAGGGATTTTATGTGATGGGGTTTGAACTTCCATAGATGATTGTCAGTCCAATGCCTGATCTCATCTTGTCCATGATCCTTGCAGTTGCATCCTTGCCACTCCGATGGCACGGAACTCCTCCATAAAAGCTCTTATCTCAGGCAGGACCAACGTCTGTGTTGTGCTATGTTGAGCCTTTGTGCAACGTACAGATGGAAAGCTACCCGATCCTGCCTCTCCAGTCACCATTTGCCCTACCAGCTCACTGTGATGCAGCCATGGTTCAGCCTGCTGTACAGCATCCTGGGCCCTACACCTTCTCCCTGTCCTCACCTCAATCCCAGCTTGAGAGAATTCAAGGTTGCGGGACTCCTTATAATGCAGCACCACTCTTGTATGGGTAACCATGAACACCTGTCAGTTATTATTTTGATCAGGAGCTTAAGTTTACTGTCTGTCTGTACAAGGCAATGCTGTTTAAACACCTGATCAGACCCAACCACTTGCACAAGTGCTGTCTGACTCTCCTCTCAAAGCCCTGAACCATTTTCACCAGAACCTCATATACTCAAAAGGGCCACAGGATACTTGAGAGAACTACGTACTGGTAGATCCATGCCTTAAACTTACCTGGAAGCCCCGACTTGTCTACCACAGCCAAGTCTTTTCAGTTCAATTTCTGTTATCTTGACAGGTTTTGTGTCTCTCAGTGACTTGTTAAACACCTTACAGAGGCTCTCCACTGGCTTCTCTGTAATGGTTGTAATCAGTTTGCCTCCTATTATAAAAAACAGAATTGATTTGCCATCTACCCTTTTCTTAGCCCTAATAGCTTAGACTTGGCTGGTATGAAACTCTTTTGTGTGAATGCAATGAGCTTCACCAGATTCGGCAGGATCCACCTGAACTCCTATTTTGCTCTCCTTTACCTGCAGGGCTTGCACATGCTATTTCACCAATTACCTTACAGGTGTATGTGGCATCTGCCAACTAAATCCTCTGAGACATCAACACAAGATTCTTTCACTAGAAAAAAAAATCATTCCAGTTGGCTAATGCAGCCCCTACAGAAAAGATCATTCCAGAAGGTAACTATGACTGTAAGCACACATACCCTCCAAGGTGCTAAATTGCTACTTGAGAAGTAGTTATCTTTTACTGTAACACTTTAAAACAATGCACCAAAGTGTATAATTTTACAGTTTGTTATTCTGCTGAATTTAAAATAAATGCATGCCTGCGTATGCTTAATTTATGCATGTTAAGGTAACAGTTTTTACTTGTAAGAATTAGTATTCAATAGCTATATATATATATATATATATATATATATATATATATATA
>JANRMT010062854.1:8614905-8650512 GCA_026402145.1 Polypterus bichir lapradei
ATATATATATATATATATATATATATATATATACTGTGGCATCCGGCCGGGACGCCCAGGAGGACCGGAGGAGGGCTTGTACCTCCTCCAGACCGCAAGGGGGCGTCCGCCCTGGTTATGTTGGGGGCCACAGGTAAAGGGCTTGGAAGCCCAGCCCTGTAGGGACCCGTGGCCACCGCCAGGCGGCGCCCCGGTGCCTGAACAACCCTGGAGCCCAGCACTTCTGCCACACCAGGAAGTGCTGGGGGGAAGACAACAGGGGACACCCGGACAGCTTCCGGGTGCGCAGCCGGCACTTCCGCCACACTGGGGCATGTCTGCGGAGGAGTGCAGGGGAGCAGCTGGAGCCCATCCTGGTTCCTATTTAAAGGGCCGCCTCCCTTCAGTCGAGAGCGGAAGTCGGGTGGAAGAGAGACGGAGCTGGAGAGAGGACTGGAGGCGGCCAGGAGAAGGAAAGGCACAAAGGACTGTGAGGCCTGGACATTGGGGGAACG
This sequence comes from Polypterus bichir lapradei, assembly GCA_026402145.1. NCBI lineage: Eukaryota > Metazoa > Chordata > Cladistia > Polypteriformes > Polypteridae > Polypterus > Polypterus bichir. Next base: position 8,615,400 of record JANRMT010062854.1, read on the forward strand.
GTGCAAGAGGCACTGGGGAGTGCACTGTAAATATTATAAAATAAACGTGTGTGTGGTGAACTTAAGATGTCCGTCTGTCTGTGTCCGGTTTCAAATACACAATATATATATATATATATATATATATATATATATATATATCTATACTAATAAAAGGCAAAGCCCTCACTCACTCACTCACTCACTCACTCACTCACTCACTCATCACTAATTCTCCAACTTCCCGTGTAGGTAGAAGGCTGAAATTTGGCAGGCTTATTCCTTACAGCTTCCTTACAAAAGTTGGGCAGGTTTCATTTCGAAATTCTACGCGTAATGGTCATAACTGGAAGGTATTTTTCTCCATTTACTGTAATGGAGTTGAGCTTGAAAGCCGTGGGGGCGGAGTTTCGTGTGACATCATCACACCGCCCACGTAATCACGTGAACTGACTGTCAACGCACTATGTAGAAAACCAGGAAGAGCTCCAAAATACGCTGAAGAAAACATGCATTATATAATTGAGAAGGCAGCGAAACAATAAGAAGCGAGCGAGTGACATATACTACCATATTCATCATTGCAGCTACTTCAGAAACAAAGCAAGGTATAAACCTAAACTTTAAATTAAGTTAATAGACAGGCTGCCGCTGGCGTTTTTCATGCCCACGGGTAATGCGGGATACAAGTTTAATGAGAGGACGCAGGATATAAACGAGAGTTTTAATCACTTTGTAACTAAGTTAAAATTGCAGGTGAAGGGGTGTGCTTATGCAAATTCCAAGAGACTGTGTTTGTGGGGAATTGACATTTAAGGTGGGTGGAGGAGTCACGTCATCATATCCCCTCCCATTTACCTAATTGTGCTCTGAGCTGAGCTCTGCGGCTAACGCCGTCTTCCGAAGCAACTTCGTCACACTGCCACCAAATATTCACAGAAAAATCCACAAGTTAATACACACGCTGTCTCTAGAGTTTCTCCACACTGAATCCTCCAGGCACTATTAACAAAAGGTTACATTGACAATCGTGTTACGTTATTTTTAAAATCTTTCCTTTTCTTAGCACAAGCACAGCTGAGAAGCTTTGATGCATGTGCTCCATAACGCGTTAAAAAATAATGCATTTAATCACACTTTGCATTACAATCAAAGGGGAACTTTTGTCGATGCATGATTTCCTGGTACACCGATTACATTGATCAGCGCATCCCGATTCATTTTAGCCTCGCACCACCTTGGTTTGAGAAGAAGTATGAAAAAATATGAGGTTAACACAGAAAAACAGATCACCAATTCAAGCTTTCTGAATAATCGATTCGCCATCAATAATTGTTTTGGTAAAGCCATACTCAGTTTAATCCTCCTTCCATTTTATAATTTTTCCGCCACTAGCCATGATTAAATGAACGGTAAAAAAGTGAGAGCGAAGCGAGGGTGACTTATTTAGGCAGGCATATATATGACAGCAACACTCATGACAATGTCAATCATGTTACGTTATTATTAAAATGTTTCCTTTTCTTTTTCATACCTTCTTTAACACACTACTTCTCCGCTGCGAAGCGCGGGTATTCTGCTAGTATATATATATAGTGCATCCGGAAAGTATTCACAGCGCATCACTTTTTCCACATTTTGTTATGTTATAGCCTTATTCCAAAATGGATTAAATTCATTTTTTTCCTCAGAATTCTACACACAACACCCCATAATGACAATGTGAAACAAGTTTACTTGAGGTTTTTGCAAATATATTAAAAATAAAAAAATTGAGAAAACACATGTACATAAGTATTCAAAGCCTTTGCCATGAAACTCAAACTTGAGCTCAGATGCATCCTGTTTCCCCTAAACATCCTTGAGATGTTTCTGCAGCTTAATTGGTGTCCACCTGTGGTAAATTCAGTTGATTGGACATGATTTCGAAAGGCACACACCTGTCTATATAAGGTCCCACAGTTGACAGTTCATGTCAGAGCACAAACCAAGCATGAAGTCAAAGGAATTGTCTGTAGACCTCCAAGACAGGATTGTCTCGAGGCACAAATCTGGGGAAGGTTACAGAAAAATTTCTGCTGCTTTGAACGTCCCAATGAGCACAGTGGCCTTCCTCATCCGTAAGTGGAAGAAGTTCGAAACCACCAGGACTCTTCCTAGAGCTGGCCGGCCATCTAAACTGAGTGATCAGGGGAGAAGGGCCTTAGTCAGGGAGGTGACCAAGAACCCAATGGTCACTCTGTCAGAGCTCCAGAGGTCCTCTGTGGAGAGAGGAGAACCTTCCAGAAGGACAACCATCTCTGCAGCAATCCACCAATCAGGCTTGTATGGTAGAGTGGCCAGACGGAAGCCACTCCTTATTAAAAGGCACATGGCAGCCCGCCTGGAGTTTGCCAAAAGGCACCTGAAGGACTCTCAGACCATGAGAAACAAAATTCTCTGGTCTGATGAGACAAAGATTGAACTCTTTGGTGTGAATGCCAGGCGTCACGTTTGGAGGAAACCAGGCACAGCTCATCACCAGGCCAATACCATCCCTACACTGAAGCATGGTGGTGGCAGCATCGTGCTGTGGGGATGTTTTTCAGCAACAGGAACTGGGAGACTAGTCAGGATAAAGGGAAAGACGACTGGAACAATGTACATCCTGGATGAAAACCTGCTCCAGAGCGCTCTTGACCTCAGACTGGGGCGACAGTTCATCTCTCAGCAGGACAACGACCCTAAGCACACAGCCAAGATATCAAAGGAGTGGCTTCAGGACAACTCTGTGAATGTCCTTGAGTGGCCCAGCCAGAGCCCAGACTTGAATCTGATTGAACATCTCTGGAGAGATCTTAAAATTGCTGTGCACCGACGCTTCCTATCCAACCTGATGGAGCTTGAGAGGTGCTGCAAAGAGGAATGGGCGAAACTGGCCAAGGATAGGTGTGCCAAGCTTGTGGCATCATATTCAAAAAGACTTGAGGCTGTAATTGCTGCCAAAGGTGCATCAACAAAGTATTGAGCAAAGGCTGTGAATGCTTATGTACATGTGATTTTTCAGTTTTTTTATTTTTAATAAATTTGCAAAAACCTTAAGTAAACTTTTTCACGTTGTGATTATGGGGTGTTGTGTGTAGAATTCTGACGAAAAAAATGAATTTAATCCATTTTGGAATATAGGCTGTAGCATAACAAAATGTGGAAAAAGTGATGCGCTGTGAATAGTTTCCAGATGCACTGTATATATATATATATATATATATATATATATATATATATATATACATAATGTGAATTATAAATCAATTAAACATACATACCCCTTTGTCTTACTCTTACCTACAATCTGTATTTTATCCTGTTAAATTATAACCCTGCCAATGAAGTCAGTTATTAACAAAGCATGGATCCAGTGTACAAGCCGGTAATCCTGAATTTAAAATGACAACCATTTCCTCCAGAACAAGATATCTTTTATTTCAAGAAAAATCACAGAAATTCTTCATGGTATAAAGTAGTTATACAGATTATTTTACCAGTAGTAGGATGCAGTGGTAGGCAGAAAGACTCCGCAAACTGATGTATGTACACTTGCTGAATTTGTTCCAAAGTTTTAGTGTCCCGAATAGCTTCTGTGACTGGCACAATAACAAAACAATATTAATAAAATAAAAAATAAAGATATTAATAAAAATGGCATGTGTTGTTACACAGGCAGACAAAAAACATGGAGGGACATCATGGGCTGCAAAAGCCCTAACAGGTCTGAAAATATAGTAAACTACCAGAAATCCTACATTGAGCTTGTAAGAGGTTGCTGCATCCCCAGACTCTAATGCATTAAATTAGGTAGTTAAGTGTGGGTATCTACCTATTTAGCTAACTACTGAATGAAAGTCAGAGTGTTGAAAAGAAACCTGAAAAAGTAACAGCCATCAACAAACTTTAAGATACAGATCCAAAAGAAACAACATATTCAAAAATGTGTATGTTTTTCAATGTGTAGTCATATACCTAAAAAGTGCTTAGAAACAGTTTAGAAATGTAATGTCAAAAATAACAGGCTCTGGCTTCACCAGATATATGTATATATTTTGACATAATTTGTGTTATGTTTGGTTATGATTTAGTAATCATGTACATGTAATTTTGTTTTATGCATTGTGTTTTGGGGACGGCATCATTCCTGAAACTCAGGAGCACTCGGGAGTTTTCAGCTCAGTGTAATTCGTTTGATTATTGCATAGCGCTCTTCACAGAGTGCAGTAACAAGTTCTCAGGTAAAATACAAATATAGGTTTTACAAATTACTGAGTATAGAATTAGTTCACATAAAGACACAGATTTGTTTAAACACAAAGAAAATAAGAGCAGAAACTGATTAACTTAAGCGATGAATTGTTGAATTATTGCCAGTTGATAAAAGAGGATATGAAAATAAAACCCCTAGTCAGCAGCACCCCTGAAGAAAGTAAACATCTGTAGAGTTCACCATCAATTGTAAGCAGGAAAGCCAAAGACAAAGTCAAACATAGTCACAGTACGGGAGCACTCAGCCAACTAGTCAACCTGCCTCTCGGGCATCCGATAGTAGAGTCTCTGCCGGGCCGTCCAATCTGATGAAAGAACCTTTGCTTTTAAGGCTCCCAGTATCTCAGATTACTTTTTCATGTGCAGGAAAACAGCTTGGCAGTAGAACAAAGTGCCACATCAAGATACTGAAGTGTAGAAGCATTTAAAAGTATTACCTGTATGAAAAATAAATCAAAAATTTTAAGCATTGATCAGTCTGAAGCAAGAGTTTACTGCTAGACACACACAAATGCGGTACGCCATGCTAGGGCCCTTCTGCAGCTCTAAAGATGTGTGTGTGTGCTTGTTGTATTGAGTAGGCTGATTTTACACATACATTATAATTTATCTCTTATCAAGTGTCATATCTGAAAGAACAAAATGATCTTAAAAACTAACAGGAAGGCAAACTTTGAAACAAGCTTCATAGGCACTTTTACTAGTAAAAACCATAGAAAGAAACTTAAGAGTATTAACATTGCTGCTATATTATTTTCATAAGTTAATGTATAAGCTAAGTCAATAGATAGAAACACGCAAATATGGGCTAAAAGCAGTTAAGAGGTATTACAAATGTGGGCTCAAATAAAATATAGGTCAAGACTGCTACATGGTTAGAAAATCAATTTAGCCCTTAGTACCCATCCTTCAAGATTTTAACACCCCAGAACTTCACTAACTCCTGTAGAACAGAACAGAACACAGGAGGGTTACTATATTTTATTACTTATATTTTTGTGCACATGAGTAACAAACAGACATGCATTATGCACAGCTAATTGCAGCTCTAGTCAGGATATGCTAGACCAAATTAGTGAGTCTTCAGCCTGCATTTAAAAGCTTGGACTAGTGGCATGTCTTATGCTAGCATGCAGATCATTCCACAGCTTTGGGGGCCTGGAACTAAAAGCTTGATCTTAAACTGTTATTTTATCAATCTTTGGAATCTTAAGTAGACTGGCATTTTGAATGTACACTATTGTTTTTAAGTAGTGCTAAGTTAAAGATAGGCAATTTAGGTCTTGTCATTTAAGGCTTTATATACTAAAAAGAGGATTTTGAAATCAGCCCTAAGCTTAAATGGGAGCCAGTGCAAGGACTTTAGAACTGTAGTTATGTGTTTCTAACCTTCTGGTTCCTGTAATACGTAATTCTTGCAGCAGCATTTTGAATTAACTGAAAGCTGTATAAAGAATGGAGTGGCACATTCAAGTTTTTCAGGAGTATTTTTTTTTCTTTATATTACCTTTGTATTTTTTTCAATTCTCTGACTACCTTTTGGTCTTTTTATTAAGTTCTTCTTACAGAATGTGTTTTTGGGACTTGGTTGTCTAGGATGGCCATTTAGGCCACCTTTTTTGCTGTTTTTCAGCATTTTATTATTTACTCTTTCTTAAATACATGTTTTACATTTAAAAAGATTACTTTGTGAATTGGTCTCTTCAAGCTAAAGTTTTTTTTATCGTTTTCTTTCTCTTGGGAAGGCACTTTGAAACTGTGAAACAATTACAGTATTTTTAAGTGCTAACCCTCAGGTTTCTATTAGGCAAAACAGACAATTATGGTTAGGGGTAACACTAGAATTCCTGAACACGACAAAATAAACTCATAATCCCAACCTGCCTTAAATCCCTTCACACCTCTCCATCAGCGTCTTTTCTTTTTCAAATGCATCAATCAGCAAAAGCAGAGCTCAGTTTCAAACCCAGGACCTTCGGGTTATAAGGCATAAGTTGTTACCTCTGCACCATTCAAGAATACATATAAACTCCCTGTCAATTAACATTTGAGCTTGAGTTTTAACTCACTGACTGCCACATGTAAATCGAATGCTTTTTTTTCCCTTTGCTTATATTATTGAATAAAAGCGCACATGTTTACAGTGCATTCGGAAAGTATTCACAGTGTATCACTTTTTCCACATTTTGTTATGTTACAGCCTTATTCCAAAATGGATTAAATTCATTTTTTTCCTCAGAATTCTACACACAACACCCCATAATGACAACGTGAAAAAAGTTTACTTGAGATTTTTGCAAAGTTATTAAAAATAAAAAAACTGAGAAATCACATGTACATAAGTATTCGCAGCCTTTGTCATGAAGCTCAAAATTGAGCTCAGGTGCATCCTGTTTCCCCTGATCATCCTTGAGATGTTTCTGCAGCTTAATTGGAGTCCACCTGTGGTAAATTCAGTTGATTGGACATGATTTGGAAAGGCACACACCTGTCTATATAAGGTCCCACAGTTGACAGTTCATGTCAGAGCACAAACCAAGCATGAAGTCAAAGAAATTGTCTGTAGACTTCCGAGACAGGATTGTCTCGAGGCACAAATCTGGGAAAGGTTACAGAAAATTTGCTGCTGCTTTGAAGGTCCCAATGAGCACAGTGGCCTCCATCATCCGTAAGTGGAAGAAGTTCAAAACCACCAGGACTCTTCCTAGAGCTGGCCGGCCATCTAAACTGAGCGATCGGGGGAGAAGGGCCTTAGTCAGTGAGGTGACCAAGAACCCGATGGTCACTCTGTCAGTGCTCCAGAGGTCCTCTGTGGAGAGAGGAGAACCTTCCAGAAGGACAACCATCTCTGCAGCAATCCACCAATCAGGCTTGTATGGTAGAGTGGCCAGACGGAAGTCACTCCTTAGTAAAAGACACATGGCAGCCCGCCTGGAGTTTGCCAAAAGGCACCTGAAGGACTTTCAGACCATGAGAAACAAAATTCTCTGGTCTGATGAGACAACGATTGAACTCATTGGTGTGAATGCCAGGCGTCACGTTTGGAGGAAACCAGGCACCGCTCATCACCAGGCCAATACCATCCCTACAGTGAAGCATGGTGGTGGCAGCATCATGCTGTGGGGATGTTTTTCAGCAGCAGGAACTGGGAGACTAGTCAGGATAAAGGGAAAGATGACTGCAGCAATGTACAGAGACATCCTAGATGAAAACCTGCTCCAGAGCGCTCTTGACCTCAGACTGGGGCAACGATTCATCTTTCAGCAGGACAACAACCCTAAGCACACAGCCAAGATATCAAAGGAGTGGCTTCAGGACAACTCTGTGAATGTCCTTGAGTGGTCCAGCCAGAGACCAGACTTGAATCTGATTGAACATCTATGGAGAGATCTTAAAATGGCTGTGCACTGACGCTTCCCATTCAACCTGATGGAGCTTGAGAGGTGCTGCAAAGAAGAATGGGCGAAACTGGCCAAGGATAGGTGTGCCAAGCTTGTGGCATCATATTCAAAAAGACTTGAGGCTGTAATTGCTACCAAAGGTGCATCGACAAAGTATTGAGCAAAGGCTGTGCTTTTTCAGTTTTTTTATTTTTAATAATTTTTCAAAAATCTCAAGTAAACTTTTTTCACGTTGTCATTATGGGATGTTGTGTGTAGAATTCTGAGGAAAAAAATGAATTTAATCCATTTCAGAATAAGGCTTAACAAAATGTGGAAAAGGTGATGCGCTGTGAATACTTTCCGGATGCACTATAATTGATATTTGGACTAAAGTTTTCACACATTATACACTCCATGTCAGTATTAGTATAACATGAAAAATGTTTCTGCTTTAGGTATGTGTTCAGCATTTGTTTCATTTTTCTCATTTCCTTTCATCTTATACTTACCCAGATCTTTGTAGACACGGAACACACATAAAATGCATGTGTTCCAAATAACGATATACCCTATTATTTACCCTATACAACTCCAGACAGCTCACACGCAGATAAGGAGCTTTGGCTTGAGATGGGACAAGATTTTGCCTGCGACCTGAGCTCTATCAAGGCGGGAGATGGGGCAGCAGGCTGTTTGTGCTGATCGACGTATTTACAAAACAAAAGACACTGATGGTAGAGGTGCGAAGAGATTTAAGGTGGACTCGGATTATGAGTTTTTTCGTAGGCTTCAGGAATTCTAGTCTTAAGCCCTTTGGAGTGAGGTCTATTCCAGGGGACCTGTCCTGACTTGTGGAGTGTTTAAAAAGGCCTCACATCCTTTCTTACTATGGTCCTCGCTCCAGGTCATTTTTCTGAGATTCTGTATTCATTTAATTAGTCTTTAATTAATTTAATGCCATTCCCCTAATGCCTCATAACAGAGCATTTTATAGGACTAATTAGATTTCTATATAATTTCAGATTTAACACTTTAACAATACAATATTAGGAACAGAAACATACATGTATTATAGATATAATGCATTACTGTTAAGGCAATGAAAGAATGCCTAACAGATTTTACACTGTAACTGTCAAAACACGTTATACAGATGCAGGTTAGCTATGATGTAAAATTACAAAACATGGTACCTTGCAGTAGTGGTAGTTAAATTAACTGTAGGAGCAGTATTATTGTTATTGATTGATTATTTTTATTTCTAACTTGACCAAAAATCTGTATCTTTTTCAAGTTTATATTGTACACTCTCCTCTGACTTAATAATAGGGCAGATGCTGGCATTATATTTTAACTGATCAAACTGCTCTTGACTTTACGATGTCCACAAGATTTTGTTAAAATCAGTTATGGGTTAAGCGATTCTGCTAAAAATCATTAAAAGGAATCTTTAATAATTTCTAAATCCTGTAAATCTCATTTAACTTAACAGTTTTTGCCAGTCCTTTGAAATTTTAATTAATTAGAGTTTAGTTTTTTGAATCAATAAAGCATAACGAATGTTCCATAAGTAAAAAGGCACTAGCCAAAATTTGTTGAAAAAATATGTCTTCAAAGAAGTGGTGTAATTTATGCTTTTTATATACTTAATACCTGCTGAAAATCTAAAATATTTTTATGCAACAATTTTATATGGCTTGATATTTTGTAGTTATTTGATTGCACCATTATCTTGAAATTTGGCAAGGGTAGGCATCACTTTTTTTTCTAAGAATTTCATAAAGAGCATCTAAACAAAGAAAGGCTCCTATAGCTCTGAACTGAGTAGTAGCTCCAGGAAAAAAAGTAGGGTTGTGTGCTTTTGTTGTGTTTGTTTAGCAAATCATCTGGGTGGCGTTCTTGTTTGGTCTAAGAATTATTTTTGTTTTGAGGCCCTCCTTTTTTATTAACTCAAACTCCAAATTTAGCTGTTGTGTTTCAGCCGGACGTTTTTTCCATGTTTGCATGCATTGGCCGTTTTGTTGTAGTTTTTTACATTTTGGAATTATTCTTTTTTATATTTTTATATATTTTCTGTTATATTTGTCTATGACTAGAATTATACACTGTCATTTTAATTTTGCGTTCATTCCTTGTGGTGTGTGTGGTACCCTAAGAGACAGGGCCATCTAGCCATCCCTGCTAATGTGACCTCCCTCTGGCTATATATTGAGCTAGGGAAGGGGCTTGTCAGCTGTGGTTTACTGAGATGGTAGTGGACTCTTTTTGTAAGTACTGTTTCCTTAGAGTTGTATGTGATTAATTTACTTTGTCTTTGGATTCTGATCTTTGGTGGTTCTGCATACTTTTTAGCAGAGCACATCTTTCCCAACTTTCGACGATTGCTCATCAGGTAGGCACGAAAGTCCTTTCAGGTCAAGTGTTTAAAATTGTACAGGGTGCACAGAATCCCCTTTAGTTAATCAACAGACAGCTATCGATGGGTAGACTGACCAATGTTGGCATGAAGAGTGAGTGAGACCGACCAATGGAGGTAATTCCTTTTCCAAAACTATTACTTCGCTCCTCCCCTGCTTCCACTTGAATTATGCTGTAAGGCTATAAAAAGCTAGTGGAAGTGATTGGGGGAGGGTGAAGTAACTCGTTTGGGAAGGCCCAGGGAAACACAACCCAAATCCAATGTAAGCATGTTTGAGGCTGAGGTAGAATGAAATCCCGGACGATTTTAGAATCCCAGCTGGACGCATTTTATAGGTCTTTAAAAGAGGACATGTCTGGGGAAAAGAGGACGGCTGGTCACCTTACACTGTATATGATATATAACATTCTTTACTATTATAAAAAATTTAATTGTAAAATAAAATTATAAACTTTAGTACATAGCAAAACAATTTCATACTGCATTTCATATGCTTTTTGTTATAAACAGTGGGTGAGAAATGAATGACAATTTACATATACATCTTCTAAATTTGAAAAATGGTGTAATTTCTTGAACAATATATGCTAGAGTAACAGAATTTTTCTGAAATGCTATTTTATTTCAAATGAAAAGCTAAATTAAAAGAATTCTAGGATGAAAGATGGTTAGCCTCAAATGCATATGATGTACTTTTTGAATATTGAGCTCTTTATTAAATGTGTTGATTATTTCAACTCCAGCTCTGTGTACGCACTGTATATCCTAAAACTTCTAAACAAAGTATAGCTGCCTTTCAAAGCAAAACATTGACCCTAATCTTCTTTAAATAATCTCCTTATTTTTCAAAGGATAATGTTTCCCGCTTACTCTCTGCCTCTCTTCCTTTGACCTTGGCCACCCGATTTTCCACATGCAACAAAAATGCAGATCCTTGCAATTGAGTTCACTGATTACATGCTGCTGCATTAAACTAGTTTGATTCTTCTGTATGCAAAACAGATTCTTGTTATCTTTTACAAGATACTTTTTCTTTTATAAATTGACTTTTAAGACAGTATTTGTATTGGCTTTTGAGACGTGATTCTTACTGATTTTCAACAATTAGTAAGTTAACTTTTGGCCATTATTTTTCTATGGTTTCTATGCTATATTTTCTAAATGCCACTCTCTAGTTTGAACACATTTTAATCAACAAGCACTGAATCTTTGACATGGACTATAAATATATATGTGTGTGGGACATTATGAGCATAAAGCCAGATGACTTGACCTATATATTATGCAAGGCAAGTAATGTGATTTTTTTTTCCTTGACGTTTTTTAATTGTTGTTGTCCAGCATTGGTTATTAAAGACACCTACTCTATCTGAAACTTTCTTGGACATCACTACAAACCCCTTAGGATAGGGAGTGTCACTGAGCCCCAAGCCCGGGATACAACTTAGACATGGATTCAAATACAGTGATTTTATCTTTTCTATTACCTTTACAGGTTCTTTTAGAATCCTCTGTATAACACAGCACACAATGAAGATTTTTCCTCCTTCTCCATCTCAAGTGTTGTTTTATGCCTTCCGACTCGCTTGGATGAGGTTGAGCAGCTATCTTTATGTATGACCCAAGAGCACTTCCGATGCTAGGGTGTAGCCTGCTGGAAGCACTTCTGGTCCAAACAGTAGGGATTACTAATCCCGGCAGCCCCACTGGACTACGAGTTCCAGCATGTCCTGTGGGTGTCCATGAGGGAGTTCTAACCCAGGGATACTGCCGTCTAGCATACCAGGGGACAATGGATCCAAGTATTGTTGTCTCTCCTGGTTCTTTCATTATATTGGCCTGCTGGTTGGGTAAAGGTTCCTGTTCCATCCTAGATGGACATCCTGTCCTTACATTTTCCTTTATTATGGTGTCCCAGCCAAGCAAAGAATCTTCCTCCATCCCCTTCAGGATGCCTGTTCATATACTATGGTACTTGCACTAGATAAATATGTGAATTATTATAAACATTTATTTATATACTGTTAGATATTTTCTACAAATACTTTTAACTGTATATTAAACTTGGCAGTTAGACTCCTGTGCATCAAGGTCATTTAGATAACTTTGCCTTTAATTTGAAACGTCCAATCACATTCCTCTTAAGGCTTGCTGTGCTGGATAGTAATTCTTAATTGTTGTTTATTAATTAAAGATTATGACCTTGCTTAAAATGATTCTGATATATTAATTAGTAAAACAGGCCTAACTTTCAGAGCTCATGAAGCAGTTACCATCACAATTAAGAACATGCTGCAGGCCTGTCAACTGTATCAGGAGACCATGACCCCTCTTCAGTGTCCTTCACAGGGGAGTAGGCACCAGCTGCTTTTTGTGGGGCAGCTATTGTTAGCAAAGAAAATAAAGCGAATCTTATATCCTATATATACACATATATTGTAACTTCTAATGCAGCCACATATTTTAAACAAAACTGTTGTCACGTTTGGTTATTCTATTAAAAAAGAAGCATTTATATTACTGTGATTAAAAGCTGAATTGTTCTTTTTGGTCATGAGATTATTATTTCTTCCTTTTTTGAGAATAGCAAACACTACAATTTATCTCAAGAATTGTTTTTTTAATAACAGTTTTCTTCAAGCTGAAGACGAACAACTCTTAAGAATAAAAAAGAAAAAAAGGTGGCTGTGGGATCAGATATAAGCCTCAGAAAAGTAACAAGCCAGTTGAGAAGTTAATATAATAGTAATAGATGATTTCAGATATCCTAAACTTCTGACAATGTAGAGAACAAATAACAATATAAAATACATAAAAATGTGTAGATCCCACAATTGAATTTTTTTTATTTTTATATCAGACTTTAAAACTTATACTCGTGAGAAATTCTCTCCTGACTTAAAATTCTTCAGTAATCAATAGATTTCACAATACAGACACTACTAAACCATTTAATTGTCCCTATCAATGTGAGCCAGCAAAAAGTAATCATTTTACAAAAGTATATTTTGAGTACTGTGGCATAATGGCATAATAATTGACACTACTGCTTCACATCTCCAAACACATGTTGTCAGATCTCTGTCCACTCAAAGCTTGTGTGGGATTTTTCTCTGTACTTGTTGTACCGTGGTTGTGTGAATCGTTGCAATCTAATGAATAATTGGGGCATCAACTGAGTTACCCACATTTTACTGAAAACAGATGACCATTTGGGCCCTAAAAAACAAAAGGAAAATGTCTTTGTTTAGCCTTAACAATAAAGTGTATGTGCAGGGCTTTGTCCTATCCGAACGCCAGATCAGAATGTGAACCTCCTTCTGGGCATGGCTCCTTTTTATATTGTATGCACTAGAAGGGGAGGAGCCTTCTTTAGGCATTGTGGGTGTAGCTATGCATTGTTTTTGGGCGGTTGTTTGCTACTGCAGGGAAAGTAGAGGATACTGTTAGTGTCAGTGCCCCCTCTTGTCCAAGGGTGGTATGTCTTACCTCTTCAGTGACCACAAGATGGTCCCCAGGGGCACATGTATGATACAGTATTTGACACTTAATTGTTCCAGTATTGGTGTGTGTACAATTGTGCACAAATTTATTTCACAAAATCAGTTTTAGAAAAAGTAAATGAGTTACTCGAGTGAGGTAGTTTATAACTTTTACAGGTCCTATTGGCAAAACCATGTCATTCCTTGTAGAATGCAGGAAGAAATCAAAAATGTTTTACTTAAAACTTGTATACTTAAAAGTTTACACATTAGATCAAATCTTAAACTAAAAATTACACATATTTCAAACCAATATAAAAATATCAAGCCTCATCATAAGCTATGAATATATTTTTTTAATAACCTTATTTGTTCCTTGTTACAGGGAAAGCCAAACAAAATTTTCCAGTATTCTAAAAAGTCAAAGGGTCTTATCCAGAAAACTGAATTAATGTGAAACCCAGTAAACTAGGATTCATGGAAATTTGGCTAATTCCATTCCAGAAAACCTGGAAGAAAGTTCTAGAAAGAGAGATTAGATAATCCTGGATCTCAAAATGGATTCTGGGTTGCTATTCAACAACACCAGATTTCGATATGATCAAGCAATCCTGGATAGGTTCAACTGGATTAACGTGTATGCAGTGCAAAATTTACAAGCCCTTATACAGTAAGTCGAACATTGAACAGCTGATCAACCATGGACTACAAGTCTAAAAACGGCATTGTATTCTGTTTTTATAATATCAATGATAGCAAAAAAGTCAAAAACCAGAGACAGTAAATGTTCGGCATACTGTATACAGTATATAGAGTTGTTCTAGTCATTACTGTACTGTGAGAGATGTTGAACATTCTCCTTCCTGCACTGAACACTGTATTGTCCGGTAATTATATTCACAAAAAAACCAAAGGTTAATTAATTTCATGTACAAATCTACAACACAAGACTCGCATTGCCCACAGTTTGAATGTAACTTTCCCTATTCAAATGCAAGACTGTGGAACATTTAGCCTCAACATTTGTACAGTAATTATGTGCATGGCTTCTCATATTATTTTAAGAATGCTTAAGAGAGCATAATGTTATTTATACTGAGTATTTGATTTACATATTTGCGCTTCATTCGTAAAAGCCATCAGCCAAATGAATTACAATACAATTCAGAAGTAATATTGCTGCCTTTGTTCTATTACAAAACCCCAAATCAAAACTGCATTGAAAAGCATATTGGGTATACAGTAGATGATCGCCTAAGAGGACAGTCTTCAGGGGTGTTTCTTTAAAGGGCAAGGGATCCGCAGCTAAGATGAAGGTGGGCAGCTTTCTCCACCAGTGAGTCAATTATCAATTATTAATTTGATTGCTCTGTCTGAGACTGTGGAATTCCACTTTAATGTTGGATGTTTATTTCTGTTTTGGGATTACAGCCTGTGAATGTATGTGAGCAGACGACACTTCAAGGTTAGGTACACTTTTGCAATCGCATTGCTTACATGTGTGGCATCGCCAGTGTTGTGAAGAAAACTGTCCTGTGTGCAAAAAAAAAAAAAAAAAAAATCAGATAAAGGCCATGATGTGTGAAAATGTTTGATGAAATCTGACTCAGCTACTAAGGAAACCAAATCTCTGAAACTTACCATACTACAATCTTCCATATCAGACCATTACTATTTTTTAAAAAAATATTTATCTTATGTGATCTTATGTTCCATTAAACTTTGTTTCCATATGCCAATTTTAATTTCTTGATATCTTAGTACCTCCTGTCTTTTGCTGACCTGAAATGGAAATTTTGCTAGTGGGACAGGGTGGTCTCTTTTCTTGACAGGCAGCAGTATTATAGGAGGGCATTCAAGGAAGTAGACAACTGTTTCAGCATGGCCTTGGAGTAAACAACATTGATATCTACCAGTGGGGGTCATTATAATACGTATCCATATTCCTCCTATTTTAAATATACCTCCAATAAGAAGATTTCTTATAATAAAACTATAGCAAATATATTTTGTTATATGAGATATTACTGTATACTTACAATAAAGGAATGCTCCATTAGCTCAATATAATAATTGTATGCATGTGGTCTGCTTCATAAAGGGGTCAAAGACCTACTGTGTTTACAGGTTAGTGGGAACCATTCATGAATTAAAGAACCTAATTTCATTTACATACAGCAGTACAGGATGTAGGTAAATGTAGTTACAATCATTAACTGAGATGCTGTTATTTTATTAAAAAAGAAATAAAAACATTTTTTTTCTTTTGTGCACAATATATACTCACAAAGATTTCACTGAGAAAACCAGGAGTGCATATCAGAAAGATAATTAACTATGCCACTTTTTTGCTTAATGATTATCATGACCTCCATCAAATTTTCTCAATTTAGCTTTTCACATGAGTCATGAGAGTAGCTAGGAATTTAATTAGCAAGAGCACTAGGGCTTGATTATGCAGTAATATCAATTGTATGTTGGGTGTCTCTTATCATAACAATACACAAAATACTCATCATTGAGAGTAAACAGTTGGATTATTTTAATAAACTGGAGAAATGTTTCTTTCTGTCTAGCATCAGCAATATTTACTTCACTTTACATGTCACCCCTATTCCTCAAGTAGTAGGGGTGGTGTTACTCAAAATGAGAATTATGGGTTGTCATTTGAGGGAGTTCACCTGAGACTGGTTGTGGGTAGGGTGGGTAGGAATAACAAAAAATGAGGATAGGCTGTGAAGGTGTAGGGCAGGCCTGAAAGGTGCCTTATAAAACACATGCATTATTATTGTTATTATTATTAATTCTTATTGAAAGTATGTGGAATAGTCCCATTGCTCCTACCTATATCAGGCCTAGGCTAAGACATTGCCCAGGTTTATGTAGTGTACATGTTTTAGGGGGACTGTGCTTGTGTTAAAGGAGTTCCTGACTATATGACATGTTTAAATTGTCTGTTTTCTGTAGTTTTATGTATGTGTACTGGTTTATATGCAATATCTGTGGGTCATGTGTGATGTATGTGGAATGACACTAGTGGTGGATACAACAGTGGGCACAACTAATTCCTTGTCCATACTCTGCAAGTGGCATATTTCTTCTATCTGTTCTGTGTATTTATGCATTTTTATTTCTGTGTTTATTTTGTAAATTGTATATGTCTGATATGGCAATGTCAATAATATATGTAATTTCATTTTGTTTGTCTACCAGTATTATGTCTGATACATTGTGGTGGATAGTTTTGTCTGTCAGTATAGTTTGTGTGGCATTTTGTAGTACTGTGGTGGGGCTGGACATACTTATACTGTGTGTCTACTTGTTTGAGTTGTTGTGCCATTTCTAATGTTTGCCATTGGATTGTGTGTGTGCATGTAGTCTATCTTTGTCTGTAGTTTACAACCTGATGTGATGTGTTGGATTGTTTCTTGTTCCTTGTGACACAATGTGCATGTACTGTCTATGATGTTTGTCCTTAAGAATATATTTTCTGTAAATTCTCATGTTTATAACTTGATCTTGTATGGTTGGCATTAATCCTTCTGTATCATCAAACATATTATCATAGCTTAGCCAGCTGTTTGATACAATCTCATCCACACAAAGCTGATCAAGTTCATGAGGATGTCTGTCATGCAAAGTTTTCAGTGATGTCATCTGTGGTATGTAGGTAATAAATATAAATAATAATAACAATATATCACTTCCTCTCTAGGAATCAAGACCTTGATGGAGGGGATTGTGTGATTCAGCACAGTCTTAAGTGATACCGTCAGGAGTGTTTTACTCCCAGAAGGGTCACCCATGGCATTAAGGATATAAACTGGACTAAGTGTGCTTTAGAAATTTCTAATAGTGGATGAGGTGGATGAGTACATATGACAATGACTTGTTGTGAATGCTGATGAGTGCAAAGCAAGGGGGGCTGGCATCAAAGGCAACATTGTAGTTTTTCTGGACCGTCAGTTCACTGCAACTGTGACCGCTTTGTATTGTCTCCGATCTTTTCTCTGTCATGAATTCAGAGCATCCATGAAGAAGCTTGTGAAGTTCTGAGATTCATGATCTGTTGATCTAATCATACATATAGCAACTGCTACTTATCTAGCACAGGGATGTCGGAGACATTGTGACAAAGGCAAATGAAATGAACACTGAGGATGACTAACACAAAATCTGTGTGGAAGCACAATGGCCTTTACGCCGGATTTGTGTTTGACATCTATGATTGAGCAAGCATATTTACGCAAGTGTGTCACTTACCTCACATAAGGAGGGGTTTAGAAAAGGTAGCTAAAAACTGCCTGCTTCAGGCTTTCCTGGTTAGTCATTTAAAGAATTCATCCTTCCTTGACTCTACCATGTCATTTAAAGCGCACATTACAAAGTTGTCCAAATCATGTTTCTTCCATCTTAAAAATGTTGGGAAATTAAAGCACTTTCTAAATAAACAGGAATCTGAGAAATTAATTCATGCATTTATTTCTAGTAGGATTGACTACTGTAATGCTGTGTTCACTGGATGTTCAAACTGTTCTTTATACAGCCTCCAGTTCATCCAAAATGCTGCTGCAAGAATTATTACAAGAACAAGAAAATACAAACGCATAACTCCAGTTCTAAAATCCTTACACTGGCTCCCGGTTAAGTTTAGGGCAGATTTCAAAATCCTCCTTTTAACATATAAAGCCTTAAATAGCCAAGGTCCAGCTTACTTGTCTGAACTTATCATGACTTACAAACCAGAGCGAACATTAAGATCTCAAGATTCCGGTCTACTTATGATTCCAATGATTAATAAAATAGCAGTGGGAGGGCGAGCTTTTAGTTACAGGACCCCTAAACTGTGGAATGGTCTGCCTGCTACTATAAGAGATGCTCCTTCGGTCTCAGCTTTCAAATCCAGGCTGAAGACTCACTACTTCAGTTTAGCATATCCTGAGTAGAGCTGTTGATTAACTGTATAGACTGCATCTCTGTTGTTGATAATTAGTGCTAAAACATAAGTAACATGATAGTTATAATTTGTTACTAACCCTTACCTATTCTGTTTCTCTTCTTAGTACTCAAATGTGGCACTTGGTGCCACTGCCCACCTGCCAAGTGGGTTTGCCAGCCTAAGGTAAATTGATTTCTGATGGAGGATCACAGGAATTGTCAGGTAGAGGGGTCCTTTCATTGGATTGGCTGGCCCAGTGCTATCCCAGCTGTGAAATGGACAATGGGCAGAGGCAGCTTGATGGCTGAGGTCTCCAGGACTCTGAACAAATCGGAATCATATTATGTGATATCATCTACTGTTAAATTCTGCTCTGTACTTAATGTACTGTTATACTGTATTGAAGAATGCTTGTGTTTAGCTCTGTGTATTGTATTGTATTGACCCCCTTTCTCTTTGACACCCACTGCATACCCAACCTACCTGGAAAGGGGTCTCTCTTGAAACTGCCTTTCCCAAGGTTTCTTCCATTTTTTCCCCCCACTACAGGTTTTTTTTTTTTTTTTTTGGGAGTTTTTCCTTGTCTTCTTAGAGAGTCAAGGCTGGGGGTTTGTCAACAGGCAGGGCCTGTTAAAGCCCATTGTGGCACTTCTTGTGTGATTTTGGGCTATACAAAAATACATTTTATTGTATTGTATTGTTTCCTTCCTGTGCTTGTAACAAATTTATCCAGGGTTTTTTAAGAACTTGCCTGATCCTTTAAACAGTAATGCTGAGAACCTTATCAACAAGAAGGGCACAAACACCAGTTGTCCAGACAGGAGAACCACAGCTGTGACCAGATAACTGAAGTGGTTTAATATTGACATTGCAGCCATCAGTGATACCCAAGTCCCAAATGAATTTTGGGCCTGGCTATATTTTGTTTATCTAAGGAAATCTGGCCACTGATGGAAGAAGCTAAAGTATCAGGAATCAGTTAAAGTATCATTAATTTTGGGAAGAAATACAAGACAATTGTCTATGGCCTATGCTTGAACCACAGTCTTCAATGCCCAAGTTTTTCTAGACACATTCTGGAAAAATGTGTTTAAGAGCAAAGGGGTCAGAAATTCAAACTGAAATGGTCTTCTTCAGCATCTGTGCTCTTAGTTAGGCCTCTAAAGTAAAAGGATAAACACAAGTCCTTCAGGATACACCCCAGATCTCTGCATTAGTATTTCATTGATTACATCATCACATGAACTACTAATTGCTCTAACATCAAGAAAGTATCTATCTATCTAACACCAGAGTGATGAGGTTGGCTGGCAACTGCTGAGTAGATCATGTCAAAGTGAATTTGAAGTTGAAACCACACTAGTGTTCCAAGGGACAAAAATCAGTCAGTTTCAAAATTACTGGGTTTTTTTTCTACTTTTAGTTTTAAAAAAAATATTGAAAGTTAATGATATAAAAACTACAATAGAGTTTCCCACCAAACTTAAAGAAACTACTGAGGAGCCAGTTTCTACCTGATATTCCATGAGTAATACTGATACAGTGCTTAGCTAAAGGCAAAACAACACAAAGAGAAAAACCTAAACTTAGTATTCTTCATGGGGATCTCAAGGACTTTGATTTGTCAAGGAAATTGAGTACATTAATGGCTTATGTCAGCTCAGTTAAACCTTTACAAATAAGGTAAAATGCCCTTTAAAACTGTAAATGCAGATAAGAATTAAATAATGCTTAGCCATTTAATTTTCCACTAATCAATATTTTCTACACCTTAGATACAAGACACAAAGCCTTGTGGCTTCTTGTTCATTTCAGCCTTACCTAACTCTCATTTAATTATTCTGACATTGATCGTTTTTGCATTTAAACAGATTAATTCAACCTGTGTTAATACTGCAGCCAGCTTTTTCTGTCATTAAATAAACAGTGTGCATTTGATTTTTTTTTAATCTTCCAAAAAAAAAAAAAGAAAGCTGACTCGATTAGCAGTCATCCTACATGTATAACTGCAGAGGAAGAGCTTATTGGATGTGCAGTATGCGCTGATGCCATGCAGTAGTAATAGAGAATAAGAAAAATCATTTTTAAATATCTGCTTCATACCTTCATGGCTGAATGCTTTAATCTCAGCATTTGCCATGGGAGAAGATGAAAAAAATCAGTAAAATGCAACAACAATGCTGTTGCTTTATTTGTTCAGGAAGATTTTTTCTCGGCACAGCATGACCCTTCCTGTGTCCTAGAGAAATAACAAAAGTAAGATTTCTAGTACAATACTTTTTTCATCCACTTTTTCAAACTATGCTTATTCATTTTCATTTCATTGGAGTCCAGAGAATATCCCAGCAGCATTACATGCAAGGTGAGAACCTGTCCTGGACAGAGGACCAACTCTTCACAGAGCATGCTTATGCACTTTCAAACTCTCACTCATACTGGGCCAATGTGAAGTCTCAGGAGACATGAACATCTTTGGAGATGTTGGTGGAGAACTGAAGTACCTGGAGGATAAACCCATGGAACATAACATATGTTGATAATGTAGCTCCATGCATTATTACCCTCAGAAATTAAAAAATGTTTTCATTGTGAATCACAGCACCACACCAGGGAGAGCAAGAAACTCAGTGATGTAGCACAATCATTCACAATCTAAGCACAATAACAACTATTTATTTCTTGTATAGCCCAAAATCACACAAGGAATGACTCATTGGGCTTTAACAGGCCCTGTTTTTTAACAGCCCCCGAGCCTTGACACTCTAATAAGACAAGAAAATACTCTTTGTAGGAAAAAAAATGGAAGAAATCTTGGTAAGGGCAATTCAGAGAGAGACCCATTTCCAGGTAGATTGGGCATGCAATGGATGTCAGAAAAATGGGAAAATACAGCACATAAAAACAGAATACAAGCAATCCTCAGAAGCATGGAATCATGTGTAATACTTATTTGTGATAAAAAATAAGCTAGATAAACGGATGCAGTTAAACATACTACCATTTAAAAGAAAGTATGTTATGCTATCAGCATTATTGTATTACCTGAGAGGTTAGTGTCATGTGGCTGTCCTGACAAAAACCCAGGAGTTGTGTAAGATATGTTTATTATCACAAGATGGAAAATCTACATAGATCATTTGACACACATTTCTGACATTTTTTTGCACTTTTTCAAGTAAGCTTCATCCTGTGAAAATTATTATTCATAATGAAAACAGGATTTCTACCAGTTATTCCTTTGATAAATTGTTGGTTTCAAAATAAGAATATAAGGAATCTCAGTGGTGATGTTAATGGCACCATTTTATGAACCCACAGATATCATTACATTGATGTAGGGTCCTGGAATCCTTGTGACCTTTGTCTACATGTGAGGCAGCTTAAAGGTTCTAGTGAGGTTAATTGTCCACCAAACCAGGGGTTTGTGCTGCCTTCTCTCTTCCTCCCTCTGCAGAATGGAAGATTGATGGCTGTTCCACCACTGATATCACTTCCTTTGTCCATCCTCCTGTACCTGCCCCTTCCTGCCTGGAACCTATATGACCTGAAATGTCAACCATTTTAAATTACTTTTCTTTTGAGCTCTCATCTAAAAAGAAGTATCCACAACTTCTTGTTTATTTATAATTTATTGATTATTTGCCTTCTTACATATTAATTCATTGATCCAAAGTAAAGTAAATCGCATTCTGAGATATGCCATTGATGTAGCATGTAAAAAATGTAGAGAGTGGAAGACCAAAGGACTCAAAAGTGTGGAGTTATCATAACTTCACATGTGTGTCTTGCTGCATCTTTGTCCTGTTCTCAACAGGAAAAAAATATTTTATGTAAAAGGCCTAGGAAAATGAGAGGTCATCAAAGTTTGCAAGCCAGGGTCTAAAAACAGAGAGTTAAACCGATCTTCACCAATCCTAAATGCTATTGAAGTGTTTGCATGGCTAGTGTGTGTGTCACTCCCTTTCTCTCTTTCTTTCCTAGGTGACGAAGCGGAAGCGGAAGTGGAAGCAGACAATGGGCGACAGTGAGATGAATCGCGTTGCCGTCGTCATCGAAGAACTCCAAGCACTCGACAAACAGATTCAGAAACTCCTGTCCAGACGAAGGTACCTCAGAGACTTGAAGGCTCGGCTGCTGGACAAACCACACTCAACAACTGAAGTCGACGTAACATCAACCCCACCTCGTGCCGCTCAATTCCAAGGGCAAGTAAGCTTCACCCCCACGCCTCGTAGGAGCAACGACAACGCAGATGAAGACCTCGGCGGGTTTCAGCATTGCAGGTGGGGGTTCAAGGCTAGAACACCTCCATCGGCACAGGCGAGCATCCCAATCCAGAACCGATTCGACCCTCTCCGTGTCCCCAGTTTGCCTTCAACCCCGGGTGATGTAATCGTGGTAGGTGATTCGATTGTACGACACCTGAATATCACATGCCCTAATTAGAAAATCTTTTGTTTCTTGTTTTCCCGGTGCTCGAGTCCGTGATGTGATGAGACAGGCGCCGACCATCTACGAGAAACACAAGAGGGCAGTGGGATCCATTATTTTACACGCCGGTGTAAACGACATAAGGCACCGAGAGTCGGAGGTTCTCAAGGCTGACTTCGCAGCACTAGTTAAAGACACGAAGTAGAGGACCCCATTCGGCAAAAATCTTCATCTCAGGTCCACTACCTCTCGTCAGACGATCGAATGAATACTACAGTCGTCTAATGGGTTTAAACAACTGGCTGAGAGGCTTCTGCGAGACTCAAGACATCGGGTTTATTGACAATGGGATCTTTTTTGGGATAGGCCACGCTTCTTCAAGCGGGATGGACTGCATCCAAATAGATTTGGCGCCCGGGTCCTCTCCGAAAACATCACTAAGGTAATTCGTCTATCTTGACTGTCTACTTCTACTTTAAACCTCTTCCGTAATGCTACTGCTTTGATAGGACATAATGACTTAACACAGTCTTCCATTAAAGTGCACAACATTACTAATCTAATAACAAATCTTAATGCACATAAAAAATCTAGGCAGTGCGGCATAAACACCAATAATTTAATTGCAATTACTACTTTAGATCAACAATGCATTAAAACTATAAAAACAGATTGTAGATTACATAAAAAATATACACAGAGCGGCGTTAACAAAAATAACTTAGTTTTTGTTACAAATACCAATAACGCGCATAAAATTCAGCTCTGCCCCTCCGAAACATTAAATATGGCACTATTAAATGTTAGAGCTTTAACTAACAAGACATTTCTTATAAACGATCTTATTAGTGATAGAAACATTGATTTTATTGCACTAAGTGAAACGTGGCTTAACTCAGACCGCGCGGCTGTTTTAATCGAATCTGCGCCTCCGGATTACAGTTTTACTCGTGCAGACCGCCAGGGGAAAAAGGGAGGCGGCTTGGCAAACATTTACTCGAGCCGGTTAAAATGTAAAGATGTTAGTTTTGGTAAATTTAAGTCCTTTGAGTATCTCGCCATTGTTATTCATGGAGATTCTCACGTTCTAGTATTATCCTTGTATAGACCTCCTAAATATAACGCGTCTTTCTTTGATGAAATCTCTGACTTAATGTCAATTTTAATTACAAACTATGACACACTCTTAATAGTCAGCGACTTTAACTTTCATATCGACAATCAGTGTGACCAAAAAGTAAAAGAATTCATGAACCTTCTGGACTCTTTTGATTTGAGACAGCTCGTTAATCAACCTACACATAAAGCAGGTCATACGTTAGACTTAGTGATTGCTAAAGGACTTAAAGTTGATATAAAGCAGGTCATTGATATTGGTGTATCAGACCATTTCCTTCTACTATTTAATATAGAAATAAAGACAGAAAACACTTATGAGAAGCATTTTGTTAAAAAACGCTTCTTTGACTCATCAGCAGCTTTAAAACTTACAAACATTCTAAGCAATCAGTCCGTTTATAGTGACAACTATAATAGCGAGGATAATGTAAATAGTAAAGTGGAAAACTTTAATTCTAAAGTAAGAGCTGCTGTTGACATAGTTGCACCTGAAAAGACAGTTAAAAAATCTTCTAGTATTATTATTCCATGGAAGACCCAAAGAGTGTCTGATTTAAAAAGAACATGTCGTAGAGCTGAGCGTAAATGGAGGAAAACTAAACTAACTATCCATTATGAGATATTGAAGGTTAAAATAACAGAATACAATAACACAGTCCGTCTTGAGAGGCGCTGCTATTTCTCTAATATTATAAATAAAAATTCTAGTAATCCCAGAGTCTTATTTTCTACAATTGATCGTCTGTTAAACCCAGGTAACACAAAGGAATGCCCCCAGTATACTTCCAGTGAAACCTGTGAGAACATTGCTGTATTCTTCAATCAAAAAATTAATGATATTAGAGATAACATAGTATGTCTCCCCAACACTGCAGAACCTCCAAAGCCCCGGTACTCCATTATAAACAAATTAAATGCTTTCACCAGGATAGATTTACCTGAATTACATAGTATAATCTCTCAAATGAAACCCTCCACCTGCGTCCTTGACCCAATACCAACAAGGTTTTTCAAAGTATCAGGCGTGCTAATTGACAATATTCTTGACATAGTTAATTCGTCATTAGATACGGGGGTCTTCCCAGACTGTCTTAAGACTGCTGTAGTTAAACCCCTGCTCAAGAAAAATAATCTTGACCCCTCTGCCTTTGAAAATTTTAGACCCATCTCTAACCTGCCATTCTTAAGTAAAATTCTAGAGAAGGCAGTCATTATGCAGTTAAATGACCACCTCAATAAACATGCTATTCTTGATAAATTTCAGGCAGGTTTCAGAACAAATCACAGCACAGAAACTGCACTCGTTAAAGTAGTAAATGACTTGCGGGTAAATGCAGACAGAGGCCATTAATCTGTTCTCATCCTCTTAGATCTGAGTGCCGCATTTGACACCATTGATCACAATATTCTTAAAAAATCGCCTTAGTCAATGGGTGGGCCTCTCTGGCAGGGTCTTAAACTGGTTTGAATCCTACCTGGCAGGTAGAAAATTCTTTGTGAGTTGTGGTAATCACATCTCAAAGACACATGATATCCGATATGGTGTTCCACAAGGCTCTTTCCTGGGTCCGCTGCTGTTCTCAATCTATATGCTTCCGTTAGGTTAGATTATCTCAAGTTACAACGTGAGCTACCACAGCTATGCTGATGACACACAGCTGTACTTATCAATAGCACCTGATGACCCCGACTCTCTCGATTCACTAACACAATGTCTTACTGGTATTTCTGAATGGATGAATAGTAATTTTCTCAAACTAAATAAAGAGAAAACTGAAATTTTAGTAATTGGCAACAATGGATTCAATGAGGTTATCAGAAATAAACTTGATGCATTAGGATTAAAAGTTAAGACGGAAGTAAAAAACTTAGGGGTAACTGTTGACTGTAATCTGAATTTTAAATCGCATATTCATCAGACCACTAGGACAGCATTTTTTCACTTGAGAAACATAGCAAAAGTTAAACCTCTTATATCATTGAAAGATGCTGAGAAATTAATTCACGCTTTTGTTTTCAGTAGACTAGATTACTGTAACGCACTCCTCTCAGGACTACCCAAAAAAGACATAAATCACTTGCAACGAGTGCAGAATGCAGCTGCTAGAATCCTAACTAGGAAAAGAAAATCCGAGCACATTTCTCCAGTTTTGATGTCACTACACTGGTTGCCTGTGTCATTCATTGACTTTAAAATATTGCTTATGTTTTATAAAGCCTTAAATAATCTCGCTCCATCTTATATATCGGAATGTCTGACACCCTATATTCCAAATCGTAACCTTAGATCCTCAAATGAGTGTCTTCTTAGAATTCCAAAAGCTAAACTTAAAAGAAGTGGTGAGGCGGCCTTCTGCTGTTATGAACCTAAAATCTGGAATAGCCTGCCAATAGGAATTCACCAGGCTAATACAGTGGAGCACTTTAAAATACTGCTGAAAACACATTACTTTAACATGGCCTTTTTATAACTTCACTTTAACTTAATACTGATACTCTGTATGTTCAATTCATCATAATAACTATTCATAGTGGCTCCAAAATCCGTACTGACCCCAACTCTCTCTTCTGTTTCTTTTTCCGGTTTCTTTGTGGTGGCGGCCTGTGCCACCACCACCTACTCAAAGCTTCATGATGCTCCAACATTGATGGACTGAAAGCCAGAAGTCTACGTGACCATCATCATCAAGTCCTTCCATGAAAACCCCAAATACAAAGAGGACTTTTTGATTTATGTTAGGTAGATTGCCCAGAGGGGACTGGGCGGTCTCTTGGTCTGGAATCCCTACAGATTTTATTTTTTTTCTCCAGCCTCTGGAGTTTTTTTTTTTTGTTTTTTCTCTCCACCCTGGCCATCGGACCTTACTTATTCTATGTTAATTAATGTTGACTTATGTTTATTTTTTATTGTGTCTTCTATTTTTCTATTCTTCATTTTGTAAAGCACTTTGAGCTACATTTTTGTTTTGTATGAAAATGTGCTATTTAAATAAATGTTGTTGTTGTAAACAAAAAATTAAATAAAAAAAAAAAGCAGAGATTCAGTAACCAGGAAGACTTTAAACAAAATAATCACAAGTAGCTCTTTGAATCCAGATCTCAAATAGAGAGGAATCTCATTTGGTGATCTAAATACCATTGTGCTATATCAAGCCATATAATTTAGGAAACTTTAGTGAACACTTCACAATGGTGTGCAGTACTTACCCTTTTGATGTAAAGTTTTGTTAACAACAAGCTTACAGTTGGTAGAGAGACTTGTTGCTAAAAACTTTTTTGGCAAATTTTAGAGCATACATATAAAATTTATCTGATGGAGAGTGTTGTGCTAGGAATTAAACACAGTTTCATGTTTTACTAAAATACTTTCATTTTGTGCAAACGTAGCATTTTTTAAAACCTTCAATTTATCAGGTTATAGAAATAGTAATCGACCAACCAACATATTAGCAAAATTGTTGTTAGTTGTAGCTTTACATGAGAATATGCAGACTTCAGGATGGGATTCTAATTCACAGTTCAGAGGCAATAGTGCTAACCAATTTGCCAAAACAACAAAAAGGCCAAACTATACAAAAATATAAGAGTATCAAAGGTAGTAGAAAGAATTAATTAAGTTATACTTGTAGAAAATTCACTTCAGAATGAAAAAAAAATAAAATCCATGGCATTATCCTTGCTCAAAGAAAGTACAGAGAGGAATGTTCTTTAAAAATGGAGGTCTGAAGCTAACTCAACTCAAACACTGTTGAAGGTGAAGGTCACTAAAAATCTGACTGATGAAGAAGATGTCTAGATAAGTACTGAACATCATACACCTCTGTAAATCTACAAGGAGCAGGTAGGGCTGTTATAGTGTCAGAGCTGTTGTTCTTAGTGATTCTTTGCATTTTTTGAGCCCTGATATAGCCGTCACATTGAATTCATGTGCAGCTTGGCATTCATTTCCTGAATAATCTAGTTTCTTTCAGACAGGAAATGTGCCTCAGGCAACAGCCTTCCTCCTCAACAGCAACCTACAAAAGATCAGGATTTCAACACTCTGCTTGCTACATTCAGGTTGGAAATCCACAGTGTGACTTTACTATTAGGACCATTAAGGGTATACTTTTAGTGACAGTCTTTTAGTAGTGATATATTTTAAAATTTCAGAAATTTTTCGTTTAGTTGTTAAGTCAAGTCAAGTCAAGTTGGGGAGCATGCACTGGCACAGTGGGTTGCCACACCCACTACACGACAAAACAACTCAGGATCCTGGTTTGCAACCCCCCCAGGCAGACACACGGTCCAGTCCCACCCTCCGGAAATGACCCTCTATCTGCCGCAGCCACGTGTTATGTGGGCGACCCCTTAGCCTGGTCCAGCCACTCGGGTCCATAACAATGAGGATCTTACAAGCTGAATCACCCTCGGGGAAACGTGCCACATGGCTGTAGTGCCGTAACTGACGCTCCCTCACAATGCAGATAATGTGCCTCATTCGGGACTCCATAAGCAACCACTCATTCAACACAAAGTATATATATCACACACTGTCTTAGAAATTTAAAAAGGATTAATTAAGATTTTAGCTATCCTGGAAAATCATTTGTCTCCCTAATCAGTTGGGTTAAATAGTACACAACCATGAGTACTCATACCTCTAGACTGGGTCACGGTTTTTATCCACATGTTATAAAGCTCATAAAAACCCACTTATAATATTAACGGCATGAGCTTACCTCATCTGTGATCTTATATACTTCACGTGATGTTGTATTCAATGAATGATGTTATATTCATTGTCTTACACTGGTAAACTACTACTGTCACTCGTCTGTCTGAAATATGCATGTAAGATTTTAATTGTAGTGTATAATTTTAAACCTGGACTTGGTGCCCTGAATGAATAAATCTACTTTGAAAATGGATGAATGGTGGCAATGAGCTGGCCATACCCAAAATACTTAAGGTCAAATCTATTTATTTTTGTATAGTTCACAGAGTTCAGACTACAACTTTACGAATTCCAAACTACACACGTAAACATACAGATTAGGTTAAACACAGCAGAAAAAACAACTTTAAATACAAAAGGATCTTAAAAGTACTATGTTTGCCCATTAACATACATGTTTTACATAAAAAACCACTAAGAATACAGCAAGTTGCATTTGAATATTTGTTCCCACATATGGAACATCAGTCATCCTGATAGCACATCCAGGATGACGTAGGAAATCTGCATTTTGTGAGCAGAGCAACTGACTGATTGATTGATGCTAATCAATCAGTTAATTAATTCTCAATGCTGCCTTTTGCAATGCCAGTAATTAGTTAAAAACAGTAATAATAATAAA
Organism: Polypterus bichir lapradei; assembly: GCA_026402145.1. Lineage (NCBI taxonomy): Eukaryota > Metazoa > Chordata > Cladistia > Polypteriformes > Polypteridae > Polypterus > Polypterus bichir. The sequence goes on from JANRMT010062854.1 coordinate 8,644,787, forward strand.
AATATGACACTCACCCAAGGATTTCTGTTTCACTTTCTTGGTGGGGTGCCAGAAACATAAAGAGAACTATGGAATTTACAAATAAGGTTCATAAATCGATGAAAGTATTCATTAAATAATTTTTATTTTCTTTGTTGTTACCTAGATGTTCTATTTTTCAAAAATAACCCAAACAACTTTGCTGCAGCAAGCCAAATTTTATAATACAATGTATTCGTAACATAAGGATAACAAAAGATGGATATATGCATATATATATATATATACTCAGCAAAAAAAGAAACGTCCCTTTTTCAGGACTGTGTATTTCAACAATAATGTTTTAAAAATCCAAATAACTTTACAGATCTTCATTGTAAATTGTTTAAACAATGTTTTCCATGCATGTTCAATTAACCATAATCAATTAATTAACATGCACCTGTGGAATGGTCGTTAAGACCTTAACAGCTTACAGAAAGTAGGCATTTAAGGTCACAGTTCTAAAAACGCAGGACACTAAAGAGACTTGTCTACCGACTGTGAAAAACACCCAAAGAAAGATGCCCAGGGTCCCTGCTCATCTGCGTGAACGTGCATTAGGCATGCTGCAGGGAGGCATGAGGACTGCTGATGTGACTAGGGCAATAAATTGCCATGTCCACACTGTGAGACGCCTAAGACAGTGCTACAGGGAGACAGGAAGGACAGCTGATCATCCTCGCAGTGGAAGACCACGTGTAACAACACCTGCACAGGATCGGTACATCCGAATATCACACCTGCGTGACAGGTACAGGATGGCCACAACAACTGCCCGAGTCACACCAGGAACACACAATCCCTCCATCAGAGCTCAGACTGTCCGCAATAGGCTGAGAGAGGCTGGACTGAGGGCTTGCAGGCCTGTTGTAAGGCAGGTCCTTACCAGACATCACCAGCAACAACGCCGCCTATGGGCACAAACCCACCTTCGCTGGACCAGACAGGAGTGGCAAAAAGCGAGTGAGTTTCTGCATGACAGCAATGTCAGTGTTCTGCCATGGCCAGCGAAGAGCCCAGATCTCAATCCCATTGAGCACGTCTGGGACCTGTTGGATCGCAGGGTGAGGGCTAGGGCCATTCCCCCCCAGAAATGTCCAGGAACCTGCAGGTGCCTTGGTGGAAGAGTGGGGTAACATCTCACAGCAAGAACTGACAAATCTGGTCCAGTCCATGAGGAGGAGATGCACTGCAGTACTTCAAGCAGCTGGTGGCCACACCAGATACTGACTGGTACTTTTGATTTTGAGCCTCCCTTCATTCAGGGATGCATTGTGAAACATTTTTAGTTTATGTCTTATGGTGTTGACTCTTTTAGTGTTCATACAAATATTTACACATTAAGTCTACTGAAAGTAAAAACAGTTGAAAGTCAGGGGATGTTTCTTTTTTTGCTGAGTATATATATATATGTGTGTGTGTGTGTGTAGATATTCAGTATGTAGAAAAAAGACAATAACAAACAACCAAAATTATAAAATTATGATAGCTTAAGTGAACTTTTTCTCTCCTGTGTCTTGGCGTACATCGATATTTCCACTATCGAAAAGGCACATATCTGACAATTTTTGATCTTTCGATTTATGTGGTCAAGATGTTTAAGTTCTTTAGTTAATTATTAGGCTTCCAGGGTGTACACCATTTCTTAAAAAGCTAGTATACACTGTGTACAGTATCCTAACTATTAGGTTACAATCAATAGTTCTCAGAATAAAAGTAAGTGGCTTGGCATAAGCAATGTTTTGTTCCTTTCCTGGTTGGCTTTCTATAGCACAAATGGAACGATCTTCAGTGTGCTTTTCTTTCTTTGATCAGGAGTTCTTGTCCTTCACCTTGGAGATGGTACTGCAGTTTTCCCATCAAGGTTTTTACATACAGTAGATGTGTCCTCATCTGCTAGTAAAGTTTATGTCTTTTGGGCAGTGGTGATCAGCCAACTCTTGTCCTTAAAAGACAAAAATGTTTCTTTTATGTATGTCTGTTTTGCTCATGCATTTCTTATTTCCTAGCAAGGTTTAGACTTACGGTCCCTTTGTCTAATTCCAATACAGATAAGTCTTCCACTTTTCCAGTCCAGCACCTCATTGTCCTGCAGAAACGGAGTGCTCTAGTGTTTGTTATGGCCACACTCTAAGCATCACAGGCCTTGCTATAGAGAGAAGAAGTTGCGTGTTTTCAAAGGTTTTTAAAAGAATGAGTGAACGTTTTGGTATTAGTTTCTGGGGTACATATAAGCCCAACGTTCAGTTGACAGTTTGTTTAACGTTTTATCCATCAGTGTTGCCCATTGTTCAGTTATGGTTCTTTGTTCCTAAGCAAATAATTAGATAATTAGGTCTATCACAGAGACATAACTGTGTTTGATCAGTCTTATCAGAAAAGGCCCAGAAACTAAATTCTGAAGAAGCCCTGTGGAGGGAAAACTAACACACTTGCTAGAATTAGGAGTATCTGGCAATTTGCCTTTTAAGAAAGTTTTGTGTGCCCAAGTATAGAAAAATAGGTAATGCCTGCCTGGCCTACGATACCCTACCCACTAAAACATACATGGCATAAAATACCTTGAGTGAAAATTAAAATAAATAATTCCTTGACACAAAGCTTATTGTTTGCATATATTTTCACTTAAAATGTTAGCATATGTTTTCAATTAAAAAAAAGTTCCAATGTTGCTCTGCTGCCCATATGAAACCACTTCAGAATTTAATCATGAAAAGCAAAACAACAGCATTCAATCAGCTTGGCCTATGAAATAAATGAAGTACAAATGAATATTTTTTCCACGTGAATAATTTAAAATTTACAGCCATTCGTGCATATTTCACAGTATTGTTAGAGACACCCAAAGTGCTCAGGGATTGTTGTGAGCAAAAAGGACCAATGTAGTATTACTTTTAGTCTTTATGATCTTTTTTATTTTTAAGATTTATTTTCACACCATTTGTTTATGTAACATGTAGATGTGTCACATGCCTACAATCAGCACATTGTTTACATTAGCTGAAACTGCTCTATAAATATGTTGACAACTCCATGTAGTTAATTTACTTATCATGCAGGTCATGTCCGAAGTTTTGTTTTAGATTTTTGATCTCCTTTTTGACTTTGACTTTTGACTTGACTCATTAATTTGTTTCCATATTTATCGTTTTTTGATCTTCCAGTTTTAATCCAGGTTGTGTGGGTCAAAATAACAGGGGACAAAAATAAAATGAATAATCAAAACAAAAGAGCAAAAGAAAATCATAGTCAAAAGGTTGCAAGAATCGAAATCGGAAAAATAAACCTGATAACTAACTTCCACTAAATACAATAAGAGATTTTATATTAACTAAGGGATAACTGAAAGTTTGAATGTTGTGATAGTTATATGTCATGCCCATGACATCAGAGGCATGACTGATGTGCTCACATGAATCATAAGAAGCATCATGTAAAGAGAAATCAAGATGTTAATAAAAATTAACTTTTAAACTCATCTCAAACTGAATCTCAAAACAACTCCAAAATACACATATAGAAATAAGTAAATACTACAGATATATATACTAGGGGACTTCACCCCCTGCTTGCTTTGCTCACCAACCCCCCAGCCTGCACTACGTGCCAGCCACTTTGCGTCTCTGCTGCTCGTGTATCTGGATTTCACTTTCATCAAACACAAATCTTTTATTTCTCGCAGATACGCCTCTTCATTGGGAAGAAACACTACTTTTCCCTGATGGCAACACAAATTAGACGAACTACAAGTATCCGACTTAAAGTTTAAATCTGAACAATACACTCATCTAAAGGATTATTAGGAACACCATACTAATACGGTGTTTGACCCCCTTTCGCCTTCAGAACTGCCTTAATTCTACGTGGCATTGATTCAACAAGGTGCTGAAAGCATTCTTTAGAAATGTTGGCCCATATTGATAGGATAGCATCTTGCAGTTGATGGAGATTTGTGGGATGCACATCCAGGGCACGAAGCTCCCGTTCCACCACATCCCAAAGATGCTCTATTGGGTTGAGATCTGGTGACTGTGGGGGCCATTTTAGTACAGTGAACTCATTGTCATGTTCAAGAAACCAATTTGAAATGATTCGAGTTTTGTGACATGGTGCATTATCCTGCTGGAAGTAGCCATCAGAGGATGGGTACATGGTGGTCATGAAGGGGTGGACATGGTCAGAAACAATGCTCAGGTAGCCCGTGGCATTTAAACGATGCCCAATTGGCACTAAGGGGCCTAAAGTGTGCCAAGACAACATCCCCCACACCATTACACCACCACCACCAGCCTGCACAGTGGTAACAAGGCATGATGGATCCATGTTCTCATTCTGTTTACGCCAAATTCTGACTCTACCATTTGAATGTCTCAACAGAAATCGAGACACATCAGACCAGGCAACATTTTTCCAGTCTTCATCTGTCCAACTTTGGTGAGCTCGTGCAAATTGTAGCCTCTTTTTCCTATTTGTAGTGGAGATGTGTGGTACCCGGTGGGGTCTTCTGCTGTTGTAGCCCATCCGCCTCAAGGTTGTGCGTGTTGTGGCTTCACAAATGCTTTGCTGCATTCCTCGGTTGTAACGAGTGGTTATTTCAGTCAAAGTTGCTCTTCTATCAGCTTGAATCAGTCGGCCCATTCTCCTCTGACCTCTAGCATCAACAAGGCATTTTCGCCCACAGGACTGCCACATACTGGATGTTTTTCCCTTTTCACACCATTCTTTGTAAACCATAGAAATGGTTGTGCGTGAAAATCCCAGTAACTGAGCAGATTGTGAAATACTCAGACTGGCCCGTCTGGCACCAACAACCATGCCACGCTCAAAATTGCTTAAATCACCTTTCTTCCCCATTCTGACATTCAGTTTGGAGTTCAGGAGATTGTCTTGACCAGGACCACACCCCTAAATGCATTGAAGCAACTGCCATGTGATTGGTTGATTAGATAATTGCATTAATGAGAAATTGAACAGGTGTTCCTAATAATCCTTTAGGTGAGTGTATATTCAATCTCTTTTCACTGTTCTGTTATTTCACTGAGTAATTATTTCCGTTTGGTTACGCTAATGCGATCTTTACTATAATTTTTTTCAGAATTTCGAATTTTAGTACTTTCATTATCTCTAACCTGCTCTGCATGTGTTTCACGCCAATGTTTTTGAACCTCTTTAAAACGTTGTCATCTACACTTTGTCTTATATTTCCAGACCTGGGTGTGGTTAAATCTCTTGGCACAAAGTTTTGTCTCATGGGACTTGAAAGTATCTCTCTGAAAAAGTCACATGTCGTCCCAGTCTAAAAAGTCTCTTTCGTCCCAGGATTTTTTTTATATTATATATATATATATATATATATATATATATATAGTCACACACGTGCTAAAGGGCCTGGGGAACTATAATACTACACCCGACCAGGGGGTGGCAGAGTTTGCTGACTGTCTCTCTCAGTTTCTTGCAGACCATTCCTGGGAAATCTCACCAGGTTCCGGCGCCTCTGATGACGTCACTTCCGGATCTGGCGCCTCTGATGATGTCACTTCCGGCTCCAGACTACAAAACATCATTTCCTTTCCCAGCCTTTAAAACCACCATCTTACCTCCAAATAATCAGTTCTGTTTTGGACTCTGTCTTGTGAACAAATAATACTAAACTTTTGCAGCTGGGAAATAATATACGGGTGGCTGCCCCAAACCTTTATGAT
>JANRMT010062854.1:8670492-8702458 GCA_026402145.1 Polypterus bichir lapradei
GCAGTTAGTTTTTAGGATTAATAGTTCTTATCCAATTTGAAGTATCCTGATTTGGTCAATCAGTTCTAATGAACTGAATTATTATTGTAATTTTCATTGTTTCATATTGCTCTTCCTTTTCATATTCTTGACAGCAACAGTGCCATTGTTATCAACAACAATCATGTATTTGATTTTTTAAACACACATTCACAATACAGCTCAGTTTCCCTTTTTTCTGTCATGTATGACACTGATCTCATTTTCAGAGAAGTATGATTAGCAAAAATCATGAGGGAATCCAAGCTTTTCAGAAAGGGCACACACTACTCTCATAACAACTGTTTTGCATTCAAAACGTCCACATTGCTTTCACCAGTCCTGAGTGTCCTTTGGGCCACTAATTTGCACAGAACAGCAACAGTGATAATGCATTCAGACGAAGAACTATGATCTTTTGGTCATTGGTTCTCATTCTTGCCAGCATGAGCTTACAGATTCACAAATTTCCTACACTGAAATGTTATGTAGAGCAACAACTAGCATCTTTTAGTGTGTGTCTCTCTCTGATAAAATTGTATTATTTATTTTGTGCATGTGGGGCATATTCAAGATAGACTCAACAGATGTGGATCAGTGTCAAGATTAGATAAGAAATCAAAAAAAAATCAGATACATGGCAAAAATCAAGATAAGATTCACTATTAGCTACCATGTGAGAGCAGCCTTAAAAGACACATGTTTCTTCAGACACAAGTGCTTATTAATTTCAACAGCTAAATATGAGATCATTAAAACAGGTTTCTATGGTAAATGGGTTTTTTCAAGGAGGGGTCCCCAGCTCTGCTATTGTTGGTGGGGGGGGGGAACACAAATTCTTCACTACAGCAGTGTCATGGCATCTGTATTCATTATGGTGTCTGTTTGATGCCCTCATTTAAGGATTTTCACTTTTAGGGTTTTGGTTTTTGGTATTTGGTATTTTGTCCTTTAGCCTGCACTCCTGACTATGTCTTTGTAAGCTCCCAAACAGCTTACATACACATACATAACACTTTTTTATGTCCTGGTCACATTTTTGCCTTTAAGCATTGAAAGTTGCATTTGTGTTAGATGTATGATTTTAATGTGTATGTTAAACTGATCACAAAATTGAACTTCAGAGTGATTCTATCATTGGTACTCTTGTATTGGTTTTGTTAAACATAACTTTGTTCCTGCTGTTGGTTTCTGCTTTATACTTTGTGATTGTATTTTTCTGACTGTTGTTTGTGTGTATGTGCCGAACAGCAGTTTGGAGTACCCACCCTTTTGGAGTCCCTGAAGGGGGTGCTAAAGGGCATACCTTCTGGGGACTCCCTCGTACTGCTGGGAGACTTTAATGCTCACGTGGGCAATGACAGTGAGACCCGGAAGGGCGTGATTTGGAGGAATGACCCCCCGATCTGAACCCGAGTGGTGTTTTGTTATTGGACTTCTGTGCTCGTCACAGATTGTCCATAACGAATACCATGTTCAAGCATAGGGGTGTTCATATGTGCACTTGGCACCAGGACACCCTAGGCCTCAGTTCGATGATCGAGAGGGGAAGAGCTGTCAACTGATCACCACCTGGTGGTGAGTTGGCTTCGATGGTGGGGGAGGATGCCGGTTAGGCCTGGTAGGCCCAAACGTGTTGTGAGGGTCTGCTGGGAACGTCTGGCAGAGTCCCCTGTCAGAAGTAGCTTCAACTCCCACCTCCGTCAGAACTTTGACCACATCCCTAGGCAGGTGGGGGACATTGAGTCCGAATGGGCCATGTTCTGTGCCTCTATTGTTGAGGCGGCTGACCGGAGCTGTGGCCGTAAAGTGGTCGGAGCCTGTCGTGGCGGCAATCCCTGAACCCATTGGTGGAGACTGGTGGTGAGGGATGCCGTCAAGCTGAAGAAGGAGTCCTACCGGACCCTTTTGTCCTGTGGGACTCTGGAGGCAGCTAATAGGTACCGACAGACCAAGCAGAATGCGGCTTTGATGGTTTCTGAAGCAAAAATTCGGGCATGGGAGGAGTTTGGGGAGGCCATGGAGAACGACTTTCAGATGGCTTTGGGGAGATTCTAGTCCACCGTCCGGCATTTCAGGAGGGGGAAGCAGTGCAGTGTCAACACTGTATATGGTGGGGATGGTGCGCTGCTGACGTTGTGGGGTGGAGTACTTCGAAGACCTCCTCAATCCCACTAACATGCCTTCCAATGAGGAAGCAGAGCCTGGGGACTCGGAGGTGGGCTCCCCCATCTCTGGGGCTGAGGTCACCGAGGTGGTCAAAAAACTCCTTGGTGGCAGGGCCCCGGGGGTGGATGAGATACGCCCAGAGTACCTCAAGGCTCTGGATGTTGTAGGACTGTCTTGGTTGACACGTCTCTGCAACATTGCATGGACATCGGGAACAGTGCCTTTGGATTGGCAGACCAGGGTGGTGGTCCCCCTCATTAAAAAGGGGGACCGGAGGGTGTGTTCCAACTACAGAGGGATCACACTCCTCAGCCTCCCTGGAAAAGTCTATTCGGGGTTCTGGAGAGGAGGGTCCGTCGGACAGTCGAACCTCGGATTCAGGAGGAACAGTGTGATTTTCGTCCTGGTCGCGGAACAGTGGACCAGCTCTACACTCTTAGCAGAATCCTGGAGGGTGCATGGGAGTTTGCCCAACCAGTCTACATGTGTTTTGAGGACTTGGAAAAGGCGTTCGATCGTGTCCCTGGGTACCGGACCCCCTGATAAGAGCTGTTCAGTCCCTGTACAACCAGTGTCAGAGCTTGGTCCGCATTGCTGGCAGTAAGTCGAGCCCATTTCCAGTGAGAGTTGGACTCCACCAAGGCTGCCCTTTGTCACCGATTCTGTTCATAACTTTTATGGACAGAATTTCTAGGCGCAGCCAGGGTGTTGAGGGGGTTCGGTTTGATGGACTCAGGATTGTTTCACTGCTTTTTGCAGATGATGTTGTCCTGTTTGCTTCTTCAGGCCGTGATCTTCAGCTCTCTCTGAATCGGTTCGCAGCTGAGTGTGAAGCGGCTGGGATGGGACTCAGCACCTCCAAATCCGAGACCATGGTCCTCAGCCGGAAAAGGGTGGAGTGCCCTCTCAGGGTTGGGGGAGAGATCCTGCCCCAAGTGGAGGAGTTCAAGTATCTCGGGGTCTTGTTCACGAGTGAGGGAAGAATGGAGCGTGAGATCGACAGGCGGATTGGTGCGGCGTCCGCAGTGAGGTGGGCTCTGCATTGGTCTGTCGTGGTGAAAAAGGAGCTGAGCCATAAGGCAAAGCTCTCAATTTACCGGTCGATCTACATTCCTACCCTCACCTATGGTCATGGGCTATGGGTAGTGACTGAAAGAACGAGATCGTGAATACAAGCGGCTGAAATGAGCTTCCTTCGCAGGGTGTCTGGGCTTTCCCTTAAAGATAGGGTGAGAAGTTCAGTCATCCGGGAGGGGCTCAGAGTAGAGCCGCTGCTCCTCCGCATCGAGAGGAGTCAGATGATGTGGCTCGGGCATCTGATCAGGATGCCTCCTGGACGCCTCCCTGGTGAGGTGTTCTGGGTACGTCCAACCGGGAGGAGGCCCCAGGGAAGACCCAGAACACGCTGGAGGAACTATGTCTCCTGGCTGGCCTGGGAACGCCTTGGGATTCTTCCGGAAGAGCTAGAAGAAGTGGCCAGGGAGAGGGAAGTCTGGGCCTCTCTGCTCAAGCTGCTGCCCCTGTGACCTGACCTTGGATAAGCAGAAGAGGATGGATGGATTGTATTATTTGTGTACTGTATTGTTATGTGTTGCTCTGCAATACCACCCTAAGAAAGAGTTTCATTTAATCACAATGACAATAAAACTGAGGGATGGGCCATTCATTGTTCAATCCAGATGAGATGAGGTCTGGCTCCCTGCTACTCTATTAACAATAAGATTCCTGAAACAGGAGTTACTCTTGAGTACGTTCTATTGTTGTATTGAAACACACCTATTTTCAGATAAGTCTTTGATTCCAGGTTATCAATTATTTTTGTAAAATAAATTTCAATTATAGCGGGTTTTTTTCTCATGTGTAATTCATTTATAAACATTTATAATAAGCAAAATATGCAAACCAGTTTGGTCACAGCTTAATTTTTTTTTAATACACATTATACTAATTGTCACACTCTAAACAGGATCTGATGTATTCTTAATGTAATTCCTAATTAAAACTTTGTTAAACATGCATGAATGCTAAGTTTAAAAAAATCACTTATCTCATTACATCAGTAGTATTTCATTAACTAAAAGAATAATGTGAAGATTTGCATATATGTTAATATTTGCTAATTACTAGGCAGTGCTTTAAATTAGGTAATTAATATAATCAAAAAAGCTTAATGTCAAGTTGGCACACCGTTTGTAAATGGTAATGGAACAATACTATTCACACTTTTTACTAATTTCATTAGCATATGTTGTATTAGAATCCACACTAGATGTGTGTTTACGTCATATCTTCACTTGTTTTGTTGTACTATTTAATTTCATTTTTTAAATCAATTGTAAAGTGACTTAAAAGGTGACTGGATTATAATCTCCCAACACTATGTAAAACAATAAAAACAGTCTGCTATTTTCATTCATTCCATTTTTTATTCTCTAAATTTTCTGCTACTATCTGACAGACACCCAGTCCTGCTAGGGATGGTCACATTTGAATGCCAGAGTTTTAGTGAAGACTTAAAAAAAGCAAATTTAATTTCTCATCTTGCTTAATGTTTGCTTTGAAACATTTATTATATAAATCAAATGTGCAGAAATATAAAGGATTTTGTAAAGTGGGTAAAAACAAATCCCTCTTTGCCACTCTGAAACATCAAAACTAATTAATGTACAACACTTAAAACTTATCAAATGAAATAGCTGAAGTTAGGATTCTACACTTTGAAAGGTTTTTAAAATTGGGATATCTGGAAAGACCTTAGACAAACTGTTTGAAAATTGACTTTAAAGTGTCCCAATTAGTTTGTGTTTTGCCCAGATTAGAAGAAAATAGTGATTAAAAATAAGTTTACAGTGGTACCTCGTACTTCAAATGATTCTAACTTTGAACATTCCAGAGTTCATTTTTGAGGAAAATATGATTTGGAGTTTGAACGATGTTTCTATGTTTGAACTGTACACGTGAACATCATCTGTTGTGTACAGTCCTATTGTTATTACAAAAGCTGTTGTTGACATACAGGCATAATTCCTCCACACCCTAGCCCTTTTCTCTTACCAGAGTCTCCAGTCCTGTCCTAAGTGAACAGTGAACTGCCTGCTAAATCAATAGCTGAATCTGGAAGGAGTGAATAAAGCCAGGTTAATGTAATTAGCAGAATGTGCCTGTACTTAACAATCTTATTCGCTGCAACCTGTAGCTTCAATTTGTCCATTTTATTTGTGAGAGATCTTGCATTGGTGAGAAAAATATTAGGAATAAGTGGCTTTTGTGGCTGTCTCCGTAGCCTCATCAGCCCTACAGCCCTTCTTCTGCCTCCTGTCCATTTACTGCCTCCATCTCCTACCTGTGGGGATAGTAATCCACAGGGAACCCTGATGCTTGGATATGTCCGCCAGGATAACATGGAGGCAGAGAAACTCAGCTGTAACATTCTGCTCACTGCATAGTCCTATTTTTAGGAGGTCGTGCCTGCTGTAGACGTTATTCTCTTAACTGAATATCATTATGATGAACAGCAACAGATACACAAAAGGACAAAGTGGCAAAAAAAAGAGCACAGAGCTGCTGCATCTATGCTTGCCGTCATACATTTTATTTTATTATACAGTATTTACAAATTTTATTTATTGTTTTCATGTTTTAATTTATGTGAGGTTTCTGAATTCTTTTGGGATCCCCCCAACACACACTGTAGCGCGATTGCCACGTCTGTGGAGGGCTTTTTGTCTGTAATATCCATTTGAGGGATGCTGGATTCGGCTTCAGTGCTGCTGCAAATTATTGTAAAGCATACTTGGGCACAGATTAGTTGAAACATGATAAATTTAAGTTTTGCCAAGTAACCTAACAACATGTTGAAGAAATTTGTAAAAAACTTGTGAGCATCAGTACGCTTTTCGCCCCAGTAACCATGTTACCTGAACTATTCTATAACGTTTCAGTAATTATTTACTGCTCTGATGGTGATCTTTCTGATCATAAAACAGGTCATTGCAATAGCAAATGACAAGAAGAATGCAGAATTATGGTATTTGAGGGTTCCTCTTGAGTGCCTCTTTCTCTTACACGATTTGGCTCAAAAACTAATCAGCACATTGTTATCTCATAACAGGCTTTAGTTTCGAGTTTGGTATTTTTCTGTTGAGCCATTTTAGCTCTAGAAACTCAAGATGCTGTGACACACAGACACACACCCATCATCAAGATATCAATGTTTTCAGTATCAAGGGACCCTAAAACATCGAGATCTGTCGAAAACCGGAGACTGGAATTTTTGATAAGTCTAAAGCTTTCGCTCCTCTCCCATAGGTGATCGGTTATGGTGGGTGAGGGCGCAAACCAAAACAAATTGAGTCTATAGAAGAAATCTGTATGAACATAATGACAGCATGCAAATACATGAAGCATACTGTATATCCCAAGCAGCATTCACATCAGGGCTAAGGCTCTGAAGATGGAAACACTGCATGTCCCACCATTTTGCCAATTTTATTTTTATATTCATTTAAATATTACATGTTCATTTGACAAACATAATACATATCCTGTTCTGGAAAATGTGATATTGCTCATCATGCATTGATATATATATATACACAGTATATATATACAGTATATATCAATGCATGATGAACAGTATATTTACTGTCAAATATTTATTGGATATTTCAAAAATAGTAAATTAAACAAAAGTAAATTAATCACATTTAATTACTACAGAATATTGAACTGGGTCGTCTTTTCACCAGCAACTATGTCGGCTAGAGTTGTTGTTTTTCTCTCCCCACTGGCCATCTGACCATAGAGTTTACATTATCAATTACAAATATTTGCTTAGTGGATACTTGTATCTGAAGCAAAGTAAAAAAGAGGTCAACATATTTGAGTAAAAATTAGTCTGGGGAAATGTTTGGGAACAAGTGTTACAGGACAAGGTTACAAATTTGATTATCACAAGTAAAGAACTCAGAACAAAATACAAGCGAGTTACAAAATGTAGATTTACAAAACCTAACAGCTAATACCAGTTCACCAAACAAAAGAGTTTTCAAATGCTTCTTAAACACACTGAGGGAGTCAGAATTTCTAATGCTTCACCAGCTAGGAGCTGCGCATAAAAGGAGTCAGGACTGAGATTATCACCAGATGCTATTTATCAGCAGACCTGAGGACCTAACAGGTATCTCCATACATATAAGTGCTGACCCTCTGACTACTGTGTAGGCAAGCAACAAGGATTTGAACTTATAACGTGCTGCTACAGGGAGCCAATGTAGTGATCTGAAAAGAAGAGGAACATGTGGCTGCCATAGCTTGTTAACCAAAGATGTTTAGAATAGCATATGTTATTAACGTTTACAATTTTACTTCTAATTCTATGATTTATTCATATTTTGGAAGAGTGATAGCTTTACATGTGTAGGAACAGGAAGGACTAATCTTTCACATTAGTGCTGGATTCTGATTGGGACAAATTACAGAAGCTATGAGCCAATGAAGCAGGTCTGATGCACTTATAGGTCTCTAAGTAGGGAAATTGCTGGATACCGCATGATATTATTAATAGCATGTTTATGTCACATTACAATAATATTATGCTTTGTAAAATATTAAATATGGTGATCAATATCTGCAATATCCTGCAATGTATTTTTTTCTTTCAATTTTACTCAAAATAAAGTTTAAATTATTTCTGTATTGGCAGTAGGGTGTTGTACCTTGTTAGCCATTATGAATGTAATAAGAAGTCAAGCAAAATGACACCTTTTATTGGCTAACTAAAAAGATTACAGTATGCAAGCTTTTGAGGCAAAATAGGCCCCTTCTTCAGGCAGCCTAACTTGCTTCAAAAGCTTGGATATTGTCATATTTTTAAATGCCAATAAAAGGTGTAATTTTGCTTGACTTCTCATTACTTCCATATTGGAAAAAATTGGCAGTCTACTACACATTATAAGAAAAATCCTTGACTTAGCGTCACAGAACCAGACATACTGTATAACACATCCTGTACATCTACAGACAATCATGAGTAAATGTGGCTTAAAGCAGGTGGGACCAATTAGTTCACTGACGGTGGCATTTCTAAACCACAAAATATATTTGTTGTTGATTATTTCTTTATGAATGTACTTTATTGTTTCTTTCATTTACTTATTTCAGTGATACCTTACGCACTCCTTCTCTTGTCAAAGTTGAGAGGGCGGGTTCTATCAAGTACTGTGTTTTGATTGGTGAATTGTTGATAGATGGGCCATAAACCTTCAGCCATCATGCACCACATTTACAGAAGGCACTTCAGATGCAAACTCCTAACAATGAATTTATAGTTTGTTAAATTAAAGTAGCCTCTTCTCACACTCACTCTGGTCAACTTATTCTAACACTCATATCGGATGCGCACAGTTGTAGTTAGCCTGAGTATGCGCAACAGAACTTCCAAGTCCAGCAAAGCACATACGTCCAGTCTGTGGGTGATTCACCAATCAAAATACTGTACTTGCTAGAGCCCAACCTATCAACTTATAAAAGTTTTAATTTCAGAGCTTGTTTTACATTGCGTGCAGTGTCTGTCAAATAAACAAATAAAGACTTGATTATACTCTAATTTCACATTGTTGTTATTTATTTATTGCCATATTTCACAGTACTTGTATTTATTTGTGTATTTATTTAATTTGATCTGAAATATTCCCCAATAGGTGCCAAGTATTTGCAATATTACTGTAAAGAGACAGCCCTTAGAGAGTACATTAAGCCACCTGAATGACAGCAAAATCCCTAGAAGTGTCCTGTCTGTTCATTGGCTTTATATGGAGTACTGTCCATGTTCTTTACATTGGGTGGCACCAACTATTTAAATGAGTGTTCACTAAGAATAAAGAGTTCCAAGGGTTTCCGTCAGAAGAAGGTGAAGGCAGATCGATGCCTGCATGGTGTGTGGTAGACAGAAACTGGATGGCCAAAGTGCAGGAGTCAGGAGCATTAATGATTCATGCGTACGAAAAGGGATTGTAAAAAAACAGGCACAAGTTGGCAGTTACACAAATACAGAGCAACCTGGCATATGTGCGTGCAGAGGGTACACAGAGAGGTGAGTTGTTACACTATTTAGTAGCCTTTTGTGTTGTTTTGGGTGGCATTCCCTTTCTCTATAGCAGCAGGAAAGATTGCATAGGTATGCTAGGGTTTCGTAATCTGCCTGTTCTCCATTCTGATGTTAAATAATAAATAGGCCTGGCTCCCCGAGACCTCTGACTTGTACATTGTGGATGGTTTCTCTGTTTTATTGTGTTGCCATGATCATGACACTATATAAATTAGTCATTAAGCTTCAGTTATTTTGTGCTGCTGAGCTCTTGAATTGCTAAAATCACTTTTATTTTTCTAGCTTCTTTCAGTG
Organism: Polypterus bichir lapradei; assembly: GCA_026402145.1. NCBI lineage: Eukaryota > Metazoa > Chordata > Cladistia > Polypteriformes > Polypteridae > Polypterus > Polypterus bichir. The sequence continues at coordinate 8,680,082 of JANRMT010062854.1, forward strand.
TCAAGTTTTTGTTCTTTTTTTCCTGCCTTCCTGTCTTTCCATAGTTTTTTTTTTTTTTTTACATATTTGTCTATCAAAAGAAATGGGACACTGCCCCCAAACATGTAACAGTGTAAGGACAGCAGGATTTGGTAGTGGGTTTTTAAGAAGAAACTCTGTGGCGGTAGCCATTTCATTGGCAGATTTTGCTAATATTTACTACAGCATTTGTAGTGAGTCGTCCCCAAATGTGTATTCTCAGATAATCACATCTGGCCCAAAGCTACACTTGGCTCACCCCATCCCACATACAGTAAATCTTTTTTATTATTTAAAATGTGGTTTAAGTCTCAAGTATCTCCACAGTAGAACAGAAGAGTAGTATCAATTATGGTACGTAACACATTTATTTTTGTACATTTTTTAAAATATAAATTGGGTTAGTGCTTGTCAGAAAAGTCCTTACTTTTGTAGTGTGGCTCTCAATCAATAATTTTAGCTTTGAGTTAGCTTTTATGGAAAGAGGCTTTACATTTGTAGTGGGGCTGTTAACAAATAGCTGAAAACAGAAAATATATTTAATATTATTCGAATATATATCAATGTGCATTTAATTGCTTGGTGGTAGATAAATGTATGTTGTCATTAGGTACATGTGGACATTTAACATGTTGTTTTCTTAATTAGTGACAATTAGTTTGCTATATTATTTATTCAATAAGTTATTACATTTTCTTATACAAGTAAACCACACTGAATACTGTTTAGTTGTCAAATACTAATAAAAGTTCCATGTTAATTAATTATGAAGAAATAACAAATCTCCAGTGATGCTTCATTTCCAGGCCCGCCTCCAGAAGGTCATTTAGCAGGGCAAAGCCATCACAAACATCATGCCGAGCCATTTTCTCCAGCCACCCTAACCCCCTTGTGTTGTACATACTGTTACTTTATGGATTTTTGGGAGTTCATCACACCACACCCCACCTCACCTAGTAGTTCAGATGCCCCCCTTACCATTATGGAGTGGAGTTGGGGCTGTTTGTATTCTGTGACCACATTTTGTTTTTTAAACATGAGAATGGTGTAATGAGAGATAACTGTATGTTAATGATGAACCAAGTAAATAAATCAAGTAATAAATCTTCATTATTTTTCTTAATGAAGAATGTGATCAATTTATTTTATTTTTCCCCTTTGTTTGAGATGAAAACATTACACTGAATCAAAAAATATGAGTAATGTACAAAATAGAACAGTATGCTTCAAAATTAAACCAAAGAAAAATTATCCAGAAAAAATAGAGCAATTTGAATAGAGAACTCCATCTGAAATAGTTCTTTATATATGATAAAACAGCAAGCAAGCACATACCTGGCATGCTTATATTAGAATGATATTAATAATTTCTTTCCACATTTTGGCAAAGTTCTGAACAGATCCTCGTAAAAAGAATTTGATATTTTTCCAATATATTTAAACTCCATGGTAAAAATGTAATAGTCACAATACCTGTCAGTTCTTTTCAAAGAGACATCTACTTCCAAATGCTATAAAGGTAACAAAGAGAGAAAATGAGTCTAACGTTAATATTAAAGCAAAATACAAAAAAAATGCAGAGCAGTACAACAATTATATTTGCACTTTATTTAGATCAACAGTTAAAGAAGCAGTTATAGAGTTCACCCATCCATCCATCCCGCTATATCCTAACTACAGGGTCACGGGGGTCTGCTGGAGCCAATCCCAGCCAACACAGGGTGCAAGGCAGGAAACAAATCCCAGGCAGGGCGCCAGCCCACCGCAGGACACACACCCACCCACTAGGGACAATTTAGGATTGCCAATGCACCTAACCTGCATGTCTTTGGACTGTGGGAGGAAACCCACACAGACACGGGGAGAACATGCAAACTCCACGCAGGGAGGACCTCCTGGGAAGTGAACCCAGGTCTCCTAACTGTGAGGCAGCAGCGCTACCCACTGCGCTACCGTGCCGCCCCTTATAGGGTTCAATGTGTTTAAATTACAAACAGTTCCATGTCCTTTGTATTCATTTCCAGTTAACACATGAGGTGAACAGGAAAAGTCCATCTCATAGAATGTTTACCCAGAGGTGGTTGCTCTTGAGTCATACAGTGCCTCAGGCATTTCACACTTTTTGCAACTAGTGAAGAAGCCAGAAAGTAGAATAGCCTATGCATTTCAGGGCCAAGCAGTGTGGTTCTACTTTTATTGAGAGAATATGTGTTTATGTCAATTAAAAAAGTTACGTGTTTAATTATCAGAAAAGGTACTTTAAGAGAAAATTAAGAGACATGAATATATTTCAGTTTAGCAGCAGTGAATGAGCTATTTAAAGACAGCACTTTGCTCTGATAACACCAACACCTGCTTAGAAAAATGACATAGACATGAATAGTGCTTATTAATAATGGTTGTTAAAGTAAAAAAATGAAACAGACATGCATAGTGTTTGCTAATAATGGAAGTTAATGTAGTTTCAACTTTGAATACCAAATTATATTCCAGAACAAAGTGTGACTTGCTTGAAGGTGTCATACAATTCCATATGCTCGTTTATTATTTTCTTGTTTCACAAGCCATTTTATGAACCTTTAATAAATCTCCTCTGGGCCTCATTGCACACAAAACAATGGAAGTGTCAAAAAAATCATCTAAGACCATATTTCGATTAATTGGCTGAAAAAGATTATAGCTATTGCAAAAGAATGTCTCATGTGCAGATTTGATGAGCTATTAAATAAGTTTAGTGGCCTTTTTATATTCAATCAAAAAGCAGGTCACGTCACTTTTGATGACAATGGTTTCTTGATAGAGGAAAAGTGAATGTTTCCAGACTTTTTATCTTTTTATTGTTGAAAAAGTCAGTGTTTTCAATTGAACAATAAAAATATACATTAGTGGATTATTTAGACAAATGCTTTATTGTGTTCATCATTCTTTAGAAAAATGTCACTCATTGTTTTACTGTTCTTTTTTCAAAGGCTTTAGACACAGCATTTGATATTATATTTTTTTATATGCATAAAGTTCCTTACACTTGACTTACTATTCTATATGTAGACCACACTCCTTGGATTTCAATTTATTTATTTACTAGATGTTATTATCAAAAATGAATTGCAAGACCAAGACAAATCCAAGGTCAACCATTAAACATAGTTATCGTTTAAGATGAAGTAAATACTCATATGTTTACCACAAGCAAAGGAAAGCATTTTAGATTTTAATATTCATAAAACGTTTCCATTATTTTTCTATATGGAGGTTACATCCTCTTCTCCGGGAACATTGATAGATAAAACTTTATTTGCCCTCAGGTGGAAATTTGGCTTTTTACTGAAGTTCTTTAAATAAATAAATAAATAAATAAATAAAAATATATATACATCCACACTATGGTCTGAACATACACCAGAATCACCAAAAAATAAAACTAAGAGAACGTATGACTTGGCTGTAATAGTCACAGTGAGGCATGAGGTTGACGTATTGCTGTTGGTATAAAGGACCCCAAGTAGGGTTTCTTGACACAATTGTGCTGAATAATCTGTTGGATGAAAGTCCTCAGAATCAGTATGTCAGAGAGAGGATGTGCAGCATTGTTCATACTGGCATTCAGCTTTGTTTTAATTCTCTCCTTCACTATGATGACCTCCAGGGGGTTCATGAGTCCTAATACTGAGCCTGGCCTTTTAATTGGTTTGTTGATTCAGTGAGCCACTCTTAAAGTGATGTTATCAGACCAGCACACCTCAGCATAGAAAATGACATTGGCCATCACAGAGTTATAGAAGATGTAAAGGATATCACTCCTACATTGAAGTAACCTAAGAAAAAATAGACTGCTCTTCCCTTTCTTGAAAAGTTCTTCTGTGTTCAGTGACCAGTCCATTCTGTCATTATTGAGGACCCTAAGTACTTGTAGAAGTGGACCACCTCTACATCCGCTCCATGAATAGTGACCAGACATAGGGGCTCTTTGGTGCCGCGAAATTTAATAACCAGTTCCTTGGTTTTCCTGATGTTAAGTTGCAGACAAGTCTGTCTACACCAAGAAACAAACTTCTCCACCTGATTCCTATATTCTGTCTCATCCTCCTTATCAATACACCCCATAAGTGCAGAATCATCTGAGAATTTCTGCAAGTGACATGACCTGGTGTTATATTTATTGTCTGAGATGTACAGTGTGAAAAGAAAAGGAGACAGGACTGTTCCTTCTGGTGCTCCAGTGTTGCTCACATCCATATCAAAAACACCGTCATAGAGTCTTAACAGTACAATGATAAACTGTTGATTAGTGTTGGCAGTCTAGTACTGCTTGACTATGTCTGTGTGGACACCTAGCAATGGAGTGTTTTAGCATTCATGGTTTGCTTGTATCTATTACGGATCCATATAATCCCCTCAATTTGTCTGAAATAGGTTAACAAAATGGATAAACAGAAGCATGGATGGATGGACTGGTGCAGTAATCAAGATAGTTTTGAAAGATGCTTTTACAATGAGCTTTGTGGTAGTTAAAAATAAAAAAACAGTGAGCTACTGCTAAAATACATTATATAATTAAATCTCAATAAGCACCATTGTGAACTGCTACAGCTAAAATAATGTATTGACATTAAAGTAAAAATTATACTGCATTTATGTAAAACATAATATCAGTTCCTGTTTGCAGCATCCCATTTTTAGAGCATCAAAATCATTTAATTTTTAATAACAGACTATAGAGTATCAGATTACAAATTGAACAGTCGGCACCCAAATCTAGTAGAGCAATATGATATCATGCCTCCTATGGCACTTACCTCCTCAGCAAATTATAACTGAGGGCAAAAGAGATGTAATGTTTGATTTCCAAAACTGTATACCTGCCCTTTTAACTGGTTTTAGCTAAGTTGTTAAAACCTACTTGGAATACAGTTATCAAGTATCATTATCCCCAATTCATTTGATGTAGCCTTGGTTAGCTGGAATTAAGATTCAGATGCAAATGTTCTTAATAATTATAGAACAGTTTCCAATTTCTTTTCTTTGCAAAGTTTTAGAGAAATGTGAAACCAAACATCTTAAAACCAGTCCTTATGAGGCTATTGATCTGTTTCAAGCACATAAATGGCTTAACTTATAATATAAATGGCAACTGTCAATAATTAAAAGTAGGAACATACTGTTGTGTGTCTTTATCATCCAATTACCTTTCTTTTTTCCCTGAAAAAGAAAGGATTTTTAAAATGTTTCATTTTTTGGAAATCGTAATTGAGGTCACTTTGCCTAAACAGTTTCTTCTTGATAATTTGTAATAGGTACAGCAGAACCAATTATCCAGTAGGTCTTTTCTTTGACTGAATTGACATCAATTGTAGACTTTCTGGATCATTTTTAATACAACAAGCTAATTCATTTTTAATTTGATCTTACAGACCCATTTGAATTACTGCCAATAAAGTTTCTAAAGTATCATCTGCCAGGATTTAAAGCATTGAGCAGCAGCTAAGACATGTGCTTCTTTTAAAGATTTGCTTTCCTTTCAGGTAAATGAAAGACTTTTTGTTTTTCCTCTAAAATGTGAAAATCTGTTCAAAAAAGTTTTCTTATTGAAGAAAAGAGCAGTTATGCAATGTAAAACATGTACAGTTTAACAAAAGAAAGCTACCTTGGACTTTTCAGTAAGGGAAGGGCAAATGATGATAAAAATAAAATGCCCAACTGCTTCTTCAAGCACAACCAAATAAGATGTTGAATATTTAAATTATGCAGTATAATCTTGCAAGGCTCACTAGAGGTAAAAGAGGGACAACAGCAGGTCAAACGGTCCATATATTCATTCATTGGGGCAGCTTAGTTATTAGCTAAACCAATTGACCTAAAGGGCTGAATGGTCTCTTCTTGTTTGTCAAATTTCTTATGTTCTTACAATATTGTCTTATGATATTAATTGGATTTATCAAGCTGACCATACTGCTCCTTACCTTTTCTGTAGGATCACTCTGATGTGGAAAGTAGGGAGTCTATTCATACATATCATCTTGTTAAGTTTTCACCAATAATAACAACAACAACAACATTTATTTATATAGCACATTTTCTTACAAATGTTGTAGCTCCAAGTGCTTTACAAGGTGATGAAAGAAAAGTTTATATGAAACAAAGTTTATTGTAACAAAGAATAAAGTAAGGTCAGATGGCCAGGAGCACAGAAAAAACAACAAAAACTCCAGATGGAACAAAGAATAAAAAAATCTATAGGGATTCCAAGGCCAAGAGACTACCTAGCCACCACTGGGCATTCTACCTAACATAAATGATCTAAATCAGCCCTTTTGGCTTTCAGGCTTCACATGCAAGAATTTGATGATGATGGTCATGTGGATATTTGGGTACTGCCTTCAATCCATCAGTATGGTGCCTTGATCAGGTGGTGGTGGTGCAGAACACCACCACAGAAAACTGGGAAAAGAACAGCAGGAGAGAATAGTAAGGATTTGTACAGATTGCAGAGCCTTGAGAAAAATTGCAATACAATGCAAAGATACTGTAGCTTAACATGGATAAACTAAAGTGTAGGTATGAGAAAGCCATGCTAAAATAATGGATTTTAAAGTGCTCATCTGTATTAGTCTGGTAAATTTCTATCAACAACAACATTTATTTATATAGCACATTTTCATACAAAAAACTAGCTCAAAGTGCTTTACATAATGAAGAAAAATAAAAGACAAAATAAGAAATTAAAATAAGACAGCATTAGTTAACATAGAAAAAGAGTAAGGTCCGATGGCCAGGGTGGACAGAAAAAACAAAAAAAAACTCCAGACGGCTGGAGAAACAAATAAAATCTGCAGAGGCTCCAGACCACGAGACCGCCCAGTCCCCTCTGGGCATTCTACCTAACTTAAATGAAATAGTCCTCTTTGTATTTAGGGTTCTCACGGACAGACTTAACGATGATGGTCATTCAGACTTCTCCATCACTGTTGGAACATCACGGTGCTTTGAGTAGATGGTGGCGCAAGCCACTACCAAAAGGATACCGGTTATGAGAAGGCCATGTTAAAATAATGTGTTTTCAGCAGTTTTTTAAAGTGCTCCACTGTATTAGCCTGGCGAATTCCTATTGGCAGGCTATTCCAGATTTTAAGTGCATAACAGCAGGAGGCCGCCTCACCACTTCTTTTAAGTTTTGCTCTTGGAATTCTAAGGAGACACTCATTTGAGGATCTGAGGTTACGATTTGGAATATAAGATGTCAGACATTCCGATATATAGGAGGGGGCGAGATTATTTAAGGCTTTATTAACCATAAGCAGAATTTCAGTAAACTATTTTACTATTAGTAAACTATTCCAGATTTTAGGTACATAACAGCAGAAGGCTGCCTCACCACTTCTTTTAAGTTTAGCTTTTGGAATTATAAACAGACTCTCATTTGAAGATCTAAGGTTATGGCATGGAGTGTAAGGTGACAGGCATTCCAAAATATAGGATGGAGCAAGATTATTTAAGGCTTTGTAAACCAAAAGCACTTTTTTAAAGTCAATTCTGAATGTCACGGGTAACCAATGTAATGACATCAAAACTGAAGAGATGTGCTCAGATTTTCTTTTCCTAGTTAAGTTTCTGGCAGTGCAGCTACAATCTGCTCTAGTTGCAACCGATCAATGTCTTTCTTGGGTAGTCCTGAAAGGAGTGTGTTACAGTAATCTAGTTGACTAAAAACAAAAGTGTGACCAAAGTTTTCAGCATCACAGAATTATGAGTGATCTAACTTTTCCTATATTCCTTAAGTAAAAAACTGCTGTCCTGGTGATTAATATATGATTAAAATTTAGGTCAGAGTCAATAATTACCCCTAAATTCTTTACCTCCATCTTGCCTTTTAAGTCTAATGGTTCAAGTTTATTTCTAATACCATCACTATATCCATGTTTGCCAGTAACGAATATTTCTGTTTTCTCCTTGTTTAGTTTGAGAAAATTACTACATCCACTCAGAAACACAAGACATTGAGTCAGTAAATCAAGAGAGTTGGGGTCGTCAGGCACTATTGATAAATACATTGTGTGTCATCAGCATAGTTGTGGTAGCTCACGTTATGCCTTGAGATAATCTGACCTAATGGAAGCATGTAGGTCGAAAAGAGCAGTGGACCCAGAATAGATCCTTGTGGAACACCATGTAGAATATCATGTGTCTTCGAAGTATAATTACCACAACTAACAAAGAATTCTCTACCTGTTAAGTAAGACTCAAATCAATTTAAGACATTGCCAGAGAGGTCCACCCAATGACTTAGGTGATTTATAAGAATATTGTGATTAATGGCATGAATTGCTGCACTCAGATCTAAGAGAATGAGAACATTTACCCGCAAGTCATTTACTGCTTTAATGAGTGCAGTTTCTGTACTGTGATTTGTTCTAAAACCTGATTGAAACTTGTCAAGAACAGTATGTTTATTCAAGTTATCCTTTAGCTGCATATTGACTGCCTTTTCTAGAATCTTACTTAAGAAAGGAAGGTTAGAAATAGGTGTAATATTGTTAAAACCAGAAGAGTCGAGATTATTTTTCTTGAGCAGGGATTTAACAACAGCAGTCTTAAGACAGCCTGGGAAGACCCCTGTATCGAATGATGAGTTTACTATGTCAATTTACTATTAGCTCATAGGATGCTTCTTTGAAAAAGCTTGCAGTATAGGGTCAAGGGCACAGGTGGAAGGTTTCAGTTAAAAATAATTCTATAGGGTTCGAGTAAATGTTTCCTGATGGAAGAATTTAATTCACTTAAAATGGAATATCTGGATTTAATATGATCAGCTTTGGGGGGATGTACAGTATTATTTATTATTAATAATATCATTCATTTTGTGTTTAAAAATGCAGCAAAAGCCTCACAAGTTTCACTGGTAGTATTTTGGAGCAATTCCTTGAGTGACCTGGGTTTAGCAAACAATCAATAGTAGAGAATAAAACTCTTGGATTACCAGCATTATTATTAATAATTTTAGAGAAGTAGCACCACCTCTCCAGACAAACTATATTGTTATATTCTGTTATTTTTGCCTTCAATATTTCATAGTGAACTATCAATTAAGTTTTTCTCAATTTTATGCTCAGCTCTCCGGCATTTTTTTTTTTTTTTAATTAGACACTCTTTGGGTCTTTCATGGTATAATAGTACAGAGGATTTGTAACTAACGTTTCAGGAGTGACTATGTCAGCGGCAGCTCTTACTTTAGCATTTAGAGTTTCCACCTTACTATGTACATTATCACTATTTTAGTAATCACTACAAATCGACTGGATGTTTAGAGTGTCAGGAAACTTTAAGGTGTAGATGTATCAAAATAGCGCTTTTTAACAATACGCTTCTCACTAGTTGTAGCTATCAGTATTTCTACATTAAATAATATGAAAAAATGGTCAGATAAACCAATATCCATGATCTGCCTCACATCAACTTTTAATCTTTTATTAATCACTAAATCCAGCGTCTGACCCCTCTTTATGTGTGGGCTGGCTAATGTGTTGGCTCAGATCAAAAGAGTGCAGGAGGTTTATAAATTCTTTTGCTGTTGGGTCACACTGATCATCGATATGAAAATTAAAGTTGCCAACAATTAGGAACCTGTCATAGTTAGTTCATAGTTCATGAAAGATGAATTATACTTAGGTGGTCTACGCACAGACAATACTAAAAACTGGGAAACTCCTTGAATAACTGTGGCAAAAAATTTAAAAGATGCAAACATACCAAATTCGGTATCTTTACATTTTAACTGGCTTGAGTACTCTCTAAGCTGCCCCCCTTTTACTTTGGCAACTGAATAAGTAAAGCTGTTATTCAGAGGTCGCATCAGTCGCATCATCAAAGGTGAGCCACGTTTCACTTAATGTAAGAAAGTCGATTCTCCTATCCTTATATATAATTTGATACTATCCATATGTATGGTGTTTGCGTCAATACCCCGTATGTATGGTGTTCGCGTCGATACCCCGTAAGTATGGTGCTCGCGTCAATACCTCGACTCAATACAAGTTAGAACTATGCAATGGGACTCTGCCTCTGTAGTTAGAACATAACGTGGCGAACGCATTGCATTATTGGCTAAGAATGTTTGAATGCTTCAGTGACGCCGCTGGACGGCCGAGTATAGTAAGTTGGTGTGTGACATCCTGTGTAGTGTGAATTAGGATCCCCAGCCTACACTTTAGGTGTCTAGTATGTGAGACCGAGCGTGACCAGGATGATGTGTAAGACAGGGAGACATGGACACAAAAAGGGTTGGGTTTTTTTGACAAATAAAGTGAGATTTTATTTACAGGTGCACTTAAAGAAAACAAAAATAATGTCCTGTGGAATTTATATATCGATACACAGTCCAATTCCACAAAGGACACACAAAAACAGTAATCAAATGGAGCCTAAAAATGACTATATATGGTAATTACAGTGCTGCCTGAAAGTCCCAAATGGAAAAGTAAAATACACCCAAACTAGTGAAAACCATATATACACAAACCAAAATGAAGCTGTCTTCCTCCACAGTGCTCTAAGTCAGGAAGCTGTTCCTTCAAACAGTGTATACAGGATTCACCTAAACAAAAATATTCAAAATACAGAAAAAGTGTATATACAAAAATAAACAGTGCCCCAATAACCACAACCCTATATATATATAAGAAGAAAAAATATTTACAATAAGCAAGGCACAAGCCGTAATGCTTGGTAAATTCAAAATGCTGTTCTACCAAGTACCTTTCTCTAAGAAGATCTAGTCAGAAGAACCCCCTCTAGAGGCCATGATTCTCTTTTGTATTTGGCACCCCTGCACTGACCAATTAAACTGCCGTAGGTCATCCCTCCGTGGGCACGCGATGGCGTGAACATGTCTGCAAAAGGAGGCGTCTTCTGTTCCACACAATTACTATAAACATTCGAGCAGTTGGCACGCGCACGCATAGTTGTGCCAGCTTTTGAGACGCAGACTGCACTTCTCCCAAAAGGGAAAGTAAGCATTTTAAAATTTTTCCTCCTTCCCTGAGCTACAGCTTAGACAATCACAAATATGGGATCCCTTTTCTAAACTGAGGTAAACAAGTACTACGACGCTCCACACTTTCTTTTACTCCTTTAGTGTTATGAGGTCGCGAGAGACACGTGCAGGAGTGGAGGACCGACAATGCCATCCCGGCCGGTCAATGGCAAGGCTGTCTCTCCAGTCTACGCGAGAACCAACCTGACACTCCCCTAAAGACGCTAATATGGTCAGTGAAGACGTCTGTCTGCATTATATAAAAAGGAAAAAGAAAAGTTTCCTTTCTTTATACTTTTTTAACCTTTTTTTCTCAAACAAATGCCTCTCTCAACACCATGCAGAGGACACTTAACTAATTTTATTTAATTACTGGTAATGCCAGTAAGACACATTACCACACGGTGTTGGATCGAGCAGATAACAGTAAGTTCGGTTGGTTTTTGGAATATTGGTTTGGTAGAGCGTACTTTCCAGGACTAACATAATCGACTGACTTAAACCCTTCGACAGCTCCGAAACCGTAAGAAATTTAGAATATATCGCCATTTGCTTGGTACTTCGAAATCTATTTTTGGGCATTTCGGTTTTGGCATCCGTCCTTCTGACATCTATTGGCAAACTGAGTAATGATGGCTGGGTATTAACAACGGTCATTGTTTAAATTTAGCCGGTCTCAGATCTAAAATGACCACGCCTACATAATTATTACTCCGACTCTGATTAGAGTTGTAAAATACGGTTTGTTTTGAAAATTTGTTTTCCGGAAAAAATCAAATGAGGTGTGCTGAAGAGCTGAGTTCACGTCTCACAGCCCTGTTTAAACAGGAAGCTCTCTCATTACATCGGCCGAAAACGTCTATTTTAAGCACAAATCAGTGCCATGATAACAAAATCATTTCAAGGACTTAAAAAAACAAATAATTCTTTGCAGAGAAAGTATGGATTTCACAAACGTAGAATTTATAGCCCGATTCAATCGGGCTCCTAGTCGCTAGTCACTAATAAGATTGTTGATGTAAAACATCTTGGTAGTTCATGCTGTAACATTTAATAAGGCCACATTTAAGGTCTTGGAAGAACAGCGATGAATTGGTGGAGTGTTATGGCTGCTCAAAATGGTAATTAAGTTATTTATGTTAAAGCCGCTTTGTGAAGTTTTTTATTTAATTTTGTTTTGCATTTATGCCTCATTTTCTGGGGTTTTTACTTAGACTGAGGAAGACCTTGCTACAGAGTTATCATATCCTAGTATAGGATTAGAATTACATTGTCAGGAGAGACAAATTACCTTAGGGATATTTTTGGAGAGGACCTGGGCACTGAATCTATTAGGCTGCAGACCATCTCACCTGAAGAAATGTGGCTTCTCCAAGAAAAGATCCCAGTTGTCCACGAACCTGATATTATGCCCTTCGCAGAAGCCTTTCAACCAGTTGTTTAATGACAGCAGACAACTGTAGCATTCATTTAATCATCTAGCCAGAGGTAAGGGAACTAAAATGAAGATTCTTGCAGCTGGGGTCCTTTCCTTTGTGGCATTAATAATCCACTTTGAGAACCTCCGACTGTCAGTATTGTACGTCGTTTACTCCGGCATGTATTACAATGGTCCCTGCTGCCCTGTCCTTGTGCCTCTCGAAGACTGTCAATGCTCTTCTTGTAATATCTCATACATGAGAGCATTGGGAAAACAAGAAACAAAAGATTCCTGTTTGGGGCAAGAAATATTGAGGTTTTGTACGATAGAATCTCCAATAACAAATACATTCTTTGGAACTAACAGTATGGAGGGGGAGTGGAGAGGGTTGAAACGGTTCTGGTTGGAGATGCTTGCCTGAGGCGATGGAGGTGATCTAGCCTTAAACACCCACCTGCATAGCTGAAACAGGTTGATTCCCTCATTGTTGTTGTCACTGTTCTGAAGGAGCACAGGGGTAAAATTCACTTGGCCCTGAAAGTGAATGGCACGCTATGGACTTGAAGTTGCTGAATCATGATATGCTGCTGAGGAGGATTCTTCCAGCAGGTGAGCCTTCAGTTCCTTCAGGTGTGTCTGTGGTCAGGAGTTGCTGAAACTGGTTCTCAAAGGCCTGGAATTCTTCAATAACAAGCTGTATCTGATTGTCAGCCATTGTCCGCTTCTGCTTCCGCTTCATGTCCTAGGAAAGAGAGAGAGAAACACAGAGAAGCAGATCTCGCCATTAGTATTTTTTGTGGCTATAAATTGATAAACATGGGAGTATTAAGCTAAATCATTTCTGGTGGTCTGAATGATCTTCTCTTGTCTGAAAAAATATATAGTTTTCTTTTGCTCTAACTGTTCTTCAGTAATAGTCCTTTGCATGTGTGGCATAGAATGATCTGATTTCCACTTTATGCTACAGAAGAACAGCCAAAAAGTAAAAAGTCATTAACTATAAGCACAATCATAATCAAAATACGAATGCAAAAAATGTTCTTCAATAGGAAAACACTGCAAATAAACGAGCAAAAGTGTGTTTTTTTTTAAACAGGCTAAAGAAGAAAGGGTGCAGTGAATATTTAGAACATAAAAACTACATTACTGATTTACTGAAGAAATTTGTTGATAGAATAAGTAAATTAAGTGATCTGAGTTTGGGGGTGCTATGTGGTTATACATAAATGACATTATGCCCCTAGGGCATTATGACTTTTATGACACTATTTGACGGGTAAAGGGGGGGGGGGGGGAATTGAAATATCGTGACATTACAAATCTGTATAATAACTAATACTAGTTATTAACAAAGATAAAGTCCTTTAGATAAACATAAAGTCCCATAGATTATTCTGACCACTAAAATGCTGGGAAGACATCACAAAAAAAATGAAATCAAAGCAACAAAAATCAAAAACCCGAAGCATAACCTAACTGCATGATTTCTGCCCAATTTTCCCCACTAACTATAACACGAACAGAAGTGGCCATATTTAACCTGGAAAAAGTGGTAAATCCGAACACAAGTTTCCATCTGTTTTGCTACTTTGAGCTTCAAGGTGAACAACATCCTTCACTGTTCCACTACAACATTTAGTTCTATTTCAAATGACATGTACTAGCTGTCAATATAGGCAATATTGAGTGACAAAATGTACAAGATGAGGCATCAAAATTTTGTCCACTGGTGATGCTGTGAAGCCACACAGCAATACACCAACAACAGGCAATTCCAACCAAAATCATCAGAACAGTGAGAGTGGCTGCTCATTGGCAACATGAGTTAATGGTGGAAAAAACAAACATGCAGAAAATGGAGAAAGTTCTGAGTCCCAAGATGAAGATTATCTGAACACTAAGAGGACTGCCTGTTCTGAAAACAATGTAAATGGCAGGAGTGTTCCTGTTTGCACAATGAGAGATCACTTCTCCTCTCCATGGCAGGATGAATAAGGAAATACTAGGATAAAACTTTACAGCGAACTCTGTCATTTGATTATGCAACAGTAAACCACTTAAAAACTGGCTGAATGTGTGGTAAATGCTTAAACTTGACGCATTGCTGATGATAATTTGCTTTAGTAAAACACAGACTGATAAGAGTTTTGTGCTGTTATTTATGAGAGTCTTAAGTTCACTTCTTTGCAGCTTATGGGGGGGGGGGGGAGTCCTAAGTTTGTGATGTCATTGCCGGAAGGAGGTTAGGAGATTTCTGGTGAAATGTGATGATTGGGTGAGTGGGTGGGTCAATTTTCTGCTAAAATAGTGTGATTTAATTTATGAACAACCCCTTATTTAAGAATTCATTGTCTGAAGGAACAGGCTTTTTAAGCAAATGGTAGCATAAGATTTGATTCTGAACTCTTTAGATGTCAGCAAATCAGTGATAAGATCCTTAAGTTACAAGAACATGCTATTATGTAAACAGGCAAAGAATTATTATTGTCAAGGTTAAATATTGCATTCCTTCTGAAACAATTCCAATAGCCACACGTGTTTCCAATAGCCAAAATCCAAAATTGCAGCACAAATAATCACATATCAACATAACCTATTTGATCCAGCTGGGCAGAAAACTTCCTGCCAGTGAGAAGGCAGTATGGTGTTATTCCCTGAATGTGGGCTGTGTGCCGTAGAAGAGCATTAGGCCAAGTCCTCAGCATGAAAATTAGAGGCTGAATGCCTGAATGCCAAGATGTAATATTCCCCCACTATGCTAGAGGACAAGTGATGCAGTGGTCAAGCCACACCACCAAAGAGGCATTACTTTTATAATCGTTTAGATGAGTCTAGAAATACAAAATGTTTATTGTATTTTTCTTGTTTAATTTGTACACCCTCCCTTAAGTTTATTCTTGTCAATAATGGAGCTTCATCTTCTTCTTTAGGCTGCTCCCGTTAGGGGCTGCCACAGCAGATCATCTTCTTCCATATCTTTCTATCCACTGCATATTTTTCTGTTAAACCCATCACCTGCATGTCCTCTCTCACCACATCCATAAACCTTCTCTTAGGCTTTCCTCTTTTTCTCTTGCCTAGCAACTTTATCCTTAGCATCCTTCTCCCAATATACTCAGCATCTCTTTTCTGCACATGTTCAAACCAACGCAATCTCACCTCTCTGACTTTGTCTCCCAACCGTCCAACCTAAGCTGAGCCTCTAATGTACTCATTTCTAATCCTGTCAATCCTTGTCACACCCAACGCAAATCTTAGCATCTTTAACTCTGCCACCTCCAGTTCTGTCTCCTTCTTTCTGGTCAGTGCCACTATTTCCAACCCATATAACATAGCTGGTCTCACTACCATCCTGTAGACCTTCCCTTTCACTCTTGCTGATATCCGTCTGTCACAAATCACTCCTGACACTCTTCTCCACCCATTCCACTCTGCCAGCACTCTCTTCTTCACCTGTCTTCCACAATTCCCATTACTCTGTACTATTGATCGCAAGTATTTAAAATCATCCACCTTCGCCAACTCTACTCCTTGCATCCTCACCATTCCACTGACCTCCCTCTCATTTACACACATGTATTCTGTCTTGTTCCTACTGACCTTCATTCCTCTCCTCTCTAGAGCATATCTCCACCTCTCCAGGATCTCCTCAACCTGCTCCCTACTATTGCTACAGATCACAATGTCATCAGCAAATATCATAGTCCACTGGAACTCCTGTCTAATCTTGTCCTTCAACCTGTCCATCACCATGGCAAATAAGAAAGGGCTCACAGCTGATTCCTGATGTAATTCCACTTCCACCTTCAATGCATCCGTCACTCCTACCGCAGACCTCACCACAGTCACACTTCCCTCATACATATCCTGTACAACTCTTGCATACTTCTCTGCAACTCCTGACTTCCTCATACAATACCACAACTCCTCTCGAGGTACCTTGTCATATGCTTTCTCCAGGTCCACAAAGACGCAATGCAACTCCTCCTGGTCTTCTCTGTACTTCTCCATCAACACCCCCAGAGCAAACATCGCATCCGTGGTGCTCTTTCTTGACATGAAACCATACTGCTGCTCAGTAATCATCACCTCACTTCTTAAACTACCTTCCACTACTCTTTCCCATAACTTCATGCTGTGGCTCATCAATTTTATCCCCCTGTAGTTACTACAGTCCTGCATATCCTACTTATTCTTAAATAACGGCACCAGTACACTGCTTCTGCACTTCTCAGGCATCCTCTCACTTTCTAAGATTCTCTTAAACAATCTGGTTAAAAACTCCACTGCCATCTATCCTAAACACCTTCATGCTTCCACAGGTATGTCATCTGGACCAACGGCTTTTCCATTTTTTATCCTCTTCATAGCTGTCCTTACTTCCTCCTTGCTAATCCGTTGCACTTCCTGATTCACTATCTCCACATCATCCAACCTCTTCTCTCTCTCGTTCTCTTCATTCATAAGCCTCACAAAGTACTCTTTCGATCTGCTCAACACACTCTCCTCCCTTGTGAGTACGTTTCCATCTTTAATCAACCTAACCTGCTGCACATCTTTCCCAGCTCGGTCCCTATGTCTAGCCAATCGGTACAGGTCCTTTTCTCCCTCCTTAGTGTCCAACCTCTTATACAACTCATCATACGCTTTTTCTTTAGCTTCGCCACCTCTCTCTTCACCTTGCTCCTTACCTCCTTGTACTCATATCTACTTTGTGCATTTCTCTGACTATCCCACTTCTTCTTTGCCATCCTCTTCCTCTGTATCCTCTCCTGTACTTCCCCATTCTACCACCAGGTTTCCTTTTCCTCCTTCCTCTGTCCAGATGTCATGCCAAGCACCCTTCTTGCTGTCACCCTTACTACATCTGCTGTAGTTTCCAACTATCTGGTAATTCTTCACTACCACCCAGTGCATGTCTCACCTTCTCCTTAAACTCAACCTTGCAGTCTTCCTTTTTCAACTTCCACCATTTGATCCCTTGGATCTGCCCTCACTCACTTCCATTTCTTGATCTCCAACGTCATGCTACAGACCAGCATCCTATGCTGCTTAACTACACTTTCCCCTGCCACTACTTTGCAGTCTTCAATCTCCTTCAAATTGACTCTTCTGCATAGGATGTAATCTACCTGTGCGCATCTTCCTCCACTCTTGTACATCACCCTATGTTCCTCCCTCTTCTTAAAATATGTATTCACCACAACCATATCCATCCTTTTGGCAAAATCCACTATCCTCTGACCTTCTTCATTCCTCTCCTTGACACCATACCTACCCATCACCTCCTCGTTTCCTCTGTTCCCTTCACCAACATGTCAATTGAAATCCGCTCCAATCAACACTTTCTGTCCCTTGGGTACACTGTTCATCACTTCATCCAACTCACTCCAAAAATCTTCTTTCTCATCTATTGCACACCCAACTTGCGGGGCATATGCACTAATAACATTCATCATCACACCTCCAATTTCCATCTTCATAATCATTACTCTGCCTGACACTCTTTTCACCTCCAAAACACTCTTGACATACTGCTCCTTCAGAATAACCCCTACTCCATTTCTCCTTCTGTCCACACCATGATAGAACAATTTGAATCCACCTCCGATCCACCTGGCCTTACTCCCTTTCCATTTAGTCTCTTGCACGCACAATATATCAACCTTCCTTCTCTCCATTATATCGGCTAACTCTCTCCCCTTATCAGTCATACTGCCAACATTCAAAGTTCCAACCCTCAGTTCCACTCTCTTTGCCTTCCTCCTCTCCTCCTGCCTCCAGACACGTCTCCCCTCTCTTCTTCTCCTTCTTCAGCCAACAGTAGCCCAATTTCCACCAGTACCCTGTTGACTAACAGTACTGGTGGTGGTCGTTGTTAACCTGAGACTTGAACAATCCAGTATGGTAATTTGTATAGTTGTCCATATATTGATTTGGCAAAATTTTACACCGGATGCCCTTCCTGACGTAACCCTCCCCATTTATCCACAATTTTTGTTAATTTCTATCCTTGTCAGTTTAGTTATGGATACAGAGGGTCACATGATGTTCCCCCACAATGTCAATTTTTTCATATTTTAAAATACAGATAGAAGGGTAGGACTGTCTTTAGAAGTACTGTCTCTTTACCTAAGTAGGGTTTGTTTAAAGTCTGTACCAGTCACAGATCATGTGGGGCTTCCACATTCTTTCTATGTCTTCAGTGTATATTTTCTACAGGGTTTCTGTGGTTTGCTATCACATCCCAATTATCTACTGTATGTGGTAGGGTCATTGATATCTATAGATAATCCCGCTGAGTAAGGGTGTGGCATTCACAATAAAGAAATATTAACAGATAGTCATGGTGTAATAAAATGACAAACACAAACAAAAGAAAAGTTTGGAGTACCATTAGGGTAAGCTCTATGTAATAATAATAAAAAGAAAAAAAAAAAGCAAGTCGACAAACTAAAAAAAATAAATGTTGACAATTCAGGTCGTAATAAATCAAAGTCCTTACGTAAGGAGGTGCTGCTGCTATGTTGAGATGCATGCCCAGACGCAGGTTTCACAAATGAACAGTGACTTGTGACGCTGAACTTCTTTAATCCTGTCTGAGGTGGATGGTACAGGACTTCCAGACATCAGTAGTTGGGAGGCTGGTCTATCCTGCAGGCAAAAGAGAAGATATTATTGACAGCATCCTCTCAATTTTGGGAGTGTTACTGCATTTGAACCTTGTAGTTGCCATCTACTTACGTGTGTCTGATAACGGATATGAAGATATTTCAATATACAGGGTGAGCCAAATCTATGTGGACAATTTATGTGTCACATGTGTTGAACATGATGGCGAACTGGTTGAGACATTCCTGTAAATTATCTTGCAAATCTGAAGTATGTTTTGTGAATAAATTGTTTCCGCTATTCAAATATTAACATAATTTTGACTCACCCTGTATTTCAAAATAAACAACATTACAGTGCAGATTTTTTTAATTTGCACTTAAACAACTAATAAATTAAAAAAAAAAGTCAGCTCCTAAACTCATCTCCTTTACAGTGGTTTCATCCCTAAAACCTACCACTTATTATATTTCATTGACATGGAAAAATATTAATAATAAAGTCAATTTCCTCCAAAAATACAAGTATTTATATATAATATTTCTATATGTTAATATTTAAATTGTTAACACATAATCTAATATCCCTATTTTACAAAATGTAAATAGGTACTTAAATTCTGTAATTAAAGCAGACCGTCGTAAACGTCATCTTAAAATCGACTTGTTAATTGCTTCTACGGCTTCCTCCTGTCCTGAGAGCAGCAGTAGGCACCAATTGCCACACAGCACACATTACATTTATGATATTTCAGCTGTTGGCACATTTAGAATCCTTGGATTTCCACTTGGTATCACTTTCATGATGAATTGTGTTAAAGCATTTTACAGATAAATCGTTAACCTTATTTAAATAATAAATAGTGTTAATAGTTACACATTACATGGTGGTGCAGCGGTAGTGGTCCTGCCTCGCAGGGAGTTACATCTCTGGTATTCCCTGCCTAGGCGTTTACATGTTTTCCTTGTAGATTTCCACATTGTGCTACGGTTTCCTTTCAAGGACATGCAGGTTTGGGGATTTGTTGTTGCTAAAATGATGCTAGTGTATGTCTGTGCTTGTATTCATCTTAAGCTGATGCCCCATCCAGGGACTGTTTCTGCCTTGCACCCGATGCTTGCTGCAACGGGTGTTGGACGCTGGAAGCATCCATCCTTTTCAGAAATATTGTTGCAAGGTGTCCTGAATTTAATAGATGTTTCATGCAATTCACAAAACAGTGAAGCCCAACGTTCTTTTCTCACCATGATGTTATCTCGCAGTGCCACCCATTGGAATCCTCCAGATTTACATGAAGTACATGTGCAAGTATAAACAGTACACCACTTGGTTACAAACGTCACAATGTGTGAAGTATATATCCCGACTAAAAGTGTATATGGATGGATTTGGAAATCTTAATCGTATGGTTTAGTGAGGTGTTTGTGCCTAATATATAAATGCTGTTGAATGAGAAGGGTTTCTCACTGGACAACTTCAGTGCTCACTCTCCCAGACTGATCAAGTAATGTATAATATCTCTTTATGAGTTCATTGTTGTTCAGCATTTCCAAAACAGTCAACCTTTCCTGGGATGTGTGTGCCAATATCTGCCTGAACACCACAAGCACCCCTAAATCCTGGTGAAGTTAGGAGTAGTTTCCTAAATTAGGAAAATTGCTGAAATAGCTTTATTTCTCCTCCCAAGAGTGGGACCAAATTTGAGTCACTCTGAGATTTTTGAGCCTGTTAGAACTGTGAGATGCTTGATAGATATGGGCACTGATTTCATAAAAAAATGGTTTACATGCTGAAGTGTACTTCTGGAGGTCTGTTTGGGCAAAATGCTATGATGTTATAAAAATGCATTATTAAAAAAAAATGAAACATCATCAATGGCTGCTGTGACACATAAGACAAGGGTTGCGCCTGTGTCTCCCACGATTGTTCTGCTGAGCTTGGCACTATACATTCAACTCATACGCAAAAATTTAGGGAGTACTTAAATATTGAGACAGATTATTTCAGCTAGAAATAATAGAAGGAATAACATGATTCCCCAGGAATTTGCCTCAGGTAATTTACTGCTGTGGATACTTTCACCATTTTTCACCAATGTCTCCTGGATCATGTACACAAGCTAATAGAATGAAATGTAAATGTACTCATTCATCCTAAGGTTAAAGCATTTCAATGCTTATGGTAATGTAATTTGCCAAGTTTAAAACTTGCCTGCAAGATCAATATAGTGCATGTGGTCAGTAAATAGTTTGCAGAGCATCATAAAAATTTTAATTTCATATGATAGCCATCCCCATAGCTTTTTTACACCACCTTCACTAAAGTACCAAATATGCAAACAAATGATTCTGCATCCCATCAATACAGTTCCAGACACCTGTAGGTTAGTTTAATAGTACCTCCCCAAACAACAATTTACTCAATAGCAGTGTGCCGCAAGGAGGATCTGACTTAAGATGGCAAATGCTATTTCTACAGACTGATACAGGGCAAGCACCTCCTAATTCCAAGATGGACTTTTCAAAACTAGAGGAATGTTTTTACTTCATTTGATTTTGTTTAGCAGCTGCAATGAATAGTGCTTTGAAGTAGAGAAAAATCAATATCCATTGCACTTTAAATAACAGTTTTTAACCACAGGTGGCTGCTACTATATGGTAATTTAATTCATTGTAAATAATACTTCTTTGCAGCAATGTTTCATTATATTTATGGAAGAAATGAAACAAGATCAGTGAATTGGCTTTATAAATATATACAAAATACATGAGTTTAGCTTCATCAAAGTAAAATTTCCCAGGGTGCAAAAGGCACCAGGCATCTAGTACACTCTGGGGAAATTGAGGCCAACATTGAAGGGACTGTGAAAGTATAGTATGCATATAACCATTAACTGTTTTTTTAATGCTTTTTTCCAAGAAGTTGGCAGTAATATTAATACCATTGCACATTCTCCACACACCTGCATAGTTTTTCTCAGGGTATAATACAGATACATGGAATAAATTACCAATTAGTAGAAGCCTTTTCCTACGAAAGTCTGCATAATTTGCAGAAATATGGTTAATAAATGGGAGGTGACTATAAGAACTTACTGGAAACAACTGTGCCACAAGGACAGCTCAGTGCAGGTGAAAGTACAACAAAGAGAAAGCCACACAGGCAACTGGGTGATGGTATGTTCTATATGTGTATTAATGCGTAAATGGCAGGACTTAGAACCTGTTGGAATCAGACAATGCTAACCCAGGCCTTTTATTAACATATAACTCAAATGTTATTAGACAGTCCTGATCCATCT
>JANRMT010062854.1:8702558-8743194 GCA_026402145.1 Polypterus bichir lapradei
GGCTCCGCCCGTGTAATAGTGAAACAGGACAAACTTTAAAAATCAATAAACAAATAGGTATTGCTAGCTAAGCTGAGGCAAGTTACACTCCAAAACGTGGCAACAGGTAGAGTGACTCAAACGGAGGCTGGCACGTGAGTGAGGAGAGTCCTGCCTGGCTACCTACTCCTGGCATCAAACTTCCCCCTCCCCTCAGCCTGCTGCCGCTCTCTTGGATTAGCGCAAATAAATCGCACCTGCAAGCGAACTATGATACAGTGCATCCGGAAAGTATTCACAACGCATCACTTTTTGCACATTTTGTTATGTTACAGTCTTATTCCAAAATGGATTAAATTAATTTTTTTCCTCAGAATTCTACACACAACACCCCATAATGACGTGAAAAACGTTTACTTCAGATTTTTGCAAATTTATTAACAACACTCCATAATGACAACGTGAAAAACGTTTACTTGAGATTTTTGCAAATTTATTAAAAATAAAAAAATTGAATTCTGAGGAAAAAAATTAATTTAATCCATTTTGGAATAAGGCTGTACATAACAAAATGTGGAAAAAGTGATGCGCTGTGAATACTTTCCGGATGCACTGTATACACACACACACACAGAGTATATAGTAAGTGTCACTGGGGTCACGGATAATTTCCTACCTGGCTGGAAGGCCATAATGAATGGAAAACAGGAATGGAGGCAAATCCCGGCTGGAATGGTCCTCGGTTCATATTTCAGTTAGAATGACCAAAGAATGGATAGACATGGGGTGAATGATTTGGATGAACAATTTGTCCCACAGCATGAGAGGTGGCAGTGCTCCCCTGGTTGAAGTCCAGTTTCGAAACCTGCAGGGTTGCCTGGGAGCTGTAGTATCCCTGTTAGGGTTCTTGAGTTTGAGGAATGAATCTTCCCTATTTTTGGGAACTTCCATATAACCCAGAAGGGCTTCTGTTAGTGCTGAGACACCAAAAGCTCACCCGGGTCTGCTATAAAAAGAAGCCACCTCCTCTGCATGGAAGTCTGAGTCAGGAGGAGGTGGACAACAATCATTGAGGAGTGGTGGAAGGAGATAAAAGGTGACTAATCGTGTGTCTTATTATTTTGCTGGACTGATTTATCCATATAAGGGAGTTATTGATATACAAATATTTTTTTATTAAATCTAAAATTGTGTGCAGCTGAGTTGTGTTTGGTATTTGGGGCTCTGAGGTGCCCCCTGTATACACTGTCACACTGTCAATGTAAAGCAGACTCTAGTACTCTGTCATGCATAGTTGGTAACATAATGACAACTAAAGCATAACGGATGTAGGGGAAGCAGTGCCGACTAGCAGGATTTTTAGCGTCGGTCTCTCTGGAGGAAATGTAGGACTGTACCAACACAGTAAGTGATTCCTGCGCTTGACACAAAGTGGCCCTGAGTTTGACAGCTAAAGTGCATTTGAGTCTGGCATTGGGAGGAAAGTTATTATGAAGATTCATCTGGCAGGAGGAAAAGAGGCCATAGTCCAGAGAAACAAAGGGAGGGAGACACAAACACTCATATGAGGTGATTGCCTTTGTGTGGTATTGTGGTACGCCCACTCACTAGATAGACAGCAATTGAAAAGAGAGCAGGTTTATTTTCTCTTTATTTTTCACTATGCTTCGTCTGTGTTTTCATGTGATTTTAATATTATCTGATTATTAAGAAAACTATGTGACTGGTATAATATAAAGATTGGGACAGAACTCCATCTATTCATATCAAACACAGGAAGTATAACAAAATGCATTACTTTTTAGGTTTCTTACCTTCTAAATCTGTCTTGTAGTGTTGATTCTACCTGGTTTAGCCTGCCTGGTTCAAGTAATTTGTTAATAGAATCCCACACCATTTTAGAACCTTCTTCAAAGATATCCCAGAAGCATCAGCAAACCACTTAATTCATAGCTGGAAAAATCACTATAACAGTAAAAGAGCAATACTTGACTTCAGTTGAACTCACCTAGATCCAGGTTTCATTTTTCACTCTTTGTAAACTTTGATTAATAATATATACTCAGATACTGCAAAACTACACAACAAGAAAGACAAGAAAGAGAATAGATAGAGGAAGTACCTACAATAATTAAAAGATCGACATTGTAAGGGAAAATATGCTTGAAACCTCCTGCCTGTTAAATTAGAACATCTTGACATCATTTGTACCAGCATGTTTTCATTAGAGATGAGCTCATATAACATTTTATCTTTTCATCTTGTTATCTACATATAACAAGACTTACTCTATGATAATGTGACTAAGCAGCTTCATCCAGTAGAGAGTTTACAGCAGCAATTAATATGCAAATAAATTGTTATTCTACATTATAAAAAACTGCAAAATGTAAATCAAGAGTTCTTTGCCTCAAATACACTGTTCAACCACAACACTGTTTATTTTAAATAGCAAATTAAGTCATAGTGCTTTACAATAATAATGGCTAAACAGAGTTATAAAAGAAAGTGCAAACTTGTAGCAATGCTACTAGTAGTTAGAACTGCATCTCCCAGCAGTCCTTGCATGGGCTGTTGGGGTCAAAGGTGGCCAGAGGGGTTTAAAAGGAGGGCAGGTGTCAGGAAGAAGAGTTGTTTTTGTTGTTGTACGTTGTGTGTTGCATTTATCTATTGGACTGCCTGCTGTTAATTCTGCCATATTTTATCATTGTGTCCTGGATTGTATTTGTTTGTTGGGGTTTGGATCGTCTGTCTACCTTTATACTGAGGACTGTGTTTGGATTCATTGGCCTTCCCACAAGAAAAGGAGCGCTCCTGAACCATCCATCCGTCTTCATCCTTTCAGCAACTACTGGTAGGACTGTGTTTTCCCTTCCTTTTCTACATACAGATCGCTGGACATAATCTTGTCACCTTCATCCGGTTTGGTTTTTCCATGGTCTTTGCTGTGTGGTGTTTGATATGTTAAATGTAATATTGCTGAAGGGGTCGGGGTGGTATTATTGTTTGCATTTAATTAATTTAATTTCATTATATTCTTTATTGTTTAATGTTCCCAGTGTGCTTCGTTTGGACTCTGTAGTGAGGGTGGATGGGTTGATCCAAGGCTGGGGTTGTCCCTGGGATCTCCTCCACTAAAATAAATGAATCACTGTCACATTGACGGTGTGAATCTTACCAGCGCTTGACCGCTACAAACTGATCAAGTTATTTATGAGGTTGTATAAAACAAAAAAAAAACAAATATCCAGTTTAATAACAAAAACTGTAGCCAGACAGTGAAGGAGGAGAGGACAATAAAAATTCCAATTGGTGGAATGTTGGTGAAAATAAACCTCCAGAGATTCCCAAGCCAAAAGTCCACCATGCTCCCCTGGACATTTTACACACCATGAATGTGTCATCATTAACGGGTACTCTTCTGGCGTTCTCTTCATCTTCCCATCATTGCTTGAGGCTGCAGCATACTTGGGCCACAGGGAATTGGTCCGTAGCATCACCACCAAGCACCAGAAAACAAAAAAGAAAACTCCCAGTGATTAGGGATTAGCCTATAAAACAGGAAAGATTGCACCAATTTCCTCCCAAAGTATATGAGAATGCTAGTAATGCTGCTCATTTCTTAAGAGATTATTAAAGAAGTTGATTATTTAGTATTTTTTCAGGTGTTCAAGTATAGTGGCCTGGCATATCTTTAATGGTAAAGCATTCCAAATTTTTGGTGCGTAGCAACAGAATGTCACCAGTTCTTTTATGAAAACTGAGCAAGGTGATGTTACAGGATCTAAGATTGCTATTAGAAATGTGTAGGGAGACTCTAAACTATAAGATGTGAGATTGCTTATAGCCTTTCAGATCGTATTTGAGATTTTATCAGCAATTTAAGTTACTGCACTGGAGAAAAGTTACTACCTGTTTTGGTAGTGATTGCAGAGAAAAAACTGCACTTGTTTATCAGCTTGATTTGGTAATAAATGCAAGATGCGGTACATAAGCTGAGTGACTTAATAGTAGCAAAATTACTTCTTACATTTTACATTCATAAATTTCTCTTGATGTGGAGAGTCTGTGCCCACATTCATTGCCAGACTGCTATCTTGAATGTTGAACTGGAAAGCATGGCTTTGGCTGCTTGGTCATTCTATATTTTTGGAGGATATTAAATGAAAAAGACTAAATGAATGTAATAAAGAATCCATGGAGCATTTTCTCCAACAGAAAGCAGTATGGGACAATTACCCCAAGCTTGTAAATTGCTCTTTGGGACAGCCTATCACTGACCTAACAAATTGTGCTGGATGAACCGAATGGACACTTTTTATTGGCAAAGCATGCTAATCTTTTTACATGCCACTGTTTTTCAATAGATATTTTCTTTCACTTACAAATGCAAAAGCAGAAGCCTTAAAGAATGCGAACTGGATATTGGGTGTTACAAGCTGCGTACACAGAATAAAAAAAACTTCAAAACAAATAAACAAGAGAAATCTTAAATTACAGACAAAAACCTTTTGCCCTTTCCAATACTTCAAATGCATAGTCACAAAAGTTACTCATTCTGCATTTTTTATTCATCTCAATCTTTTCGTTTGCTAGATACATTTACAACAAACTCACTAAGTAATTAAAGCTGCTAAACTAAATCCTTTATCAGATGGTTTGCTGGGTTTTATAATATAGCTTCTCAAAGATGAGTCCTACTGTATTCATTGTTATCAGTGCTCTGTCGTGTGAATTTTTAAACAATCATTGCATACATTCACAGCACAAATCTACCATTTATGACAAGTATAATGCAACATTTGCAAACAATATTTACTATTTAGGATAGAATGCAAGAAATTATAAAGTAACTGTCAAGAGAAACACATTCAGCCATAGTAGGTTTTTATAATTTTAGTACTCGAGAGGGGGATATCATCATCAAACTCCAGCTAGTAATGGGGGCAAGCACCAAATCTTTATAGAATAAAAGGTTTATTCTTTCCAAAATGGAATTGCCTATAACAAAGGCAATCCAATTCAAACGAGGCAGTTCCTGGCTGTGATTAGTAAGTGGCTCCACCTCTTGGGGGACCTCCCACAAAACACATTAACATAATAAAGGCAGCTTATATACATAGACAAAAATAAAGAATTATTCACATAAACAACATCTATTATAAAAAAAATCCTGGAAAGGAAAAGCAGGGCAACGAGACTTGATCTTCTCGGAAGTTCTCAGAAGACACTTAAAAGTCCTGCGAGACACAATCAATATTAAATAAGAGCACTGCCTGCAAAAAACACAGTCGTGTAAAGGCACGTAGCACACACAGATCCTGTGCTCTCAGCACATATAAAGCGTATAAGGACAATATTTTCTAGATGAAACGTCAACGACTAAGCAAAGAAGAAAGAGCAGCGCGGAGAAAAGAGACCCAAAAGCACTGCAGAGAAAAAAAGGCAGATAAGAGATTATGAAAGCAGTGGAATTCGAAAGGCTCAAACAAACGATGGCGCGATACACATGCAGAGAAAGGTAAAGAATATGAAAGCAGTAAAATTCTAAAGTATTGTAGCGTCCCAGCCAGGTTGAAGCCTTTTTTGTTTTAAGTGACTGTTAGGTCTGATTGAGGGAGGGCGGAGTACAGCATGGAAGACTGATAATAGGGTATTGATTGATGCGGTAAGGGTGGGGGGCGAGACTCGGGGGATGAGGGGTTGTAGAGGGTGCTAGAAAGTTGTGTTTGGGGTTACGAAGTCGGCGATTGTTCAAGTAAAACTTTTGTGACACTTTATTATGTCAGTCGCTACAGTTTTAAAAAAAAGATAATAAAAATTGCATTAGTGCAAACAAAAGGAAATTAATCATCAGGACCAGGTGTAATTGAAAAAATAGCAGGACAAAGCGAGGTCAGAAATAAAAGGCAAAGAGCAGAAAACAAAGTCTTTTCGCCTTCGCATCATTCAATGCACAAAACGTGGATTTATACAAGAATGAACCATATGCTATGAGAATCTGTGGTCCCGCAACACTTAAAGCAATGACAAGTTTAATTTCAAAGAAAATACAATTTGATCAGGTGTATATTTATGATCACGGAGAAGCAATCACAACGCGAGCAGCAGAGACACGAAGTGGTAAAAAGGACAGCAGCTGTACAGGCTTTAAAATGATGAGACGGGCAGCGTGACAGCAGCCACCCCCTCTTCACAACGTGAGCAGCGTTATACGTCCTGAAAGAAAGAGATTTAACCACGCCCGGGGCCGGAAATAAAGGACAAGTATTGTTTTTACAACGTCACGCGAGACAAGGCAGTGACATTGGATTATAGCAGTTGTTGGATTGCTTTTGGCAGACACGCATCATGTGCTCCCAGCTCTTAAAACAATGACATGTGACAAGCAGAACAGGCAGCTCGCCAGCAGCACAAAGACAGCAGATGATCCGACGGCATCTCCTTAACGTGCGTTCAGTGAGTAGCATTATATGTCCTGCGAGAAAGAGATGTAACCACACCCGGAGCCAGAAATAAAGGACAAGTATTGTTTTTACAAAAGTTTTTAAAGTAAAAGTGAAAATAATGCATATGTAACAATGAAAATAACAATCTCTTTAATTTGTATATCCGGTTAAACAAACACGGGGGTAGCGAGCAAAGCGAGCAGGGGCCACAGCCCCCTAGTAAACAAAAAGAATCAAAAATGAACAAAATAGACATAAAATATGAAGTTTAGGAACACAGTGTTTCAGTTGTTTAACCTTTATCAGTGTACTAGAAAACAAGTGAGTAGTTAAAAAAATCATATGGGAAAATTATGGGATACCGAGGAGGAACATCAAAAGAGGTGAGAAAGGTAAAAAGTAAGTTGGTTTGTGAAGGCCAGCCATTAGGGGATGATAAAGGAAGTGATTAAAATGCCTACGTTGTTTTTTTTTTTTCTTCAAGATAACACTAAAAAATCATGAAAGGACACACGATGAAACACAATGATATATCAGGTTAAGTAAAATACTTCACAAATAGTTTGGTGTCGTCTTTGATCTTGTTTGCTTAGTTATTTTTTATGAAACAATGCACAATATCTCTCTGATTTAAGGGACACTTATTAAAAGAAAAGAAGTGAATGCAAGTTTAGAATACAAAACAGACTGGAGTGCTTTAGTGAAGAAATAGAGTGAAACAATGCAGTGATTTCTGTTGTGATAAAAAGTGGAAAGAGTGGCTCTAACTTGTTTTGCGTATGCCTGTCTGAGGATCACCCTTCGAGTTCTTCCTTGATATGTGATACCACTCTGGGCCGAAGGGGCCGTTTCCACTTACTGTTAAATTTTTTTCTTCCTTCACAGTACTGAGAAACGACCAAGTGAGAGCAAATGACTCCACCCCTTCTGGTCCCCAGGCTCTAAAAATGCGACTGTCCAGAAGGAGGCATCACTTCTTCATGAATCAACCAGAGTTAAGGAGCTCCATGAATTAACCAAGGCAGACTAGAGAGCCTGATTAACAGCAGGCATTTTATTTTGAGTGGAAATTATTTTGTTTCATTTTTACAGCATTGTATATTTGTTTTGATTTGAACTTAAAGTAAACAGGGACAGCCAGGTTGGCACCACAAAAATTCCTCTTTTGTAAGACTGTTATTCCCTCGGATGATCATACTTGTAAAAGGAGAAAATTAGAAGTAGTGTAGATAAGGAGCATGAACAATGTCAAAGGGATTGTATTGGAAAGAAGTTTTAAATCCTGAGTATTGTATAGAAAGAAAATGTAAAGTGACGATACATTTTGAAAGCAAATAAGACAAATTGTGATGACTGGTAAATTGGTTTATTAATTCCAGAAGCTAACATCTCAGTTAAGAGACCAAACCAATCAAATAAATGTTTTACGAAAGTGAAGAAAAAGCCCAGAGAGAAAAAACAACAACAACATTGTCTGACAATTCCATCAAGATGGTGGCATAATTTGATTCCATTCTAGTATCCTTTGTTGATTCAGCTGACCTGCTATCAAAAACGCTGTTAAAGTACAAAGGATGTGAATCAATTCAGATGCTCTAACCACATTGTGAGTGATGCACTAAACAAAAAATGCTTGTATTTCATTGGCTGAGCAACAGCCTTGATATTTTGTTGGTTTTAACAATGCTGCGAATATTTTTGTTTAAGACACATTTATACAAAATCCAACTTATTTTCTTTAACATTATTATAGTCTACGCTTCCATTAAGGCTTTTACTATCAAACTCTTATACTAATACAAAAATTTTATTTCTAGAATGAAATTATGTAGCATTATGGCAGCTTTTAAGTCACTACGTATTTTCAGCACTCACCAGAGTTTATCATGCTTATTATTTTAGGGACCAAATATGAACTTTTATTTGCAAACACACAAAAAAGGAAAGTATCTAATCTTGGGTGCTGTCACAGTACATAAATCATGCAAACTGTAGGACAACCACTGCCATTTTCGCAAGCTTTTTGTTAGATTTCTAGGGAAGAAAATGTCTTTAATTGCCCACATAGTAGAGCAAGTTAGGTCTTTAGATTGCTTAGATGAAAAATTAATTTGACCTGCGCCCTCATCAGTGAGTGACCTAATTACTTTCAGATCACAAAATTATTATTTCCTGTAGACAAGGAGCATGGGCTACAAATATGCAAGGGTAATTATCTGGGACGCAAATAGAGGGAAATCAAGTTCATACCTTTGAAAGTAACACACAGCATTAAACGTGCACGTTTTCATCCAGCCCATAAATATCTTTAAAGAAGTATCACATTTTTCATTACACAAAAAGATTAATCACTGCTACTTATAGGTGACTCAAAATGAGAATGACACCGGTTAAGGTTATATGGCAGAGGTATCCAATCTCACAGAAACAAATCTTAGAAATAGTGAGACAGGAGGTTTGGTTTGGTACCCCATTCTGAAAATCTGGGTTATTTCTGCCTTTTTTTGTACCACCCATCAGTGAGGTAATCCATCTAAAAATAAAGTGCCAACTAATGAATCATGCAAAATCATAGTGGAGGTGTTATGGTTAGGATCTCCCAAATAGTGCTGCTAATCTGATCTCTTCTGAGGAAGCCCATTAAGGATGTCCTTGAATAACTGCATGTGGTCATCCCTGGTTCTTTGAACTTATCTGAGCTAGGACTAGAAGACTTCCCTCAGTAGACAGGAGTCGGGATTCCTGATGCAGTGGCCCATCCAATGGAGAATTGAAGGATTTTACCTTCAATGTTTGTCATCTTTACCTCAATGAGAACACTGGAATATCTGTAGCGATCCACTTGTTTGATGCAGAGAATTTCTGGAGGCAGCACTGATAGCTTTTGATATTTTTTTTTTTAGACAACAGTAAGAAAACCCAAATCTTGCAATCATACATGGGAGCAGAAACATAAGCGACCTTATAAACTATAAGCATAGTTTTCTGCATGAGGTCGTGCTTCTCAAAGAATAAAAGGAGGTGTTTTGAAGGATATACCAGCACAGCTGATTTTGTATTGAACTTCCTTTTGAGGCAACTTGCTGATAAGTTTTACAATACAATACAATTTATTTTTATATAGCCCAAAATCACACAAGAAGTGCCTCAGAGGGCGTTAACAGTCCCCCAGCCTTGACTCTATAAGAAGACAAGGAAAAACTCCCAAAAAAAACCTTGTGGGGAGAAAAATGGAATAAACTTTGGGAAAGAGTTAAAAAAATCTCGGTGTCAAAAAAACGGGGTAAATACAATACAATACACAAAACAGAACACAAGTAATCCTCTATACAATATTATAGTGCAATAGAAATATTACAAGTACAGAGCAGAATTCAACAGTAGAAGATATCACATAATACGATTTGGATTTGTTCAGAGTCCTGGAGACCTCAGCCATCAAGCTGCCTCCCCCTATTGGCCATTCCACAGCTGAGTCAGTGCTGGGCCAGCCATCCGATCAAAGGACTCCGTTACCCAAAGATTCCTGTGATCCTCCATCAGAGATGAGTTTAGCTTAGGCAGGCAAAGCAACTTGGCAGTAGGGCAGTTGCACCAAGTGCCACATTTGAGTACCAAGAAGAGAAACAGAAAAGATGAGTGTTAGTAACAAATTATAACTACCATATTACTTATGTTTTAGTACTAATGTCTAACAACAGAAATGCAGTCTGTACAGTTAATCAGCAGCTCTAGTCAGGATATGCTAAACTGAAGTAGTGAGTCTTCAGCCAGGATTTGAAAGCTGAGACTGAAGGGGCATCTCTTATAGTAGCAGGCAGACCATTCCACAGTTTATGGGCCCTGTAACTAAAAGCTCGACCTCCCACTGTTATTTTATTAATTCTTAGAATCATAAGCAGACCAGCATCTTGAGATCTTAATGTGCGCTCTGGTTTGTAAGTCATGATAAGTACAGACAAGTAAGTCGGACCTAGACCATTTAAGGCTTTATACGTTAAAAGGAGGATTTTGAAATCTGATCTAAACTTAACCAGAAGCCAGTGTAAGGAATTAAGAACTGGAATTATGTGTTCATATTTTCTTGTTCTTGTAATAATTCTTGCAGCAGTGTTTTGGATTAACCGGAAGCTGTATAAAGAACAGTTTGAACAACCAGAGATCACTGAATTGCAGTAGTCAATCCAACTAGAAATAAATGCATGAATTAATTTCTCAGAATCCGGTTCATTTAGAAAGCACCTTAATTTCCCAAAATTTTTAAGATGGAAGAAACATGATTTAGACAACTTTGTAAAATGTGTTTTAAGTGGTATGCTAGAATCAAACATCACTCCTAGATTGTGGGCTGATTCAGTAAAATTAATGGGGATTCCAACTGAGTTAAATGATGACAAAATATTGTTGCGGTCAGCATCATTCCTTCTAATAATTAACATCTCTGTTTTATCTGTGTTTAAAGACAAGTAGTTCTCATCCATCCACTCCTTTAATTCACTAACACAACTAATTAAAGACATCAGAGAAACTTAATTTGGTCTAAAAGAAAGGTATAACTGGGTGTCATCTGCATATGAGTGAACATTAACATTATGTTTTCTAATGATTGTTCTTTAGAATCACAAATTAAAATACCGTAAGCACTAAATTCTAAGTTCACTTACATGTGTTATCGATCTCTTTGTCAGAAATCCATGGTACCTCACTGAGAGAGTTTGTGCTCTCCTGCTTCCTTGCAGGTGGATGGGCAATACCACTGTGTCCTTGAGAATTCAGAATCATTCCATGTTTCCTATGTTCACTAAATGTCATAAAGTGATGCCCAGAAAGTGAGTGGAGGTCCCACCCGTTTTAGGCCAAGGATATTATGATCTGGTAACTCTAGAGACTTAGAACCTGGTCCTACATCTCAAAGTGACCCCATTGTGTTGTCTACTTCAAGTCAGAGTTAGAAGAACCTGTCATTTGTATTGACATGTTTGCACATTTTTTTTTAGATTTTGAAACATTTTCCTCACATCCATTTGAATGTGTCCTTTATGCATAAACAAGTTTATCTGTACACTTTAGTATATGCAGAATGAGAATTGACTGTAGCAATTTGAAATTGTTGCAATTATGCTGTAATAGAGTTTAGGAGTAAACCTTACAGGTGCACTAACATTAATTACTTCACAATTAAAACAATTAAGAGTCATAAAGTGCTACAGCTCAGCACAGCTTGGGTTGCAGCTCAGCAAGCTAAGTCATTTGTTTTTTATGGGAAGGCCATAGGTTTGGGATTGACCTATTGGGTGTGCTAAAGAACTTACAGATTGGAAGCAGGCAGCACTTTGTCATGGTTGTTGACTTTAAGTGTGATTTGGTGGAAAGGTTGAGGTGAATTCCACATTGAATTGAGACAGTGGCTTCTCTGTTTTCAGGAATATTTTTTAGTTGTGGAAAGAAAAAAAATCTTTTTTGCAGTCTTTTTTTCCATTTAAGCAAAAACTAGCAACAGGAGATGTTGTATATCCTTCTATATAAAAGCAGTCGGGATTGTCCTTCCGTCCCGTGAGTGCTACGCAGGCGCGGAGTTTCACACACGCCCCGTCCATTTTGCAATGCACGATGGGATTTGTAGTTACGTTTTTCCAGGTAAAAGATGATTTTCTACTCCAGACTGTGCGAGTAGCACGGAGTTTCACACACGCTCCGTCCATTTTGCAATGCACGATGGGATTTGTAGTTACGTTTTTCCAGGTAAAAGATGATTTTCTACTCCAGACTGTGCAATATCTTCTTCTTCTTTCTTACTATATAAAAGCGGTCGGGATTGTCCTTCCGTCCCCATCGTTCCCTTGCTTTTGTGCGCGATGCGCTGGAAAAATAGACAAAATTATGTCTCTGGAAATAATTAATGTTGATGGAGTACAAATGTCTCACCGCGTAGTAAATATCAGGGGGGTTCAAAAGGGCGACCTCAATATAGAAAAAAAGTTTCAATTTTATCACAAAAATAACAGAAACTACGAGTATTAAAGTAATACCGCTCAAATGCAATATAACCAAATTAATGAGTTTGTATAAAATATCAAATTGATCTACATATTGAATTGCCTTAAGAAGTGGTCAACTTAAAAGTCGGTCGCCCTAAAAGGCGGGTCATCCTAGTCTGTAAACAAACATGAGAGAAAGAACCCAAACCACCCCATCCCAGTCTGTGCCAAAGGGTATAAACATTTTGGGAAAAATTAGCCAAATTAATCTTTGGAGAAGGCCATTATGAATGGGCAATGCCTACTACAGCCACAAAATGTCAATAAGAATGATGGAAAATTAATTTGTTTTGAGATAGGTCTTTCATTTGGGATGATGGCATGCCAAATGGATGCACAGAAGGCACTTCAAATGTTTTTTCACATTTTCCTATGTGAAAAAATCTATATTTTAAAATTATCTTTAAAAATTGTTTTTTCAAGCAACACTAAATGCCCCAGAAAGGAAATACACAAACAGGATTTTAGAAAGTTTTGCAAATTTATTAAAACAGAAAAAAAAACTAAAATATTACATTGGTGCAAGTGTTCAGTCCTTAGATGAAGGACATATAGCAGTGACTACAACCGGGAGTCTTCAGACCCTTTGCTATGAAACTTGAAATCTGACTTAGTAGCATCCAATTACAATGATCAATGTTGAGATATTTCTAGGCCTTTTTTATGAGTCCACCTATGGTCAGTTTAATTGACTGGACAACTCTTCCTAGAGCTGTGACACCTGGCCAAAATGAGCAATCATGGGAGAAGGGCCATCGTAAGAGAGGTCACCAAAAAATCCAATGGTTATTCTGGAGTGTTGATGGGAGACAAACATTACTTCAACACTCCACCAATCTGGGCTTTACAAAAGAGTTCCAGTCAGAAACCACTCCTTAGTAAAAGACACATTGAAGCCTACTTAGAGATTGCAAAAAGGCACCTATAGGACTCTCAGATTTTTGAGAAACAAGATTCTTTGGTCCAATGAAACCTGGATTAGCATCATTTCTGGAGGAAACCAGGCACCCCTGTCACCTGTGCAATATCATTCCAACAGTGAAGCATGGTGATGGCAGCATCACACTGTGGAGTTGTTTTTTGGCAGCCTGGACTAGAGACTAGGTAGGGTTAAGAGAAAGATGAATGGAGCAAGAAACAGATATCCTTAATGAAATGCTGCTTCAGTTGCTCTGGACCCAAGACTGAATAATACAATACAATACAGTTTATTTTTGTATAGCCCAAAATCACACAGGAAGTGCCGCAATGGACTTTAACAGGCCCTACCTCTTGACAGCCCCCCAGCCTTGACTCTCTAAGAAGACAAGGAAAAACTCCCAAAAAACCTTGTAGGGAAAAATGGAAGAAACCTTGGGAAAGGCAGTTCAAAGAGAGACCCCTTTCCAGGTTGGTTGGGCGTGCAGTGGGTGTCAAAAGAAGGGGGTCAATACAATACAATACACAGAACAGAACAAATCCTCAATACAGCATAAAAATAAAAAAAAATTAGAAGTACGGAGCAGAATTTAACAGTAGATAATATCACATAATAAGATTTGGATATTTTTGGAGTCCTGGAGACCTCAGCCATCAAGCTGCCTCCCCCCATTTGGCCATTCCACGGCTGAAACAGTGCTAGGCCAGCCAATCCGATGAAAGGACCCCTCTTTCCCATGATTCCTGCAATCCTCCATCAGGGATGACTTTACCATAGGCAGGCAAAACAACCTGGCAGGTGGGCCATGGCACCAAGTGCCACATTTGAGTACCGAGAAGAGAAACAGAATAGGTGAGGGTTAGTATTCAATTATAACTGTCATGTTACTTATATTTTAGTGATAATGTTTTAGGGATAATGACCCTAAGCACAAAGGAAACACAAAACAGGAGTGGTTTAGGGTCAACTCTGGGAATATCCTAGAGTGGCACAGCCAAAGCCTGGATTTGAAACCAATCAAACATCTCTAGAGAGATTTGAAAATAGCTGTTCACCAATGGTCTCTATCCATCCTGAGAGAGCTTGAGAAGATCTGCAGAGAAAATTGGAACAAACATATCATACCTTAGAAGACTCCAGGCTGTAAACGCTGCCAAAGATCCTTCAATCAAGTAGTGAGAAAAGAGGTCTGAATAATTGTGTCAATTAGATATTTTTTATTATTATTTTATTTTAATACATTTGCAAAAATTTTTAAAATCCTGTTTTTGCTATGTCATTCTGGGATATTAAGTATTGCTTGATGTAAGGAAAAATGAATTTCAGTGATTTTAGTGCACAGTTGCAAAATAGTTAACGAGTAAAATGGTGAAGGGTCTGAATACTTTCTGAATCCATTGTAAATATTCCAAACTTCCCACATGTAAAATTAATTCAATTACATTAATTCAATGTACAGCATAGTATGCTGCCATGATAATTGGAAAATATTTCTTTTTTTGTTTCATATACGCTTTTCATATAATGTCACTTTCTAAAAATTTTTATCTAATTATAGTGAACAGTGTAATTGGACATTAAAACTGGAACAAGAAAATATTAAGTTTTACAATCACTAAGCCCATTGAGGTCCTTTGGTTAGCTGCTAGCTAGGCTGTCCCAGTATTTAATATTCAAAGTTGTCAATTGTTTGTGCTTCATATGAATGACTCAGTAGTCCCGCTCACCAATTCATGGAACCACCAACGATAATGCTGTATCTCATACAGTACTTCCTTATCATTGTTCCAATTTAGAATCGGTATTCTAAAAGATAATTATACACAAAAAACATTTTAATTACTTTTACAAGGGGCAGTGGAGTGGACCCATTCTCTGAATACCTACAGTCTCATGGCTGAAGGATGTTCCATTCTTCAATCAGACCTATCACTGCAATTGATTTAACCCACCATTTCACACAAGGGACAAACCATTAATGTAACAACAAATGTAGTTAAAAGCATAGCTTTTCATTGTTAACAGACAGCATTGCCACCTTTCTGCACTTTGGAATAATACATTGACAGTTACGAGAGATGACAGAGTTCAACAAGAACATGTGAATTATCTTTGAAGTGCTCTTCACATGTTCTAAAGATAAGTAACATTTGTAGATTCATCTGTTTTTACCCATTGGATAATTGGGTTAAATGTTTTTGAAGCTGCAATCAAGGATGGTATCACACACCCGTAGAGTATGCCCAAGAAAAGAGTTTGTGTTAAACGTGAAGCTTGTAGACTGTGATAGCCTACTCACCCAAAAAGGGAAACACATATTAAAAGATTCCTTTCCAGAAAATTTTTTGGATTGCATTGTCTTTTGTGTAAGCCAGTCTTATGAATATCATTCCTTTTACTCCTTGTGAATCAGTCTTTACGT
The DNA here is from genome assembly GCA_026402145.1 of Polypterus bichir lapradei. Classification (NCBI taxonomy): domain Eukaryota; kingdom Metazoa; phylum Chordata; class Cladistia; order Polypteriformes; family Polypteridae; genus Polypterus; species Polypterus bichir. The sequence continues at coordinate 8,718,366 of JANRMT010062854.1, forward strand.
TCCTTTTTTTGGCTTGATTTCATTACTCTACACGAAAGAAGCTGGCTAATTTTGTACCATTGCCTCTTGATTTTGATGCTTTTAAATACCATTGATGACTTTTTGCTTAGTTTTTTTTTTTTTTTGTGTTTCCTATCTGAAATCTGTAGAATTGTTTCTTGGTGTTTAATTTGTCATTATGATAAGTAATGCCAGTCTACCCAAAATTATCAGTATGTCTAGAAACAAAATGGAAGGGCATTCAGCTTGCAGGTAGAAGCAATTCTTACACTGCCAATATGTAGCATAATACTGTTGAAACACTTTATATTGTAAGATGAAGCAAAGTAATGGACAATTTAACTGATTACTTTTTATTAACATTAAGTATATAGTGAATGATTAAGTACTTGAATAAAAGTGAAGCCAACGCAATTCCTTTCTAACACCTTTCAGCATAAAAGTGTAACAGTTTCAATAACTTGATTTACATTTAAACTCTAGCTCCATGTTTTTATGGATTTGTAGTTTCTTCATAAAGTATAGCTATGTCACTTCGGGTAATAAGACCCAGCAGTTATTACATCACTATCATTAATGTTGTTTTCATAGATGCATAGCAAAACTTTCAAATACAGCTTTTCTTTTACAGTTGAATAGGACAAGTCTTAGTGGGGAATCTTTTCAATGTGCGAAATCAAGCAGGCAGAACAGTTCAACAATGGAATGCAACCTACTAGATATTTGGAAAATTAGCATGCAAAATTAGGTTCCCACTGCTGTTTTGCTATACAGTTAAACTGCCTGCAGTTTAATGAGTTTCTGCTTCTTTTTAGAAAAACCTTCTTCTTTATGAAAAAGTAGGTTATTTGAATATTATGTTAGATTAGACTATTCTTACAATAAGTATATAAACAAATATTTTAAGAGTTTTCACTCTTAATGGACAGATATCAAAGTACAGTTACTAGCAAAGTTGTAGTATTTTTAGTTATACGTATACTACATTTTGAAAAAAAAATTCCAGCACCAGCAGTCTTCTGAAGTATTACCGTTACAGACCAGGTCATTTGAAAATGTTGTGTGCTTATAGTAATAAAAAAATATCTCAATCTATATCTGTATCTATTGGTTGCTAAATGCTTAGATAGCATCCATCCATCCATCCATTAACCAACCCGCTGAATCCGAACACAGGGTCACGGGGGTCTGCTGGAGCCAATCCCAGCCAACACAGGGCACAAGGCAGGAACCAATCTCGGGCAGGGTGCCAACCCACCGCAGGAGCTTAGATAGCAGAAACGTGGAATAGGACAGTGAAAGAGCCACAAAGCCCAGTGAGAGAGAAGGGAGACTCACAATGACATTTACAGTATTGTACATATGCTTACACCTGCAAAAGCAAAGAATGCTGTGAGTGACCCAGAAATAATTTGCATTAGGACACCAGTGAGAGTAAGAGCACCAATACATTTTCTGGAGGCAAAAGGTCCCTAGTTAGCACAGGTAGTGCCACAGTTGGAAGGAAAAATTACAAACTTCCATCAGTATGTGTAATTTTTCACACATGGACACAATAATTTAAACCTGCTTTATTCAAATTTTATACATATACAAATTTTATAATTGTAAAGTTGTTGCACCACTGGGCAGATGTGACCACAGTGTGATCCAGTTTGCTTCCATCTACAAGCTTGTTATTAGATGGCAAACTCACTTTTATAAACAGCAAGCCTGAAGTTTCTTCATGTATTTGAGGGGAAGCTGTTGCTATTTGTGATGATAGTTCTATTTTTCCTTGAGCTTCTCTGATGTTTTAAGAAATAAAGTACTATCTTTCTATACTCTCCACTTTAGGGAGTAGACTGCCTAGAATTAGACTTGGTGATCTTGTTCTTTAAAGTCTGCTAAGGGGTACAAGGGGCTGCCAGATGGTACTCTGGTACCACTTAAGATGCTACGTGTTTTCTCTTACTCGGACATGATTCTAGAGATTTCATCCACAGTAACCTTGATCTGTATTTTCGGAAGGCATTTGTTAAGGTCCTATACCAGAGATTTGGCATCAGACTAAAACAAGTAGGAATTTAGTATGTTGTGTGCTACATGGGAGAAAGAACTGACTAAAACACAGGAAAAAAGGGTTATCATTAAAGGAACCTTATTAGAATTAGGTGATGCCCCCCAGGGGTCAATTCTGGGGCAAGTGGAAGACCTACATTTTTGGGCCCCCCTTCGCAATCAGCAACAAGGTCTAAGTAGCTACTGTTATCTTCTTCAGTGGTGTTGTTCCATAACAGATTAGCACAATATTTTAAAAAATATTAACCATTACATTCTCATACAGTAGACATGCAAAAGTTTTAAGAATTGTGGACTAAAGTCGCTTCTGAGGTCTTTCCGAGATTAGGGGTCCTAAAGCGAAAGCTTCGTTTCATAGTAGATATGCCTCTGGCTGGGGCTGCTGCTATTTTTAATATAGAAATATTTTGACGTGTGAGTCCCTGTCTTGCACCCCAATACACACGGCAGAGTCTCAGTATTTTAGCAAAACCAGCTTTATTCAGCTTGAAACAGGAACAGCATGGCTATTTATTGTAGTGGGGTCTACTACTCTACTATACACAGACACAGCAGTCAGGCAGGGTCGTGGCTAGGTTAGTGGCCAAGTAATACTGTTCCCTGCATTTTTTAATGTTCCTTGCATCACACATCGACAACAGGCGCTTATAGCACGACCTCGATCAGCTTAGATTTGCTTCCACAGGGAGCCACTGCAATGCCTGCAGCCTGCGGTTGAGATAAGCTGTCTTCCACAGACATGGTAATCGTGCTTCGGGACGCTCTTTGCCATTTCATCACGTTGAGGGGGGAGTCCCAAAATAGTTTAGAAACCTCACAATATATAAATGATCTGAATAGAATATAAATGACAAACTAGTGAAGTTTACAGATGATACCAAACTAAGTTGAATGGCAGCTAATCCAGAACGACATGAATCATTATAGTGGGAATTGAACAGTGGACAGGTTTGGGAAGATATGTGGCACATGAAATTCAGTAAATGTAGAATATTAATTTTAGGAAATAGAAATGATAGGTTTGCATAAGTATGCCTTAGGAGAAGGACCCAGGAGCAGTAGTGGACTTGTCAGTGTTCAAAAGCTACTTAGAAGGTTAACAGAATGTTAGGTTTTATAGCACGATTTGTTTAGAATGCTTTGGTAAAGCCTGAAGTACTGCACATAGTTTTGGTCCCAAGGCTACAACAAAAGACACAGCAGCGTTAAAGAAAAGTCAAGTGAGGAGTGATTAGGCTGATTGCAGGACTGAGAAGTATGATGTTTGAAGAAAGACTAAAAAAGTTGAACATTTTTTGTTAAAGCAGATAGAGATTAAAGAGGTGACTTTATCAAACTGTTTAAAATTACGAAAGGAATTAGTACACTGGATTGAAGCAGTTTCCTCAAAATTAGTTCAACATGGACACATGCACACAGCTGAAAATTTGTTAAGGGTAAATTTTGCACAAACCTTAGAAAAAGTTTTTTCGCAAAGAGATCCATAGATAAATTACAAAGTAGTGTTGTAGAAAACATGACTTTAGGGTCCTTCAAATTTTGACTTGATGTTATTTTGGAGAAATAAGCTGGAAGAATTGGTGAGTGTTGTTGGGCTGAAGTGCTTATAATCATTACATTTTTTCTGATGTTCTTGCCAGCGAATTGCTGAGGCTAGAGTTAGGTTAAGGCTGACATTTGAAAAAAGTGTAATGGAATATGAAAGAGGGAGGTGAGTAAGAGGCTGTTAAGGAAATAAGCAGTCTTACAAATATAATGGCACTTAATCTATTACAAACTTTGGTAATATGTGTCTTGAGAGATTAGTAACATAATTAATGAAGTGGCAATAACAAAGAATTATGTGTTAAGATGTAAATCGTAAAAGCGGGAAATGCTTTTGTATAGAAGATTTGTTACATACTGAGATCAGATTGCTATATTGTTAAAAGAAGTTTAATTTTACTTTATATTCAGTTTCTTGTCAATGAGAGCAGAATGTAATTAAAATAGCAGCCTGCGTGGCTGTGGCTAAGGCTGTTTGGGAGATTCTAATATTTAATATTCACAAGTGTATGGTGCCATGTTGTAACAGCTACTGTATGAGTTGTATCCACTTTTCTGCCCATTTTAATTGCTGTCTTTGTCTTAAGTTTTGGAGGTAAAGACTTTGCAATTAAGTCAGGTGAACAGAGATTGTCCAAAGTATTATATTTCAACTAAGCTTGTTAATTACCTCACTGACTATGCCTGTTTCTATTTTCCACTTTATGCATTTTTGTCTTTATATTTTATTGTGACAACTTATTAACAACAACAACACAACAACAACATTTATTTATAAAGCACATTTTCATACAAACAGTAGCTCAAAGTGCTTTACATAATAAAGAATAGAAAAATAAAAGACACAATAAGAAAACAAAATAAGTCAACATTAATTAACATAGAATAAGAGTAAGGTCCAATGGCCAGGGGGGACAGAAAAAACAAAAAAAAACTCCAGACGGCTGGAGAAAAAAATAAAATCTGTAGGGATTCCAGACCATGAGACCGCCCATTTGTGGTACAATTTTTGTTTCATCCTAATGCACAGTAAGTTGTTCTCAATCTAAGTTTATAAGTGAAAAACTAGTAGTTCATAGTCACTACGATCTCATTGTCCAGGTTTTTGATGTTTTTTGGTTTACTGTTCCCTGTTAAATGACTTTGCATTCAAATACTATAGACATTTTTCGAAGCATTTGCACTCAACATTCTAAAATGCTTTCATAACAGATTTAAAAGCATGGTAAAATAATAAATGCTTGGGTTGTTTGATGAGGATTATAGTAACATAAATGTCATGTTACGCATGCACATCTGAGGACCTCCTCATGGGCTCAATTGGGATATGTAACTACCCGCTGGAGCAACATTCTCTTCTCCTACTCATCCTGCAACTCTAAGAAACTGCCCAGTGAGGGCACTTAGCCCCACCCCTTCCAGTATGTGCACTATAAGAAGCCTGATTGACCAGAGGGTGCTGCCATTCTCTCATGAGAGCGAACCACCAGACAGAGCTCCCAAAGGAATGACCCTTTTGTAAAGAGATGGTAAAAGAGCTTTATTTTGCTGTTTTGAGCCTGAGTTGCCATTATTCATTTCACCTTAAGGCACTGTTTTGTGTTGGACTCAGTTTATTAAACTGGACGACACTGTTGGTGATCCCACTGTTGCCTGCCTGTCATTCCTGCACCCGGCCACAATGGCTGTTTCCTGCCTAATGTCTATTGATTCCAGAATAGGTTTAACCTCCCCAAATTGGGATTGAAAATATTATGTCCTTACTTCCCTTAATTCTAATATTACACTTTGCTTGCTACCGGGGGAAATTTGTGTTTTTGTAGATGTTGTTTAAATAAGTAAAAACATAAAGTAGATAAATAAATATATATACATACAGTAGTCTACACCACAGCATAATGACTAAAAAGGAGGAAAATTAAAAAGAAAGAAAACTTCCGATTTGGCTGTCAAAGTCACAGTGAGGCATTTAATGACACACTTTTGCTGAATAATTCATTGGCTAAAAGCCCACAGTGTCAGTGTATCAGAGAGAGGATGTGCAGCATTGTTCATAATGGTACTCAGTTTTGTTTTAATTGTCTCCTTTGCTATGAACTCCAAGGGGTCCAGACTGCATCCCATTACTGAGCCTGCCCTTTTATTCAGGTTGTTGATTCCGTGGGCAACTCTTGAAGTGATGTTCCCAGCCTAGCACACCAAAGCGTAAAAAACTGCACTGGCCATCACAGAGTTGTAGAAGATGTGAAGAATGTCACTACTCACATTAAAAGAACTCTGTCTCCTTAGAAGAAAGAGCACACTCTGCCCTTTCTTATGTAGTTCCTCTATGCTACAATACCAGTTCAGCCTGACATTGATATGGACCCCCAAGTACTTGTAAGAGGACTCCCTGAATACTGACCAGACACAGAAGCTCTTTGGCGCAGAGAAAGTCATTAACCAGTTCCTTGGTTTTGCTGATGTTAAACTGCAGACAATTCTTTCTGCACCAAGAAACAAAATTTTCCACCTGAATTCTGTACTTTATCTTATCTCCATTATCAATACACCCCATAAGTGCAGAATCATCTCAGAATTTCTGCAAGTTATTTTTTACCTAGCAGACCTAATTAATGTGATATGTATTAAAGCATTTGTTTAAAACTCACATTCAATTTTACAGAAGCATGTTAGACTGATTTCCCCACAAACCTGAATCGCTAAAAACGGCTACAGATAATGGATGGACAGACAGATGTTATGTGCATGTAGCACTCAAAATTCCCAAATTGAATTACTCGTATTTTGGTGGAATCATTTAGTGCAATGTTTTAAATGACAATGAATGATGTTTGATGTATTTTGTTTGCATATGCATGTAAATTTTGTATAGTACCTTTTATCAAGTTTCTATACTATTGATGCATTATAGTTGTAAATATGTGCACCTGTCCTCAGTGTGTTCTCCATGTTAGAGCACTATACAATAAAAAACGAAATTGAATGATGTCTATATTTAAGTATGTTTACGCACTGCATGATTTCTTAGCAAAAACAGACTAGTTACAAATGAAATGACATACAAATTAACTGCTGCTTTATAAATGAGAAATGCATTCATAAATGCCTTAGATGCTTCAGGACAATGCATTCATCCAAAACAAATTTGTTTTAAGTGTGTGGACTGACAAATTTACAGACAAATGAACACATACTGCAGTGCTAATTAGGCAAAAGCATTCAAAAGGGTGAAATAAAGACAGATTTATGGTTTAATCTGTGTAAAAATATTACACCAAAATAAACTCAGTAATTTTTATATTTACAATGAGTATATAAAGCATATTTAAACTTATAGATATGCACATATGGTAATTACTAAGGTTTCAATCTGACTAATAATAGATAATTTAGAAGAAACATTTATTTACATTTAATTTATTTACTTTCCTTGACAGACACACAGCAATGAAAATCATATTTATACCTATGTGTTATGTATAGTATTTTCAATTCATGTGTAATTCAATGTTTAATTGATGTTTATAATCCTTATTTATATATTTTTATAGATGAACTGTTTACCGTGTTGAACTTGTGTCCATTCCAAAGACATACTGGCATAAAACAACATTGATTTTTATAATGTGCAATTAAAATGAACACTTTAATTATCGTCAGTCATTTGGTACAACTTACTTAATCTGCAGTTTACATTACAGTGAAAAATCGATTTGCCCAATGACATGGAAGAGGCATTTTTTCATTACAGGTTCAATTAATTTTTAATGCATATTATCATTCCGGCCTCACCTTAAAGTCAACTCCATGAAAATACATTGCTTGCAATGTACTTTAGATTGATGAATAAAAATAAAATGGTTCAAATATTTCAACTATAACTACTGTACCTCTGTACCATCCTAATCTAGGGAAAAGTGACAGAATGCAAGATGCAAAAATAATTCTTTACTTCCAAATAGTACTGAAGACATTTTAAACATACTGTAGATAGTAAGTAAACCACCACCTATTGGGTAACCTTACCAGGATCAGGGCACAGCCCTTCAAGCAGGGTGTTATTTTTTAGGTTTCATTGTCTTGAGATATTTGAAGAATAAAAGAAGAGATTACTGTATATTTAAAGGATAAGCATTTAAAAGTCATTTGATGCTAGACAGATCAAAAAAGAGTCTTTTTTGCTAAGCCCTTTTCCTTCAGATTTCCTTTTACTTTACCCATCCACCTCTGCTTTCCTCATTATCTCTTCCCCTAGACTTCCATTTCCATCACCATTTTGCCCACATATTCTTTGTCTGTCCTTATCACATGTCCATACCACTTCTCTCTACTTTCCTGTACTTTTTTAGATATCTCTGCCACTTTTGCTGTACCTCTGATTGTCTCATTTATTATTATGTCCTTATTTATCTCCACACATCCATCTCAACATTTTTATTTCTGCCACATCTAACTTCTTTTACTGCATTCCCCTTACTGCTCAATTCCCAACTCCATACAATATTGCTGATCTTACCACTGTCTTGAAAAACTTAACTTTAACCTTCACCTTAATTCTTAGATTACACAATATTGCTGATACCTTCTTCACATTGTGCCATCCACACTGCATTCTATGGATTATCACTGCATTTAATTTTCCATCTTGGATTACCACTGATCTTAGATATTTAAATGTATCCACTGTCTTCAATAGCTCTCCTTGCAGGCTAACTTCTAAATCCTGATCATCATTAAACCTCATATATTCTGTCTTCTTCCTATTTATCTTCAACCGTCTGTCTCCCAAAGCTATTCTCCATTCTTACAAATTCCTCTTTTCAGGTGTTACAAAACAAAATGTCATCAGCAAAAAAACATTTTTTTATAGCATGATGTGAAAAGTTCAGGTCCATGGAGGGGACTGTTCTTTTATCGCATGACTCAACAGATTCATAACCCGATCAAAGATTTAAGGACTTAAAGAATAATAACAGTGGACCAGCTCTACACCCTCCTGGAGGGTGTATGGGAGTTTGCCCAACCAGTCTACATGTGTTTTGTGGACTTGGAAAAGGCGTTCAACTGTGTCCCTCGGGGAATCCTGTGGGGGGTGCTCCGAGAATATGGGATACCGAACCCCCTGATTAGAGCTGTTCAGTCCCTGTACAACCAATGTCAGAGCTTAGTCCTCATTGCTGGCAGTAAGCCGAACCCGTTTCCGGTGAGAGTTGGACTCCGCCAGGGCTGCCCTTTTTCACCGATTTTGTTCATAAATTTTATGAATAGAACTTCTAGGCGCAGCCAGGGCATTGAGGGGGTCCGGTTTGGTGGGCTCAGGATTGGGTCACTGCTTTTTGCAGATGATGTTGTCCTGTTTGCTTCATCAGGCCGTGATCTTCAGCTCTCTCTGGATCGGTTCACAGTCAAGTGTGAAGCAGTTGGGATGGGAATCAGCACCTCCAAATCCGAGACCATGGTCCTCAGCCGGAAAAGAGTGGAGTGCCCTCTCAGGGTTGGGAGCGAGATCCTGCCCCAATTGGAGAAGTTCAAGTATCTCAAGGTCTTGTTTACGAGTGAGGGAAGAATGAAGCGGGAGATCGACAGGCGGATCGGTGTGGCATCCACAGTGATGCGGGCTCTTCATTGGTCTGTCGTGGTGAAAAAGTAGCTGAGCCATAAGGCAAAGCTCTCAGTTTACCGGTCGATCTACGTTCCTACCCTCACCTATGGTCATGAGCTGTGGGTAGTGACCGAAAGAATGAGATTGCGAATGCAAGCGGCTGAAATGAGTTTCCTCTGCAGGGTGTCTGGGCTTTCCCTTAAAGATAGGGTGAGAAGCTCAGTCATCTAGGAGGAGCTCAGAGTAGAGCCACTGCTCCTCCGCATCTAGAGGAGTCAGATGAGGTGGCTCAAGCATTTGATCAGGATGCCTCTTGGACGCCTCCCTGGTGAGGTGTTCCGGGCAAGTCTAACTGGGAGGAGGCCCCAGGGAAGACCCAGGACACGCTGGAGGGACTATGTCTCTTGGTTGGCCTGTGAACACCTCGTGATTCCCCTGGAAGAGCTAGTAGAAGTGGCCCGGGAGAGGGAAGTCTGGGCATGTCTGCTCAAGCTGCTGCCCAAGTGACACGATCTCCGATAAGCGGAAGAGGATGGATGGATGGATAGATGGATAAAGAAAATCCCTGGCATAGACCCACTCTAGCTGGGAACTTATTTGTTACCCTAACACTGCTTTTAACTCCTCACACCCTCATACATATCCTGGACAATCCTCATATACTTCTCTGGTACTCCTATCTCTCTCATACATCTTCAGATCTCTGGCACTCTATAATAAACCATCACACTGTTCCTCCACTCCTCTGGTATTCTCTCATGATCTGCTGCATTAGATCCCACAACACGTCCCCCTCAGTAAATTCAATACAGTTATAACGTCCAATTCTTAAAGCATGTTATACCATTTTTCTTCCAACAGTGCTGTGCTTTTCATGGATGTGTTCATATGTATTTTTTTTAATTTTATTAATTTTATTGTAATCATTCCATACAAATCGATCAATTTTCACAAAAAATAGGATTGAAAACAAATCAACCTCCACCCCTGAGAGAGAGAGCATGGCCAATGGGATATGGCTTTTAAACATACCTAAATTGATGAGTTTAATAGGTCAATAGAGATGAATGGAGAAGAAAAAGAAATGCTGAGATAATTGCTTCCACGGTGCTTTAAGAGCTTATTCTAAAATATTATTGATTAGATCCTGCCAGGTTTTGAAAAAATTCTGTACAGATGCTCTAACTGAATATTTGATTTTTTCCAATTTCAAATAGTATAAAATATCCCACTGACTTAAAAGAGGAGAGTTAGGATTTTTCCAGTTTAGCAAAATAAGTCTGTGAGCCAAAAGTGTAGTGAATGCAATCACAGTTTGTTTGTCCTTCTCTACTTTAAACCCATCTGGAAGAACCCCAAACACAGCTGATAATGGGTTAGGAGGGATTGTGAGACCAAGGCTGTCTGAAAGGCACTTAAAAATTTTGGTCCAAAATGATGTTAATTTGGTGCCTGCCCAAAACATGTGCCCCAGTGAGGCTGGGACGTGATTGCAGCACTCGCAGGTTGCATCTTACCCTCGAAACATTTTGGAGAGTTTTAGGCGAGACAGATGTGCTCTTTTTGAGTTGAATAATTGTATGCTTTGCGCATATGGAGCTCGAGTAAAGTCTCTGCATTGCTACTTTCTACTCCTTTTCTGATATATTGATCAAGAGATCTTTTTCCCATTGTCCTCTTGGATCTTTGAAAGGGAGGGACTGTAAAATAATTTTATATATTACAGAGATGGTGTCTAAGTCCTTGAAATTGATCAATATTTTTTCCAGCATGGACGAGGGTGCAAGATGAGGAAAATCAGGCAGGTTCTGTTTAACAAAGTTCCTAATTTGAAGATAGTGAAAGAAATGTGCAGTTGGAAAGTTAAATTTGGAATGTAATTGTTCATAGGAGGCAAAGACGTTGTCTATATAAAGATCTCTAAGCAATTTAATCCCAAATGTTTTCCTTGATATTAAAAACTGCATATGTTTGCGAGGGTTGAAAGAGGTGGTTCTCTTGCAGAGGTGCCACAGATAACAGCTTCTCCATCTTAAAATGCTTTCTACATTGGTTCCATATTCTGAGTGAGTGATACACAATTGGGTATTAGTATATTGGTGATAACTTGCATTTATTGGGGCACAAAGCAGGGAATATAATGAAGTAGTGCAGGATTTTACTTCTATTGCGGACCAGGCCTGTGTATGTTCATCTATTTGTGTCCAGGTTTTTATAGCTTGTATGTTTGCTGCCCAGTAATAAAACTGAAAATTGGGTAGAGCCATGCCACCTTCTGCATTAGGTCTTTGTAGGGTCGCTTTTTAGATACGTGGATGTTTTGACTTCCAAATAAATTAGGTTATTGTTGAATACAATTGCTTAAAAAATGATTTATTGATGTATATTGGAATGTTTTGAAATAAAAAAGAAGCTTAGGAAGAATATTCACCTTAACAATGTTAATTCTTCCAGCTAGAGTGAGATGAAGGTTTGACCATCTAAGCAAGTCTTGCTTAATATTTTCCATGCAGACAGCGAAATTTTGTTGATAAAGAGCTTTGTGTTTACTTGTGATGTTTACCCCTAGGTATTTAAACTGATCTGCAATGATAAAAGGTAGGGTGTCTAATCTAATATTATATTTTTATTTAAGCATCCTACTGGTATCTCACCCTGCACTTTTAAGTGTAACACATAAATACATTCAACGGGCTCCGTCATTGGATGTAAATGTGTTCATTTAGCAACATTAATATAATACACTAATCACAGACAGAACCCAAGCAACAGTGTATTATTTAAGTTTTACCTGATTCATCCAAAGAGCAAATATAATAGCTGTTTAATCTTTCACTTTATCTGTAATCTTGTAATTTTTGTTATAATACCAACAACATTCTTCAAAGAGATTATTTCATTATTTCAAGGATGAGGTGAAGTGTAGTGAGGGGGAATTAAAATACAGTATACAGACAGTGAAATGGCAAATGCTCTATACTTGCATTTTTCTGACGTTTCAGATGTGAAGAAGTGGATCACCTCCCAGCAGTAACAAGGACTATTATGAAGGTACTAAGTGATTTGAAAATTGTAAAATGAAAAGTACTGCTTAGATTAAATAGGCTGAAATCAAACAAATCACTGGGAAAAAGTAATAGTTATTCTTGAGTGCTTAAGGAGATTACTAAGTGCATATATAATACCTTGACACATATTTTTTGAAAGCCACTGCACACCAAATCCTAAGGACTGGGAATTAGCAAATGTTGTCAGATACAATTAACTGTAGGCCAGTAACACAATAAATCAGATTGCATCACAAATAAATAAATGGAACGAATGGAAGTGATTGAACAGCACATGGCAAGGACAGGATTTTTTTGAATGGTCAGCACGGGTTCAGATGGAGAGTTCATGTTTTACTAACATGTTGGAATTCTATGTGAAAACAACAAAAGCATGCAATCAGAGTGTTGCATGCAATATTATTTATCTTGACTTTAAGAAAGCATTTGATATGGAACCACATGAAAGGATGGGTAATAAACTAACAGAAGTGGAAGTTCAGTGCATAGTGTGTAGAAGGGTGAAAAACTGGCTAATAGACAGGAAATGGAGGTTTATGGTGCATTGAATTTTATGTGAATTTGGTGATGTTAAGAGTGGTGTCCCTTGGGGATAAGGGCTGAAGTTACTGCTGTTTCCAATATATATAAATAATCTGAATAGGAATATAAACAACAAGCTGGTTAAATTTGCAGATGATACAGATAATTTAGAATCCATTGAATTATTTCAGAGAAACTTGGACAGCATCTAGACTTAGGCAAATTTGTGGCAGAGGAAATTTAATGTAAGCAAATGTAAAGAACTATACATAGGAAATAAAAATGGTAGATATGAATATACAATAGGAGGTTTGAGATTTGAAAGTACTGATTATAAAAAAGTAAATAGGAGTCACAGTGGATGCATCACTATCATTAAAGGATATACAGTAATCCCTCCTCGATCGTGGGGGTTGCGTTCCAGAACCCCCGCGGTAGGTGAAAATCCGCGAAGTAGAAACCATATGTTTGTATGGTTATTTTTATATATTTTAAGCCCTTATAAACTCTCCCACACTGTTTATAAATATTACCCGCACAATTATACAGCATAAACCCTTTGTATTCTCTTAGATATTAGGTAAGATTCATTGAAATTATGTATGTAAACACACTGTTTATATACAGTAAAACCTAAATATTATTTTAAAGATATCGAGCGTCTCCGATATCACATATGTTATAGACATTACGATAGACAAGCCACCAGCAATAAATACGTACAATGCAAGAAAAATTATATACAGTAAATGTGCATACAGTGACACTAAACATACGTACATGTACTAAGTACTGTAAGTAGAAAATTAATTATGGTTACTTACCAACAATGACACAACGACTTGTCCGAAGAGCATTAAAGCCCTTCTAAAGGAGCCTTTTCAGGCAACTGTGTAGCACTGCCGTTGTTCTTCTTCCGGCAGTCTTCCATCCAAATCCCTAAAGCAGATTCCATCTGGACTATTGCCTTATTACGTCCACTTACAACTTGTTTTGCGCCCTGGTTAAAAGGACACTGCAGCCGTAGATCTTATATTCTTTTCCTCCTTTTAAATAAAAAGAATCGTGGACTCATTGATGCCGTAATAGCGTCCTACAGCAGTGTAGCTTTTCCCTTCCTTCAATATATCCAAAACGTTTACCTTTTTGGCAATTGTTAGCATCTTCCATTGGCACTTAGGCACAGCACCTGAAGCAGTAGCAGGAGCAGATTGTTTTGGAGCCATAACGAAAGGCTTGACTACGCACAAAGATAAACACAAAAGAGCACAAAAGTTAACTCTTTACACAGAGAAACATGTTGATGCTGAATGAGCGAGACAAGACTTCCTAGTTAACGCCGCAGAATTGAATTCGGCACTCCATCGCTGAGCCAGTCAGCACACAGGAACTTAACTGCATGCTCTGATTGGTTAGCTTCTCAGCCATCCGCCAATAGCGTCCCTTGTATGAAATCAACTGGGCAAACCAACTGAAGAAGCATGTACCGGAAATAAAAAGACCCATTGTCCGCAGAACCCGCGAAGCAGCAAAAAATCTGCGTTATATATTTAGATATGCTTACATATAAAATCCGCGATAGAGTGAAGCCGCGAAAGTCGAAGCGCGATATAGAGAGGGATTACTGTATATATATTTACCATGTGAAATTGTGTTCTAAAGTTACTGGTAAGCATTTTATATAAATTGTAAGCAAACAAAGATTAAGAGATGATATGATGGAAGTGTTTAAATTTATGAAAGAAAGTAGTATAATGGATTGAGACAGTTACTTTAAAATGAGTTCATCAAGAACAAAGAGCACAGTTGAAAACTTATTAAAGGAAAATGTCACACAAACAGTAGGAGGGTTTTCTTCACACAGAGAACTATAGACACATGGAATAAGTTATCAAATAGTGTGTTGGACAGTAGGACATTACGGACCTTCAAAACTCAACTTGATGTTGTTTTGGAGGAATTCATTGGCCAGCTTTGTTGAGCTGAATGGCTTGTTCTGTTCAGAGTATGTTTTTAATGTTTTTTTAGATTAAATCAGGAAATGTATATATATGTATATATACAGTATATATATATATTTTTTATATTACTCCTTCAGCAAATATTACAACAATCATACACAACCTTACATTTTATAAGACGGTAGATTGGGTGTATCACCGGGTCAGTTGTGGTGTGTTTACTGCCCTAAGTGAAGCTGAAAATGGCAATCTCTGAAACCCAGCCAATGGTATCATAACATTAGAGTTACATAAATGTAGAATTTTTGCTATGTTACTCTTTGATATAATACTATCTTTATAACGTTTTATTTGAAATCAGATAGTTTGAATGGATTATGACAGTAAAGAAACAAGAATGTTCTGTTTAAAGAGAGCTTCTATTAGCCCAAAATACAACACATTTTGGGATTTGGAAGACCACCTTCACTGGTATCATTAGTATGCACATATAATATTAAGCACTATAATAGGCTTACTTAGAGTTAGACAGTTGCATTAAGTCAGAGTGTTTGTAAATCAGGGTGTGAATTCTTTAAAAAAGAATGCTGCCTGCCACATTCTGGCACCTCAGACGACTGTCTAGTTAATGTAAATGGAAAAGCCAGCCCTGCACAGTGTGCTCAAAAAGTGTTTTAAGTCTGTGTGTGTATAGGGATTTACGTCTTCAATGTGACCTTCATGAATTGTCCTAAATAAATCAAAACGAGCATTGTCTGGAACAGGGATAGTCAGACTTAATCCTGGATTAGGGCTTGTGATGGCATGCAGTTTATGGGGAATCTCCATTGCCCAATCAGGTACAGCCTCCTCCTTGTAAGCTCTCTACTTGTAAAGTAAAGGGTGTGGCTAGGGGGCAGTGCCATTTGGGTGATGTATCCATGAATGATGACTTTGGCTTGGTGGGCTGGGTATGTGTGCCTCACTGATCTTCAGACATATGTTGTGCTGATACGGGTTCCCAAACACTGTGAACCATTTCAGTTAAAATATAATGATCACAACCACCAAGAATGTGTGTAATATTAAATATGTGTATGAAGTAAAAAAAAATCATTAAAGTTGACTCTTAGTACAACATTAAGCAAATTAATTATAATAACTGCAACTTCAAGACTGAACATCTGTATCTGTGCCATCTGTTAATGTCACAATTTAATTGGGAAAGTGGGTGAAAAGAGATATAATCAAAGAGCAATTTATTCTTTCGTTATTCCTCAATAATAATAGGGAAGTAGAATCCTGTTTAATTGATGGGGTGGTTGAAATGCCAAGTGAGGGGATTTAGAGAGGATAGAGTATAGATGTGGAAAGAATTGAGAAAAAAATAGTTTAAAGAAATCATCTGGGAACACCTCCAGGCTAGGAGCCATCTTACACTGCATTAACTTAATTGCTTCATTCACCTCGGACAAATAGATAGTTTGTCAAGACTAATTTTCAGCACAGAAGTAATGAAGGGGGTATTTAATGCCTCAGAAAATTCATTTAATATGGTCTGATCAGCATTTCTGTCTAAATGAAAAAAGGTGAGATATTTTTATTTATTTATTGAAATAACATTCTGAAAACTGGCTAATCCAGTTGAGGGCTGTGGGATGTCAAAGCTTTTTCTGGCAGCTGTGGGTAAAAGGTAGAAAAGAGCCCTCGACAGGGCACCAGACCATCACAGACAATGGCCAGGTGCAAGATTCAAGCCCAGGACACTGGATCTGTGATGGGCAGAGGTACCAACGGATTCATGGTGCTCCCTTTCATTGAAATAGTTTGTGTTTAAAATAATGTTAAATGGAAATACCCAGTAAATAAAAAATGAGTCTTGAGCCTTCATTACAAATGAAATTTAAACATGGACGTACTCTGTTGACACCAACAGTTGGAGTACCACGTGCTCTTGTTAATGCAACATGGAAGACTGAAGAATTAACAGAACAGCTTTCCTTACCAGCTAGATTCATTTACATATAATGAATGCAAAACATTTCAATTACACCAATCAGCATACTGATAAATGGTATATTCTAAAACACTCTCAAAAACACTCAAAATAATTAACTATTAGGTAACATGGGTAAATAGCTGATTATAAGAAATAAGACTTCTCATATGTAAACTACTAAGTTAAATGTTACATATTTTTTCTTATTTTCAAATGTAAATGTACTGGTACAAATGATATCAGGATGGCCTAGTTAAACAGGCAGGCAGCTTTAAGCATTTTTTTCTTTTCCCTTACAGCAGAGTTGGGATGACACCGTTGGGTCCTTAGGGTTGTGAGTCACTGTTGCAATTAATGGGAATGGATTGCATTTGATTTGTGAAGTGTGTTGTGGTATGATGGTTGATGGTTACCACCCCTTCTCAGCTATGGTGATCGACGGTGATTTTCCAAGGGAGACGCCCCACTGCTATGTTGTTCAGCAGCAATTCTGCAAGGGGGATTGTCATGGAATGGGTCTCGAATACACTAAGAAGGGCAAGATTGGGTCGCGAGAAAAAAATGATTAAGAAACCCTACCTTACATCTTTGTAGTTGGGCAGTCTTATATTGAAATAAGTGATGTTCCAAAATATATAGTTCACTCAGAAAATTGAAACCTTAGCAAATGAAGACATTTTTTATCAAGCCATTAAATCTTTTTTTATCTTTAGTTAGAATTACCCAAAACTGTGTGAATGCTTTGCTTATTTTTAGAAAATTAGTCCCGAGTAATTTCATTTAGATATCAGGTCTAATTCTAGGTAATTTATCATGCAAAATATTATGCCAATTCCATCATCTTGAATGACATTTAATAAGAATATTATGATTTGTTTATAAAAATAGCCTTATTTTACATTGTATTATTTTGAGAAATTTGAGATAGGACAACAAAGTGACATTTATTTATATAATTATTCTAATAAGAATTTGGGTGGCATTCTGCAATACATTTTTTTTTCATGGAATGGATGTAATAGTTTGCATGATACTACATATGGAAAGAGAAGAAATTTAGAGAATGCTCATGGCATCCTTATGAAATGAAATAATCATTTAAACACACAGCTAAATAACTGTACAGGAGCAAGTCAGACATAAGAACTAATAACAAACAATGTAGGATAGATAGAAATGGTGACATTTCTGATAAATTAAGGGACACTGGTAATTTACAGAATATATAAAGCAATGGAAGATTCAAAGGATAAAGCTATTTTTATTTGTCCCAAAAATAAAATATTACTATTATTAGGTTCCCAATGGCAAATTTAAGCTTTACAGAAGGTTAAAGATTTAAAAAAAACAACAAATTAAGAAACATGAAACCTCACTCCCTTCCCAGTACCCCAACAAACATTTTACATGGGGTTATTCTACTCCTGGCTTGACTTAATAAAAAGAAAGCAGTCATAATGAGGCGTAATAAATGTGCATTGCCTTTGGAATGAAAGAGTCCCAGTCGTGCTGATACACTTATGCTAATTCAATAGTTAAAAGTACTCCTAGTTAGTGTGTCATAAAAGCACATCCTGATACATCAGAAATGGATAGATTAATGTTCACATTGTATGAAATGTCAGCTTTCAGTATTTTATGACATTTTTATCAAAGAAGATATTATTGGGGATACTTCCTTTTACTTTACTTTACATAATTTAATAGAATATTGTTGAAAATACAGTACACTGTATGTGACTCATAAAATGTATATTAATTCTTTGTAGCATCAGAGAATTTTCCTTTAAATATCAACTGAGATCACCACTACAATAGTTCCAATGGACATCTTTTATTACAAAAGACCTGAACAGCCCAGCCATGGAAAGAGCTCAATGCATTACAATAAGACAAAAGAAATATGCAAGAGCTAGTGTTTATGAAGACTAAGATAATGTGAAAAACATATTGTAAAAACTGAATTTATATCAATCAACACAAAGAGAATAATATAGCCCAACATACACCGTATGCTTTATAAAGATAAAGGGATATCAAAATATCTAGATAGATTCAAAGTTCTGTATTTGACAAAAATCTTATCATTAAATAGGAACTTCTTATATATAAATATTACAGTTAACTTCTTATATATAAATATTACAGTTAACAACAATTAAAGCTAAATGTGGTAGCACTACTCCCTTGCAACAAGGGGACTGGATTTGTGTCCCGGGTGCTCCCTGCATTGAGTTTTCATGTTCTTCCCACAGAGCTTGCTGCACTCTTTGAAGACATACAGGTTAGTTGAATCTGTGTTGCTGAAACTGGCCCTAGCATGTGTATTGACCCTGTAAATGACTGGTGCAGAATCCAAGGATTATTCCTGCTTTGAGCACAATGCCAGCAGGGATAGGCCCCAGCATCCACATGACCCTGCCCTGGATAAGGGAGTTTGGATGATGAATGGATGGATGAATGACTTCATCAACTACATGGTATATGTACTGGCACAAGTCAGAAAAGCACACAGATACAGTAGGCTTACAATATCCCTTATAGCAGAAAATGTTAGGGGCATGAGGTGAAGCTGGATCGGAGCTATACAATATATGTTATATGCTTGCTTCCTCTTCTGGAAGAAATTTAGCGACCACCCCACTGGGTGCCCTGTTCTCCCTGTGTGAAGGAGGCAGCAAAATACAGGCAGGAGAAAACATCAATCAATCTTGTTTATTATTTAAGTCTTGCAAGAGGTAACCGTTACAGGAACGCCAACACCTTATTAGGAAGTGTTACAAAGGAACAGGTGGTAATGCGCTGTATTTATACACTTCAATGATTATATCACAATTCCAAGGAATTCATTATATAATCAGAAAACCTTTAACATCATTGGTTACATCCAGTTACTAAAAGGGTATGGCAGAACATCGATACCTTAAACAGTCACAATTGTTCTGGTCCACTAAGATGATTGACAGTCCCTTTAACTTAGGAGTACATGACTTTTTAGGTGTTTATGAGTCATTCTGAATACTTTGCATGACCATATATTTCTTTCTTAGCTCGGCCATGTCCGTCAACATGAAACTAAGCCTGAGCATAACAATAGAGGAGCTAGCATGTTTTAAAAGATGACTTTTTTATATCAAGTCTTGTTTTTTTCTTTTTGCTGTATTAGATAATAAAGTTACTTAAATGCCTTTTTCTTAATAGCTCAACCCTTTTTCATAGTGAACACCAAAACAGCCCCTCAGCCTTTAAACATAAGCTCAGAAAAATAAGAGACTCAACATAAACCCATTAAGTAATGAAGTTGGATTTCCTTTTAACAGTGCATCTACATCACATGACAAGTGTGCATTAAACCAGAGTTTAAATTCAACTTCTACACTCTGCTGTCTTAAGCCAGGTTTATACTTCATGTGACATGACGCGTGCGCCTGCGAACACTACTGCTATGCAATCAGTGTACTGTTTATATTTGTGCATGTACTTTACATAAATCTGGAAGGTCCCAACAGGCAAGATATCACCACGATGAGAAGACTACATTCGACTTCACTGTGTTGTGAATTGCCTGAAACATCCATTAAATTCCCATGACACCTAGCCACAATATCTCTGAATGGATTGACATCCATCAATCCAGGGGCACGCCCATTCCAGCAAGCATTGGGCGAGAGACAGAAACGATCCCTGGATGGGGCATCAGCTCATCGCATGGTGCATTCAATGCATACAAGCACACACATACACTAGCGTCATTTAAGCATCACCAAATCCCTAAACCTGCATGTCTCTGTAAGGAAACTGGAGCACACTTTGAAAACCCAGCAGGAAAACATTAAAACTCCAGGCAGGGAACAGCGAGGACGTTACTCCATGTGAGGCAGCAGTGCTACCGCTCCACCATCCATGCAGTCCCTAAATGTATAACTATTAACAGTACTCATTATTTAAATTAACGATTTATCTGCAAAATGTAACATGCATGCTTTAAGACATCTCATCATGAAAAGTGATATCAAGTATAAATCTAAGGATTCTAAATGTGCAGAGAGCTTGAATATCATAAATTTAATGTGTTCTATGTGGCAATTGCATGTAGCGATTAATTGGGAAGTTTTAAGATGATGTTTACGACGGTCTACTTTAATGAGAAAATAAACTACAGGATTAAAGGGGTTGAGATTAAAGCCAAATTTTCCATTTTAATCACAAAATAGAGCTTTTCACTGTGTCACTAATTTTTTTTTCTCTGACTCGAATGTGTTTCCATACATTCTGACGCTGTTGTGAAGGTGAAAAAAAAGACAGCACAGAAGATGGTATGTGAGACCTTTAAAATGTATCACGTCATTACGCTGAGGAATATGCAGCACATGAAAAGAAAAGCACCACAAGTACATTTGTATGTCAGCACTTTGCTTTACCACGTCAAACCATTCATCAAACATCGAAGCACACACATTCATCCAGTAGGATCTGCAAAGCAGCAAACATATCAAATGGATGCTGGGAATATGAGAGTGAAGTATAAACCAGCCCTACTGTGATTTCTGCAAGCCACAGGATGTCATTATTTTTGAAGCTCCAAAACCTCTGAATGTTTTCTGGCTTAATCAGAAAGAAGTCACAAAAGCTTTAGCGAGCTTTGTGTGTCCATTACTAGCTCCAATTCTTTCCACTTGCCAAATGCAGAGTAATGGTAGCACAGATGTTTCCTTCTGTTGGGCCCCACACTCTCCTCCAGGCTCCTGGGAATTGAAGTCCATTTGGTAGCTCTGCCACAGGTTCACTACAATAATGGGTTTGCTCTCATATAAACAGAACATCCTTAAATATAGTTTTCCACTTCACTGAGCAAAGGTGTTCCCTTCACTTCCCTTACCTAATTGTTTCCTCCATTGCTGATTGGCTAATGAAAGTACAACCAGAAGACACAGAAATGATACTCTCAGGATGTAGTTAGGTTATGTCCTCAATTTTTTTTTAAATTATTTACTTTCAAGGAAGTTTATAATTCTCATTTTTTGCTTTTAAACACTGGTGGGGCAGCATCCTAGTGCCCATAGTGGAAAAAATGCCATTGGTCGGATATATTGACGTCAAGGCAACATCTGACAGGTGCAATGGCAATAGGAATGGCTGCAGCAAATAATATAAGCCCTTTACAACACCTTTATGATTTTGTTGACTACTTGTCAATAATAAAAAAATTGTGGTTACCATCTTGCTATCCACAACTTATGCCTAATAAAGTTAAAAGTATGTGTAGTCATTTAAAATGGGAAATAGTCATATAATTAAACAAAATAGCTGTAATACAGTATATTAAACTACAGCCAAAATAATTTTAAATGGTAAACACTCTTAAGCAAAGGTGTTAAATTTTTTTGAAAATGAAGTAGTAGATAAAAGAAAAGCATACAGCATAGTTTATTGTACTTATAATTTGAAAAGCCCTTTGATATGGGTAAGCACTGAAGATTAATCCTGGAACTACAATCTGTCAAAAGCATTAATTTATGAAATTGAATTGGGACTTGGTTAATGGGCAATGAACAAAGAGTACAGATAAGAAAAGACGGCTCCACATGGGTGGAGTCATCAATGGATTCCCCCAGGAATGCTAGGATTGTTGCTGTTTCTAAAGTATATATTAATGACATAAATTCAGGTATTCTAAATAAAACTGTAAAATACTGAAACAGCAGAATAAATAATTCAAGAGATCTGGATGTTTAAAGGTTGCCTGAAAATTATAAAATGATATTAAATATAACCAAGTAAGTTACATATTTGTAAGACAATATAATTTAAAATAGAATGTAGCAAATGCTTAGGATTTTTTATTGATGCATCCTTCTTAATTTTAAAAGTCAGTCACCTTCCTCTACTGTTATTTTGCATAGATGAAACTAAACATGACATTTTATCAACACATAGAAAATGTTAAAAATACAATATTTTGATTAGGTGAATGCAATTATTTTATTTTAATTTCTTTCTGGCAAAGTGTATACATTAAATGTAAGCGGGAGTAGAATACACATATTGTATAGCTAGAAGAAAACCTGGGGCATCATGCATAAAACCGTGTATAGAATTCACACTAAAACATGGTGTACGGACAAAAGCAGAAATGTGCGTATGCACAAAAAATCCAGATTCATAAATCTGTGTGTACGACAACTTCCACGTTCTTCCGCTACATAAATCCCGGTCTCCGTGAAATGTAACGCTCGTGCACACACTTGCTGCACCTTCCAGACTCCTCCCAGAATCACACCTCTTTGAATATGCAAATCAATATAAATAACCCCTTATGTTTTGCATTCTGTGAAAAGTGGTAGCAAAAGCACGGGGGAAAAACAAAAGTTTCAGCATATACCAAGTAGAGGCAAGGAAAACCAAACTATTTCTTGGTTTAAGCAGTGATATAAACAGCAAAAGGAAATTGATCGAGTAACAGAGTGGTGGAGAAACTCAAAAGTTCAAGTTCAGAAAGTCGCAAAGTGCCCAAAATAAATGAGAAGTGGTCAGATATCAAAGTCGCCGTGAAAAAGTGAGTCGTAGCCCTCCGTTTCAGTGTTATATGGAAGCGTATTAGGGTACAGAGAAAAGAAAAACAAAATAGGGACCCAGTTGAAAAAAATGTCCAACATTAATTTTGAAATTTCCACTTTAATCACGTAGTTTATTTTGTCATTAAAGTAGAACGTCATAAACGTCATCTTAAAATCATTTCATTTACTAGTTTTTCAGATCATTGTTAGAATTCTGATTTTTTTTGGGGGGGAATTTAATTTAAAATATTATAAAAGATTGACTTTTGTTTATTTACTGAAAGTATTGACAAACCATAAATTCCTCTACAAATTACAGTACTGCTATAACACACTACTGCTGCTTGTAATGAATAAGATACAGTATGTTGGAAGCTTCAGTGATTAGGCCATGGCAGCCCCCCCCCCCAAGCCTTGACTATCTAAAAGAGAAAAAAAACCTCAAAAAATGGGTGTCAAAAAATGGGGTAAATACAATACACAAAATACGGAACACACGCAATCCTCTTCATAAGGCTAGATGGTCAATTTATCATGGCCACCTCAGAAATACAATGCAATAGTTCAAAATAAATATCAATCACTCACTAAATACAAAACTACCACAAGTAAGGATACAGATTTGTTAAAATAAATCGACAACAAAGTAGAAAGTAATTAAGATAAATGAAAAAAAAACAATATCTATCCATCAGTTAATTGTAGGACCACAGTCAGATTATAGATGCATTTTACCTTTCATCATTTAAGTGAAGCAAACTATAAAATTGATATGTGACCTTCTAGAACAAGCAATTCAATTCTTTAATACCAAATGAAAGGTATTTAAATGATTATTCTACAATAGAAATAATTCAAAATTATGATCAGTTCAGTGATCCAGCTATTGCTACGAATATCCAAATGTATATAAAAAAAAAATGAAAAAAGGCACAAAAATGAAAAACAGATGACATCATTATATGTTTCAAACCTTCATTACTTTGTTCGAATTCACATGGGAATCAAAAAGCCCAAAATTTAGAAAATCCATGTTTAAATGAATACACTGTATTCTAAACCATTTGTTGAGGAGAACAATAGTCAGAAACTGCCCCTTTACCCAAATATCCTTGGGCAGATAACCTTAACTTAAACAATCTCTATCTCTGGAGAAACTCTTTCCATAACTTTTCTATAGACCCACACATACTTAGTAATTATAGACCCATTTCAAATACTTGAAAAAGTAGTCGCCAATCAGCTTCAGTCACAGCTTACGCATCACAATTTATTTGAGAAACTAGCAGAATACCCGCGCTTCGCAGCGGAGAAGTAGTGTGTTAAAGAAGTTATGAAAAAGAAAAGGAAATATTTTAAAAATAACGTAACATGATTGTTAATGTAATTGTTTTGTCATTGATATGAGTGTTGTCATCGCTCTCTCTCTCTCTATCTATATATATATATACACAGCAAAATACCCGCGTTTGGCAGCAGAGAAGTAAAAAGAAAAGGAAACATTTTAATAATAACGTAACATGATTGACAAT
>JANRMT010062854.1:8763194-8792267 GCA_026402145.1 Polypterus bichir lapradei
TAATTAATTGGATTAATTTTTTTAATCGAGTCCCACCCCTAATATATATATGTAGATTTGTATATATATATATATGTGTATATACAGTATATATGTAGATATGTATATGTGTATATATGTGTTTGTGTGTATATATATGTGTATATATGTGTGTGTGTATATATATGTGTATATATGTATATATATTTATATGTGTATATATATATATATATATATATATGATGTGTATATATATGTTTATATATGTGTGTGTGTGTGAGTGTATATATATATATGCCAGCAACACTCATGACAATGACAAAACAATTATATTGTCAATCATGTTACGTTATTATTAAAATGTTTCCTTTTCTTTTTAGTTCTCTGCTGCCAAACGCGGGTATTTTGCTATGTATATATATATATATAGATAGAGAGAGAGAGAGAGAGAGAGAGATGACAACAACACTCATATCAATGACAAAACAATTACATTAACAATCATGGTACGTTATTTTTAAAATATTTCCTTTTCTTTTTCATAACTTCTTTAACCCACTACTTCTCCGCTGCGAAGCGCGGGTATTCTGCTAGTACTGTTAATAATTACACACATAGTGGTGACACTATGGTGGAGCGGTCTCGCAGGGAGTCATGTCGCTGGTATCCCCTGCTTGGATTCCACACTGTGCTCCAGTTTCCATCCAACGATATGCAGATTTGGGGATTTGGTGCCGCTAAAATAAAATGACGCTAGTGTATGTGTGTGCTTGTATTCACCTTGCGATGAGCTGAGGCCTCGTCCAGGGATTGTTTCTCACTCGTGCTCAATGCTTGCTGGAATGGACACACCATGGACTGATGGATTTAATCAATAAACATCATTTTCAGAGATATTGCGCTAAGGTGTCATTGGAATTTAATGGGTGTTCTAGGCAATTCACAACACAGAGAAGCCAAACATGTTCTCACCATGGTAATATCTCGCACTGCCACCTGGTGGATTCCTCCAGATTTACGTAAAGTACGCGTGCAAGTATAAACACTACAATCCTTGCATAGCAGGAGCGTCCGCTGCAGCATGCGTCACGTCGCGTGAAGTATAAACCCGGCCTCACTTGTCTGAACTTATCAAGACTTTCAAACCAGAGCGCACATTAAGATCTCAAGATACCAATCTACTTATCATCCCAAGGATTAATAAAATAACAGTGGGAGGTCATACTTTTAGTTACAGGGCCCCTAAACTGTGGAATGGTCTGCCTGCTACTATAAGAGATGCCCCTTCTGTCTCATCATTCACATGCCAGCTGAAGACTCACTACTTCAGTTTAGCATATCCCCACTACAGCTGCTAATTAACTGTACATACTGCATCTCAGTTGTTAGTCATTAGCACTAAAACATAAGTAATTTTAAAGTTATAATTTGTTATTAACCCTCACCTATTCTGTTTCTCTTCTCAATACTCAAATGTGGCACATAGGTGCCACTGACCTACTGCCAAGTTGTTTTGCCTGTTTAAGGTAAAGTCATTTCTGATGGAGGATCACAGGAATCATTGGGTAGAAGGGTCCTTTCATCGGATTGGCTGGCCCAACACTGACTCATCTTGGAATGGCCAATAGGGGGAGGCAACTTGATGGCCGATGTCTCCAGGACTCTGAACAAATCCAAATCGTATTATGTGATATCCACTGTTGAATTTTGCTCTGTACTTGTAATATTACTATTGTAGTATCGTATTGTATTAAGGATTACTTGTGTTCTGTTCTGTGTATTGTTTTGTATTTACCCCCTTTTTTGACACCCACTGCACGCCCAACCTACCTGGAATGGGGTCTCTCATTTGAATTGCCTTTCCCAATATTTCTTCCATTTTTTTCCCATCAATGTTTTTTTTCTGGGAGTTTTTTCTTGTCTTCTTAGAGAGTCAAAGTTGGGGGGCTGTCAAAAGGCAGGGCCTGTTAAAGCCCATTGAGGCACTTCTTGTGTGATTTTGGGCTGTACAAAAATAAATTGTATTGTATTCACTATACAATACATATAGAATCGCTAAATAATTTTGAGCAAATTACACTTAAATGGATTTTAAGCGAAAATTGAAACATTTTCAATGAACAATGGTATTCAATGCAGACAAAATGTTTTAATTAATTTTACATTATTCTACCACTTGAAATAAAGCCAGTTATGTTATACATCCCTTTCAACAGAATGGCACTAGGCACTAGGTCAAAACAATTCAGTTAGGCCAGTGACATTCACTGGAGATTCTTTATCAGATCTGTCAAGTGTAGGATGAATGTGCAGTACAAATTACCTAATAGTGTCATCTCAAGCATTAAGAGTTGGAAGTAGCAATACAGAATATCAATGAAGCATAGACAGGACAAATATATGAGGACTGAAAGTATACCAAATAAAGCAGACAATAATTAATATGGTTGGAAGGCATTAATATTTTATAGGTCTGGATATTATTATTATTATAACCATGTATACTCTAGAGCAGGGTGGGCAAAAGTAGGTTTACAGTTGTTTGTGTACAAAAAGACAGCCGGTTGTGATTATTACAGTAGGTTTATTAACTTTATTAACTTATAATCACAATGGCACAAATAAATAATACACTAATAAATGAATAATAATGCAAAAATAAACTCTGTTTCACGTACTCACAAGTGTAAAAATATTTTTCCCCACCCCTGCTCTACTGTAGAGCATAATGTCAGATTAAATAAGAACGTGAAAAACTTACAGTTTGATTCATGAAATGAAAGGTGGCACAGGTAGAAAGGGGCAGCTTTGGTGTAAAGAAATATTTTGTTCCAATTGCAATAATTTTATATGTGTTCAAAAATAAAAAAATACATAGAAATATTTTGTTCCAATTGCAATAATTTTATATGTGTTCAAAAATCAAAAACATACAGAGCAATTACTATTCTTAATAAATGCAGGTGGGGAGCAGTTAACTTCTTTAGGAGTCTCATGGAATTTCCATACTTCACAGTGGGCACTTATAGGTGGGAGAGAATCTCGTTCATGGTGCACATGGCTTCAAAATATTTTAATATGAATTCATGAAGATAAGAAGGTATTTTTGGGAATACTATACAGAGTTCTTGTAGTGCCACTGTGCCAGCTTCATTTCTCCTTCCGTTTGAGAATTAAATTTATTGATACTATCAGAATGCTAAGGTGACTATTGTAAGTTCTTGTATTGTATCTGACATTGTTGTACTGCATTATGTACAAGAAAACAAGAAACTTGTTTTAAAAAGCAGAACAACAGGTAATTAATGAATAATACAAAAAAATTTTGGAGACTATCCTATATTTGCATAATAATGTGTGTTTTGCAGCAATTTAGTCCATGGGATCAAAACCAACTAAATAGGTTATAGCTAAATAACTTGGTGATAAGCAAGTTAAATATAACAATAACAATTTTTGCATAACAAGTCATGTTTGTTTCACACAGCATAATGTATTTAGTAGGATATGAAAAAATGTAGTTCATTTTACATAAAGATATATTGTTTCAGCATAGATTCATTAAGTATGTCAAGCATAATTTAGTAATTTCTGATTATAACTATTTTATTATTAGCGTCATGCCTATTTTCAGCATAATATACTTTTGTGATTTTTTTATATGTTTTTATGGGCTTTAACTTGGCCTTATACCGGGCTTGAGTATTTAAAGCAATGACTGATGCAAAAGGGATCACAGGATCGTGTCTCTGAATTGAGTATCCATCTCTCCCCCTCATTCATTGGTCAAAAGTCCTGTCTTCAGTTCAGAAGCTTGATCTTGCCAATCCAGATCTGTCGATTACCCTATGTGCTTATTAAGTAGAACTATGCAAAAACAATTGAAACATGTAAGTTTCACATATAAAGCACCAAAGTCAGGAATCAAACTGTGGTTCATGCACCATTAGGCACCAAAGTGACCTACTGTGCTTATTGTGCCTACCTTTATTTTATCTTCAATGAGTAAAAATTCACATTAATTTAGCTGAAATCATATATTTGGTGTGCACATTAAAGAGCGTTTGCTGTAAATTAGCCAGGAATAACATTGATTTTACTTTTTATGTTTCTCAGCAGCTTCTTATAGTTAATTGTACCTTCAACATATAATTATAGACAAGTTACTCTTTCTGATGTAATTTAATCATTTCACCATTAGTGAGAGCTGAAATGAAGCCTTTATGTGCTTATGATATGGAAGCATAGACAAAGCACAAAGTAAAAAAAATTTAGTGTATTTTTTTTTTTATTATTTAAATTTTTTATTTTGATAAAGCTGGCAAAATTCACGTAACTCAAACCAGTTACTTCATGAATTATGGGCATCATAGCACAGAGCAGACTTCATTATAGAATTCCCAGGATGGGTGGATGACTAGTTGGCTGAGGTCTCCAGGACTGTGAGTGTGTCTGACTTGGTCTTTGACATTTTTCTCTTGTAATTGATCCTGGACCCCCAGAGGTTTATTTTCTCCAGGAATACTGCTGACTGTGGAGATGTTTTTCCCTCTCTTCTGCTGTCAACTGGCCATACTTCAACAAGTAATTAATGGACAGATGTTGTTGGTTTACATTTATGTTAATCAATTCCAAACTAGTTTGTTTTTAATTTGTCTTAACAAATGTGTCCCTTTATGTGTACTAATTTGGTATAATTTCTAAAATTTATATTCGCATTCTACCCAATAACTTTCCATAGTGCACTAAGCCTGCACTCCGTGAAGAGCGCTACACAAAAACAGACTGAATTAAATTGAACTGAAATTGGTTTCAAAGACTTAGATTCAAATTCTGCCCTGTGATCTGTTGGTATGGAGGCTGAATGTCCTACCTGTGCCTACAAAGGTTCATCTCCACATAAGCTGGTTTCCTTTCACATCTCAGTGATACACATGCTGTGTTAACTGTAGACTCTAAATTGGCCTAATTTAGATTGATTTTCATTCCATCAAGGATTGATGACTTTTCTAGAATCCTAAGAAATGGACGGTTATTAAGGGATTAAGTTCAGTTTTTCTTTTTTTAATTCAAGATAGTGTTTTCTCAAGTGTGGCATATATTAATTTGCCCTGGAAACTTCTTTTCTTAAGAGTAGGAGTATTTATAAACTGAAAACCTTAAAATGTTTTAAATATATCCACTTTGATGTAGATAGGTTTCCAGTTTTAGAAAAATGACTTCCACAGTTCAGTGATACGTTTATGTGAACAAAATGAAAATGGAAATAAATAATTCTAAAACAGATTTGTGGCAGTATCTCTTTTAAGGTAAAGATAAGTTTTCCATCTCATGCACTGTGAAGCCAAGAATGTGCTAGTGTATTTTCAAGTTAGTTTGGAGTCATTTTAGCCATATTATATTTTCTTTGCTGTTAACATAAAACAATTCTTGTTTGTGAAACTTCTTATGTTCTTCAGTCATAACCCATAAGAACCTGGACCCATTTCCCCTTAAAGGAAAATTATGGCGAATATAAAACAGACCAAATGGACCACACAGAACACATTTCTAATTTGTTTTTTAAATTCTGACCCTACTGGCAAAGATCTGGAAAGTTACATATATTTCACATTAGGGGTTTATAGTAAATTTATTCCTTATTTGAAAATAAATCAGCTTGACAGTTTTTTTGTTCAGTAACATATATTTGTATTTTTATTTGCATTTCCACAAGATACAATAACATGCTAACCTTACTGTTTAAGTTTAACAAAAAAAAATATTTGTCTGATTGGTTTTACAACAAAAAATGTGCAAACTGAATAATAATAAAAATTACCTCATATTGGGTAATTATGCAACAAGGTACTGTAGCAGTAAAAAAAACTGAGCTACAGACTGATGTAGTAACCTTCAGAAAACATGTACATAGTGCAAAAAACTATTAAAGAATACTGAAGGGGAACAAAACCTTTGTATTAGCAGCACCATGTTTTAACCATTATCACTCTCTCAGGCCCATTAAGCAGTTTTAGCAAAGTAGCCTAGGCCAAATGGTAACATCTGAAACAATTTTGTTCTTCAGTGAAGCAAAGACGCACATCACACTTCTCACAGAGGGTGGTGGTTGCATTGACTTTGCATAATTTGCAACGGCCACATTTTTCACACATCACAGGCTAGTGTGCAACCTGGTCAGTGCGAACATCAACCGGAACGCCAACACGCACTCTCTTGAGCATAAAGTGTTAGGTGACCCCTTTGTGCCTGCAAAAGAATCAGGCTGGTGGCAACCTCTGCCTGGAAGCTCCTTTGTTTCAGTGGCTTTTGGACACCAAGCAGTTCACAGTCACGGCAGTAGATTAACCATGCATTAACAAGGCCTAACATGATGGTTTGCCAGAAGAGGTAGAGGTACCACCTCCATGACCTCATGTGGTACTTGTACCTTGCAACACATGCATCAAGGAGGTCTATCCCCACCATGAATGTGTTGTACTCCTTCACAATGTGAGGCCTGTTGACCTCCACAAATGCTTTGTCAGATTTGCTCCAGCGTCAAGCTTTGTCCTGAGGCTCAGTTGCACAGTAGGATGAGATCAGGGTAACAGATTTGTTGTCGTACCACTTCACAATGACCATACTTTCCCCTTTCTCCACCCTGGCATCAACAGATCCTTTGCCTCTCTTGGCAAGACTTTTGTCATCCTCAAGCATACAACCAGCCAAGCGATTGCTACGGAGGGTCCCTACAAAGTAGATCTGTCGCTCAAGAAGCTTGAGAACCAGTGGTGCTGAGGAAAAAAAAATGTCTGCAAAGACTTTGTAGTTTTGGTTTGATGGGAGAGTTTCACACAGCTTGACCACAACGTCACCTCCGACATTTTATTTCCCCAGTGCCACCTTCATAAACCACAAAATCACAGAAGATTCCTGAGGAAGAGCAGTGGGCTCAAATTTTCAGTCCCCATGGGTGGGTTTGCCCTTCACATACTGCCTTATTGGGCTGCGTGTCCCTCTGAAGGACACAATTTGTTCATCAACAGAGTTGTACTCCTCTGGGGTGATATCCAGGCATTTTTTGCGAAACATACCTAGCCATGGACGGATCTTCCAACATTTATCCTCAGCTTGCCTGTTTGAATGATCAGTGTTGTCAGTGAAATGTAGAGTTGTCAGCAGGGTCTGAAAACGGTTACATGACATGTTGTCAGCCACGATGGGACACCTTATGTCATTCTCCCAGTATGCACAATTTCTTGGTAGTTGGCAAAGACCCATTCGCAGGTAGATGCCAATCAGTATTTCCAGTTCTTTAGTGGAACAGTGGTGTTCTTTCTAACAGTGGTGTTAATGTTGTTGTGGTGATCTGATTTTTGTACACTGTACAAATTTGTTTGCTCCTTCAGTGAGTCAAGCATTTCTGGTGTTATGAACTTTCTGAAATACTCCAGGGGAGTGGAAAGATCATCTGGAGGTGTGACACTTTGGCCTTTGAATGTGCACTCAGGGGTTTCAAAAGGTTTTTTTCTCCAAGAAAATAGTTTTTTTCCTAGGTCAGTTTCTCGTACAGTTCCTCCGTCAGTTCTTTGGTCAGTATTTTGCTGCCCTGGGTTCATGTTTGTTTGTGGTACTTCATCTAAATCATTTGATTCACTGTTTGAATCACCACACAAACTTGACTCATCACTCTCCATGTCTTTTTTGCTGGGAGTGTAATCTGGGTCTTCAGGGTCTTCATCTGAGCTATCTTCACATCCCTCAAAGTCATTGTCATCTCCAAAGATGATGTCTAGTGCATTCTAAACGCTGTAGCGTTTAGCCCTACTACAAACAAATTAATAGAATTACATTGAATTAGGACTACCGTAAAATTGTTCGTTTTGCTTACAGATATTTAAAAATTGTTTTGTAACATATATTATTAATTATTTTATACATTTGACTTTGCTATATTTGTTTAAATGTGCTTTGAATTAAAAATTTTTCTTATTGTGACAAATACGTCACATCATATTTTCCACGACTATGTTAAGGTTCAATGCCCGATGTGACATCAGTGTTACCAATATGCTGTCGTAACTTGTTTTATATCAGTTTCTTCAGAAAATGTTGTCAGAACATATTAAATGTAATATTTGACGTCTTATTTAAGTATGACAATTGTTAAATTGGTTGAAACATACCTTTAGTTACCAAAAATAAGATGTTTGAAATTAGATGATTAGGTCAGGTGTGGTTGCCCTGCGCACGGCCATCTTGAAAATGGTGTCATGTGTACCCAAATTCACAGAGTGTCATGTGACTGCACCAAGAAGTTACGAACATGTCACTTTGGGGCCTAATGAGGTTAAATCAAGGGTAATGTTGTGTGAGAAAGTTTCCAGGACATTTAAAGTCATGGTGACACCTGTGTCACAGTGGGTTCTTATTAATGTAGCTTTTCATCACAGCAATACCTTTTATTTGTAAGTATCACACTGGATGTAGCAATTGAACAATTACCTCATAATGAAGAGGTGAAATACCACAGCTATGCCGATGACACATAGCTTTTCTTATGTATAGCACCTAATGACCCAGTCACTCCGGGCTATCTGATCTGATGTCTTGGATGAGTAGTAATTCCTTCAAGCTCAAAAAGTATAAAAAAAAAACAGAATTTTTAGTTTTTGGCAAAAATGGAAATAGTGAACAGTGAAGGTCTTAGAAGCAAACTTGATCCCTTAGCATTAAAATTCAAGGCAGAAGTAAAACATTTTGGTGTAATCATGGACTTAGCCATTAAACAATCTAATAATGATAATCAAGTGAATGATCCCCTCTTTCTTGTGAAATTTCTAATGTTGTTCAGTTCTTATGTTCTTATTGTAGGTTTTCGTCAAACCCTTTATTTGTAAGTATCCCACTTGTGGCAATGAAACCATTGCCTCATAGCAAAAACTTTAAATAATAATAACTTTAATGACATTTATTTATTTAGTTAATAACTTTAAATAACACATTGACAAGATTACTAGGACTGTATTTTTTTATTTAAGGAACATTGTAAAAGTTAGACATCTTACAAAATTACAAGATTCTGAGAAATTAATTTACACTTTATGCTTTTTCTTTTAGTCGACTTGATTACTAATGCACTACTAAGTGGACTGCCCGAGAAAGATATTAATCAGCTACAATTTGTTCAAAATGCAGCAACAAGAATCTTAACCAGAAAAATAAAATGACCACATCTTTCCAGTCTTAGCATTGTTACATTGGTGAACTTTAAATACTACTAATAATATATAAAGCTTTTAAATAATCTTGTTCCTTCCTATATCTTTGAATGCCCGTCACCTGACATTCCCAGTTGTCATATTAGATATCCTAATAGTTGTCTGCTTATCGTTTTAACACTAGAATTACTAGAGCCTACGAAAAAACCCGTATATCCGGCCCACCTTAAATCCGTTCACACCTCTCAGCCAGCATCCTTTGTCCTCTAAATGTGCCAATAAAGACAATCTGGAAGCAGCCGGCTATTCCATCCCCCCACCGACTTAGAACGTGCACAAATTTCTCCCAGCTCATGCCTTGATTGATTATCTGGGAGTGAAGTGGAGTTTTAGAGTGGAAATAATAGATCGTTATTTGAAACACACGCATTTCATGTGTGTTCCGTTTCTACAGTAATCTGTGTAAACACATTTGTAAAACAGAAACGTTCTTCATATTTTAGTAGTAAATGACAAAATGTAGGCATAAACTATATAATGCACTGAATAAGCTCCTGATATGACTCTAAGTAACAGCCCAGCATACATTCACACCTTCTTTCAGGTGTGTAATAGAAACCACAGCATAGAGAGAAGTGTGTACATTGTAACAGGTACACAAGTTGTAAATGTAGGAAGACCGATCCTTGCGTGTGTGTGAACTGTTAACATTTCAATCTGATGATTGCATATAGCGCTGAACTTACTGCTCTGTACTATTTTGTCCTCTGCATGGCCTGGAATACAAAAGAAACAGCATACAGCGACATGTGGGGACTGGCAAGGTCAGGGAAAAAAAAAACACACGGTCACTGATTACAAACCGCAAGATGAAAGAAAGAGACAATATATGTGAAAACATCATCGCACTAATGCAATATTATTTGAAAACGAACAGTGTCAGATCGGGTTTGAATATGTGCCCAATCTGATGCTGTTCGGTTTCAAATAATATCGCATGTACTGTGCGTTGATCTAGCTGCACTGAATAAGCTCACGCCTTCTGTAACAGCACCAGCGTGTATTCAAACCCGATCTGACGCTGTTCGTTTTCAAATAATATTGCATTAGTGCAAAAACAGAAGCCCTCCCACAAGAAACATCCACTCACATATAAGAACAACGCAGCTGCACCTGGTGGGGAGGGCTTCTGTTTTCTCTGATCTGAGTTCACCTCTGTTATAGCGCGTCTTTATTTGAAAAAGGCGTCAGATCGGAAAGGGGTAGGGGTGTGTCTGGAAGCTTGAACAGCTGCACCAGGCGTAAAGGAGAAAGATGGCACCGTTTGAATACAGGCCAATCACCTGCCCCTCAAAGAAACAGCAACAACAGAGCTCGCCAACGCTACACCATCCAGATCTAAACACTAGTGTGGTGTATGTGCCCAAAAAAGTCTAACTGCATTCTCATACAATTGCTTGCGTACTGTCAGCAGGTATTTTTCGTGGCATTACACGTGTAATTTGTGAGCATGCCCTTGATGATCAAACAGAGGAAGCTCTGCAGTATACTTGTGCGTTTATGCTGTAGGAAGATAAGTAAATAAAGTAAAACTAAAAAAAAAGACGCTAACTTTGACAAGTACTATACATTTACAGCGGCTGTTACAGACGCAAATCAAATGTATGCTTTTATTGTATAATATTAACAATAAGAACAGCTCACTACTCAAAATGTTTATATTGGGAGACATTAAGACTCGAACCCAGAACCTTCTGAATTGGGGTTAGCAGCTCTAACTAGTATACTACCCAAGAAGTCAGGACAACACGCAACACTAACCCGATTTCTTTTTCTTCGGTTATAGTCTTGGAAAAAAGTGCATTTGTTGTGTTATACTTGTATATTGTGAAAGTGTTTCTTTGATATTTGGAATTCAGGCTTCACACATTGTACACTTCATGTCTACATTTTATCAATTATTACTAAAACATGAAAAACATATCTGTTTTATAGTTGTGTTTACTGTGCATAGATCGTTGTAGACACGGAACACACATAAAATGCAAGTGTTCCAAATAACGATATAATATTTATAAAAGGTGTCATTTTGCTTGACTTCTCACTCTATACAACTCTAAGCAACTGACACGTAGGTAAACAGACTTGAGCTGAGAAAACTGTGCGCCGGTGGGGGATGTGTTAGCAGACTGCTTGCTGTTTGCTGCTTATCAACACATTTGAAGGACAAAAGACGCTGATGGAGAGGTGAGAAGCGTTTTAAGGTGGGACGGATCTACGAGTTTTTTCGTAGACTCTGGTAATTCTAGTGTTAAGACCTAAACATAAAAGAAATGGTGAGGTGGACTTTTTTCTGTTATGCACCAATAATCTAGAATACTTTATCAAAAGAGACTTGCCAGACTAACACTGTCGATTATTTAAACAAAAAAACCTCCTAAAAACTGTTTTTTTTTTTAAATTTTGCTTATCTTCATTGATTTGCTATCATAGTTAACTTGTACTTTTCTCTGCTTTCTTCTCTGGTAATTCTGTTATTACCATGGAATTAAAGCACTATGAAGCCGCCTGTGCTGTTTGAGTAAAAGTGGATACCCCAATTTTCCTTAAGGCTCACTGTGTCGAATCCTCTAGGAAGAAGCCTAATGCACAAACAGGAACGACTTAAGTACATTTATGTTAAGTACAATGGTCAGTGGGAGCTCGGTGGTTTTTTAGCGTTGGAATCCCTGCAGATTAAATTTTTTTTCTTTTCTTTTCTGTCCTCCCGGCCATCTCTCTTTATCATCAGACCCATGTTGAGAGACTTAAAAATGTAAACTATACTTAAGGACTCTATATCTATATATCTGTTTTATGTAACTTCATTATTTAATTAAAATTTGGTTTTCTTTTGTTGTAACTATTTATTTGACATCTTATAAAGCACTTTGAGCTACACCCTATGTATAAAATGTGCTATAGAAATAAATGTTGTTGTCATTACAGTAAATTTTGCTGGAGTGTATATTGTACACATTAACACACACAATGTCCATTATATACTTTATTCATTGTGCTGTTTGGCTTTTTTGAGGCTCTAACCCTTAAAATTTAGTAGGTATTACTATCATTTACTTATTTATTTTATACAGCTGAAGCGTAGGCAAGGTAAGTCACATGCTCAGTGTCACACAGAGAGTCGGAGGTTGGACCCAAACTGATATCAGTGAGGTTTAAAATGCAGTGCCTTAGCTTCACCACCACATCACTTTATTATTGCTTAATGAAACTGCTGACCATAAAATCATCCAAAAGGGCA
Source organism: Polypterus bichir lapradei (assembly GCA_026402145.1). Lineage (NCBI taxonomy): Eukaryota > Metazoa > Chordata > Cladistia > Polypteriformes > Polypteridae > Polypterus > Polypterus bichir. The sequence continues at coordinate 8,775,678 of JANRMT010062854.1, forward strand.
GAAATTAACAGAGTTGGGCATGTACATTATTTTGATTTTATATTGTAAACTACAAAAAAAATGTTGCATAAAACTGAGAAATTAATATTTTAATATGTTTTGTGGTGTATCATATTTAATTCAGCAGGCCATAACTGGATTTTTTCAGTCAGGGATTTGCAGTTTCTAATACTACAACCAAGATAAGCACACTGCTGGTTATGTACCGTGTGGCATGGTTTATGCTTATTTATACGTTTCGGTCATAAACAACCAAAAAACAATGAATCAATCAACCTTTAAACAACTTAATGGTTTATATACTGAGTACTATGATGGAGTGTTTTTTTTTTTAAAGAGGTGTAAACATTTTACATATCTTTATAATGAGGCTATGCAAAGGTTAAGCTGCCTGTAATGAGCATGCAGTGAAGAAGGAGCTGAAAGCCTTCTGGTTTCACACCACCTCTTTAGCCTACTAAGTAATGAGCAATACTCACAGTTATGTAGGTAGAACTGATAAAAATGCATACAAGATATTTGAATAACACATTTAAGAAAAAATAAATCATATTTTATGGAAGCTTTTGTACATAAAAACCTAAACAATAAAGAAATATAAGCAAGATAAGAACATGCATTTTACTGTGCAGCTCACATTTTCCTGTCAATTATTTAGACTTTTGCATGTACAATAAAGAAATACAAACCTTTGTCATATTTTAAATCGTGTGCTTTCCTAGTATATGATAATCATAAAGCGCTTTAGCACCTGCTTCATTCATTCTATCCGGTTTTCACTTTTTTTACTTCTTTTCATTGTGGGTGAATTTGCTGAGCAGGCATTTGTGAATGCAATTGTTACTGTGCATATAGTATTAAAGTTGTTTTTGTTCGGTGACAGAACACAAGAACAGTTATTGTTAACAGGAATACGATGGCCATTCTATCATCGTTAACAGTTATTATTTAAACATTTCGCTCATAGAAATTTACCAATACCTTTAAATAAACTAACTTCAACATGCTTTGCAGGGGGCTATAAAAAGTGGGTTAATGGAAAGTTATACTTTACATATTCACAATAAGTGCACTTCACATATTTTAATTTAGTTAATCTTGGATTTTATGGATGTGTCCGATATTTTCTAGACACTTAGGCTGTGACAGGTAGCCTTTTAGTATTCTTGTGAGTCATTATTAGTTATTATTCATACTCAACCTTATACCTCAAAGTGCAAGCCTATAATTTGTGGACACCGGATTTTAATATGTTCATGCAGGCAACAAATTGCATTTTTGCGGAAAGTCTGAAGAAACTGAAAGATGTAAGAAAAAAAATAATAGGTTTACTGTTCAATATGCTAATAAAAAATAAAAATGCAAAGCAATAAATCTGTCTTTGCAGAGAGGTCAAGACCAGCAGTCACATTACTAGCTACAAACAATTTTATATTATAAATCAGTAAAATCCCTATATTTTTTTACAACTTGAGCATTCCTTATCAAATTGAAGAGCAGACCTTTGTATAGATGGGAATTAATAGATGTTTTATACTTCTGCTAAAAAAATAATTTTGCAGGATTCATGCAATACTAATTACCTCTTACAGATTTTCATCTGTTCAACAGACAAATTTTAAAATATCATCCTAGCTTACAATTCTCTCTTGACTTACATAATCCTATATCCAATCCCTTTCCCTAACCATAATCCTAACCGTAACACAAATTTCTGGGCAAAAAAAAGTTCTATCTAATCTAATGTAAACCTAATCTACAGTTTACTGTATATTTGGAGTACAGGAAGACAAGGCTTGCAAATAAATATAGACCTGCTTTTTAAACTTTTTACACATGCTGTGTAAAGTTCTTGCTTTTTCTTCTTAACAAGTTTACTTCATTTTCCCTTAACTCTTTAAACTCAGTACTAGCCATTTTCTGCTTCTGTAATTGACTATGAAGTAATTCCATCTTACTTTTATTTAGAAAGGAAAAAACAAAGTTTTTCCATGAAGAAAAATACAAAAAAATAAAATGCAAAAAATACATGTCAAATGAATTTCACATTCTATCCACAATTTTCCACGTCCATTAAACTAGCAGTGTTTATCCCCAGAATAAATGACACAAACTTCTCACAAACATTTTCATAGTCAATCGCCAATCCTTTCCTTTCATTATTTTGATAAAGAAAGCTATTGGATGGTCGACACGGTGGCACAGTGGTAGCGATGCTGCCTCGCACTAAGGAGAACTGGGTTCGCTTCCTGGGTCCTCCCTGTGTGGAGTTTGCATGTCCTCTCCGTGTCTGAATGGGTTTCCTCAGGGTGCTCCGGTTTCCTCCCACAGTCCAAAGACATGCAGGTTAGGTGCATTGGTGATCCTAAATTGTCCCTAGTGTGTGTGTGCCCTGCGGTGGGTTGGCACCCTGCCTGGGGTTTGTTTCCTGCCTTGTGTCCTGTGTTGGCTGGGATTGGCTCCAGCAGACCCCTGTGACCCTGTAGTTAGGATATAGCGGCTTGGGTAATGGATGGATGCATGTAAATCTATTGGCCTCATTCTTTTCATTTTGAAAGGGAGCAGCAACAAAATGATATTGAAAGACGGCACTTGTTCTTATTTTATGATTGTGACAATGAAGTAAAGGAGTGCATGGTTGAAAACATTCTGTCAATAAGCTCCGACTAGAAGACTGAGGAAATCCTTGCAATAATAATATAAAAACATAAACTAGAAGGCTATAAAGTTTACTTTGGCTAAATATATTGGCATGTGTATATTTTTTCCCACAGTTGTAATTTTTACTACTCATTTTAGTGCAAAGGCATGGATTTATTTTTTCCAGCTTAAGAACAACTGGAGTAGATTCCATTTACGCCAATTTAAATGAAAGGCAACTATGAAATAATCTTTGGAATGACCTCCCTAAATGAATTAGATCGGCTGACTCCATTCATTCACTTTAAAAGCAACTAAAACTCATCTGTTCAGGAAGGCCTTTAACTTAACCTAGCATTCTGCCCCCTCTTTCAGTTTACCTCTCTGTTCAGATGCTCAGTATAATTTGTGTGACTTATATAACAAACTAACTGTCCCCCATGCCTCCACCTGCGCAGAAGTGAATCAGGACAGCGAGGAGGGCCCTTCCTAACTCCCTACTCCTGACATAACGCTTCCCCCTCCCCTCGGCCCGCAGCCTCTGTCTTGGATTAAAGTGAATATCTCACTCCAGCAAACAAACTATGATTCTTAGCAAGATGAGAGAAGATGAATCAACTGGAATGTTCATGCAAATTATAGAAAAAAACCCAATCTAAATCTGTTAAGTAGTTCTCTCGTTCGTTAGCTAAGCGGAGGTAAGAAACACCGTGGCCCCACCCCATCCCCTCGGCCCACTGCGTTTATCTTGGATTCGTGCAAATAAATCGGTACCTCAAGCAAACTATGATACATCGCACAATGAAAGAAGTCACAAAATAAACTGGAATGTTCAAGTTCAAATTATAGACAAAAACCCAATCTAAATCTGTTAAGTAGTTCTCTCATGAAAAGTGGACAGACAGACGTTGGAATTTATATATATAGAGATGATGTTATCTGCTAGGCTTTTCTTTTAGTATTGAATTTAGTATTTTACTCTGGTTTATTATCTTTTGTTCTGTTTAATTCTTTTGTATACTCTGTATCTATCTCTTTTAGTGTTCAATTCAGTAAACATTTGTATTCAATGTTACATATCTGTTCTTTATGAGACTCTGTGAAGCACCTTGAGCATGGGAAAGGTGCTAAATAAATAAATAACATTTATAAATAAAATGTATTATAATTTTTATTATTATTTTAAACATGACATATACATGTACATATTTACAAATTACTGTTTAGACTCTGCAGACCTTTGCAGTGGATGGAAGCTGATGTAGGACATTTAATTCAGCGTCAAATCGCCTATTTGGCCATGTATCTAATATGTGCTGAATTGTCTGCCTTAAAGTTTCACAGTCACATGATGGTGTTTCTGTGATGCCTCATTTATGCATCAGATAAACACACCTTCCTTGGTCTGTTTTAGTTCTATTCAGTAATACCCATTCGCGTCATCTTAGCTCAAAGTCAGGTACTCATAGATAAAAACCACACATTAGATTAAATTAATACTTATGGAGTTGAGACTCAAAATGTAAATAGTACACCATTAAATGAAGTATCTGATCATTACTTAATTACGTTTGACTTGTTTCTGTCTTTACCATTATTCTCGCAGATTAAAACGAGGACAGTGTGATATCTAATTATAATTGCATCAGCATTTGTAGATATTTTGAGAAACTCAAACATAATTGTTGAAAACAATCTAGACCAGCTAACAGCAAATTATAATATGTCTTTTAGAGAGGCTTTGAATACAGTAGCTTCCATCAAAATAAGTGACAAAAGCATATTGAAATTTATCCTGGTTTAATGGGAACAGTCAAGCTTTTAAATTAGAATGTCAAAAATTGGAGCACAGATGGAGAACAACAAAGCTCAGCGGCCTCATGCATAACGCCGTGCGTAGAATTCACACTATAACATGGCGTAAAGACAAAAGCGGAAATGTGCGTACGCACAAAAAAATCCAGATGCATAAATCTGTGCGTTTGCCAACTTCCACGTTCTTCCACTCCATAAATCCTAGTCAGCGTGAAAAGTAACGCATGTGCACGCACCTGCTGTCCTGCCCTGTCTCCTCCCTGCATTATGCCTCTTTGAATATGCTCAGCATTCTGTGAAAAGACAATGGCAAAAGCAGGGGGGAAAATAGAAGAATTTAAGCAAATACCAATTGGAGGCAAGGAAAAACTTACTGTTAGTTTAAACTGTGGTATAAACAACAAAAGGAAGTTGATCGAGTGACATAGAGTGTCAGAGAAACTAGAAAGCTCAAGTTCACAAGTCGCACAGTGCCTGAAATAAAAAAGAAGTTGTCAGATATCAAAGTTGCCGTGAAAAGGCAAGTCGTAGCCCACTGTCTGAGTGTCATATGAAAGCTTACTAGGCTACAGAGAAAATTAAAAAAATAAGTTCACAGTGGGAAAAAAGCTCAAAATGTCAACTTTAATCTCAAAATTTCCACTTTAATCACATAGTTTATTTTGTTATTAAAGTAAAACATCATAAACTTCATCTTAAAATCGTTTAATTTACTAGTTTCTCAAATCCCATCGTAACTAAAGTAGCACATTAAATGCTTTGTTTTGTATTTGATCTTCTATGTGCTCTATGTATATGAATCACTACGTGCTTCTTAAACGGGCTTTCTGTTCCTCCGACAAGACACAGAATCCATTATATTTGTGATATTACAGCTCTCTGAATAATTAAAATACTGAGATGTATACTTGATATTTTCATGATGGTAGGAATTAAAGCATGCATTAAACATGGGAACACGGTGGCGCAGTGATTGTTCATGCCTCACGCAAGATACTTGCTGCACTGTGCGCGACCTTCGATGAAATAATTTATTGCAGCAGTACTGTCTCTTTCAAACATAGTAATCCCCAATTCCTGTCCTTCCTTTTCTTTCTACAAATACCCAATAGCCACACAATCAGCTCTGTAATAGAAGTTAAGCCATCTGTAAGCAGAGAGCACCAATTATTCAAAACTTTTAAGTAACACTGAAATATCTTCGTAGTTCATGTTTAATTATTCTACCCATCTATCCTTCCAGTTTTTGCTCCAGCCCCAGCAAGAATACAGCATGAGGTAGGAACAATCCATGAATGGAGCGCCAGCACCTTGCTAGCGCAGCGACACCATGTCCTCACATGTTACAATATACATTATTTAAGTGAAGTTAAAATTTTAGCTGTATAATATAATAAACATATTTTGCTGCATTTCATCTTAAAAATGATATCGTCATCATATGTAAATATGCGCTTTATAAAGTCGCTCAGGTTGTGCAATATTATAACTGTATCGCAAGTTTACAGTGAGGTAACTGCACTTATAAGTACAAACAGTTTTACAAGGAGCACTTGATGGACTGATTGATTGCATTTATAGTTCTTGGGATGAAACTGTTTCTGAACCGCAAGGTCCGTACAGGAAAGGTGTTTGCCGCATGAGAGCAGTTCAAATAGGCAACATGTGGTAGATGCTGTATACCGATAATTCTCTTTCCAATCAGCTGATGTACAGGTAGATCTGTGATTCCACACTCAGATACAGTGATATTAATATGCAGAGTGGTGCAGTGAGAGTAATATGGAAAAAGATGATCCACTGTGGCAACCCCTAACGGGAGCAGCTGAAAGAAGAAGAAGGTGCAGTGAGAGTAATAACGCCAAAGCAGCTATGGTATTTGGAATACTTTGGCTATTCTGTGGACCATTATATTGTTACAGGTTAATTACAATCAGATGCCTTAAACTACTGTAATAAACAATATGCAATTAATTTCAGCGTATATGATTAAGCAGCGTAAGGGATGTGGATCTAAAAAAGAAAGGGAAACCACATTTGAACGAAAGCACTGCTTTGATGCTAGGCACTGCAGGGTTTTAGCTAGCGTGAAAATGTGTGTGGCTTTACGCCAAGTTTAGGTTTTATACATCATGATTTGAGTGTGGAAATGGGAGTACGCAACATTTTTGTCTGTACGCACTGTTTATACATGAGGCCCCAGGTCTTCTGGACTGTGTGGACAGAGAGTGTTAAAAAGCTCCCCTTATAGCCTACTATTAGACTCCTATTCTAGATTAATACATAACAACAGTAATAATCCATGTGAACTGTTTAGAACAGTGGCTAATCTAACAAATGGTGATTATGAAGTACAATGCAAAATACCTACAGACATTTGTAGTGCAGATTTTATGAATTTCTTTAATGACAAAATTGACAATATAAGATTCCAGATTTCAGCGTCACCTCCCAAACTTAATACTACATTAGCAAACCCTGCCTCGTCTATTTCATTACAGATGCTGGAAAATTAGATTTGCATTATGGGCAATGTCCTTGCCTGGTTTAGTTCTTATTTATCAAAATGTTACCAGTATATACAGAAATGTGCTGACAGTCATTATACTCAGAAGTTAAATATGGTGTTCCATAGGAATCAGTACTGAGACCTTTACTGTTTTCACTTTAAATGCTTCCATTGAGAACTATCATTATAAAACATAACATTAATTTTAACTCATATGCAGAAGACACCCAGTTAGATCTTTCTAATCTAACCAATACTGTCCTTAACTAATTGTTTCAGTCAGTAAAAGGAGCGGATGGATTAAAACTACTTGTCTCTGAATACAGAAAAATGTACAGAAAAAAGAGATATGTTAGTTATTGGAGACAATGATGCAGACTGCATTCTGTGACTGTTGAACTCAGCTGGAATCACCATTAGTTTTACTGCACGTAATTTTGGTGCTGTCTTTGACACTATTCAAGAGTATTTATTGTTATTTCATCCATATACAGTAGTACAGTATACAGTGAAATGAAACTATGTTCCTCCAGGACCATGGGGCTACAAAGAACACAGGACAACGAAGAATCCACTACACATAACATAAAGACACATAATATACTTTATAACAAGGTGCATGTGAGTCAAATATGCAAACATGTAGAACCATGTGAAACATTGCAGAGCAGAACATATATATCAGATATCATACCGGTCCATGAGTGTTCAGGAATCTGACGGCTTGGGGGAAATATTTGTTACACATGCTTCGGTACCTTTTTCCAAATGGCAGGAGTGTAAACAGTGAGTGTGAAGGGTGTGTTGTGTCATTCACAATGTTGGTGGCTTTGCAGAAGGAAGAGAGACAGAGATGATTTTTCAGCTGTCTTCACTATCTGTTGTAGGGCTTTACGATCCCTGACCGTGCAATTTCCAAACCAGACAGTGATGCAGTTGCTCAGGATGCTCTCTATGGTTCCTCTGTAGAATGTTGTTAGAATAGCTGTTAGAAGATGGGCTTTTCTCAGCCTATGCAGGAAGCAGAGCCGCTGCTGGGCTTTCTTGGCTAAAGAGCTGGTATTGTAAAAATCTTTTTTTAACATCTTACGAATGTTGGAAGAGTATGCCATTTTCTAAATATGCAAGATACTGCATTAATTTCTAGAGAATAGACAACTGCCACATGTTATTCAGTTGCTGCTCTAATCATTATTTATGCAGCTTTCAGTTCATTCAAAATGCTGCTGAAAGAATTATTATATGAACCAGAAATTACAAACAGAATATAGAAACACATAAATCAAGTTCTCAGTTCTTACACTGGCTCTTAGTTAACTCTTTAAACACTAAGAAGTTTTTGGCATTATTGCACATAAATTACATACCCAAAAATAAACAGCTATTACTTATTGTAATAAAGGAGCTGCAAATGGCTGAAGAGTAGCAAGTACAACACTTCAAATTTTTAAATGAAAGTATTAATATGATTTAAAATCCTTTGAATACACCAATATTAACTAAATAAAACATGAAACAATTTGGTACTTTAGAGATTTCTCTCCAAAAAACTGGATTTTATAGTATACAGGTGGACTCCCATTGTAACAAAATTCATGGGGCCATAAAAATATTAAATTATAATATATAAATATGTAAATAAATATATCTTATACAGTGGAATGCAAAAGTTTGGGCAACCTTGTTAATAGTCATTATTTTCCTGTATAAATCGTTGGTTGTTATGATAAAAAATGTCAGTTAAATATATCATATAGGAGACACACACAGTGATATTTGAGAAGTGAAATGAAGTTTATTGGATTTACAGAAAGTGTGCAATAATTGTTCAAACAAAATCAGGCAGTTGCATAAATTTGGGCACCACAAAAAAGAAATGAAATCAATATTTAGTAGATCTGCCTTTTGCAGAAATTACAGCCTCTAAACGCTTCCTGTAGGTTCCAATGAGAGTCTGGATTGTGGTTGAAGGTATTTTGGACCATTCCTCTTTACAAAACATCTCTAGTTCATTCAGGTTTGATGGCTTCCGAGCATGGACAGCTCTCTTTAACTCACACCACAGATTTTCAATTATATTCAGGTCTGGGGACTGAGATGGCCATTCCAGAACGTTGTACTTGTTCCTCTGCATGAATGCCTTAGTGGATTTTGAGCAGTGTTTCGGGTCGTTGTCTTGTTGAAAGATCCAGCTGCGGCGCAGCTTCAGCTTTGTCACTGATTCCTGGACATTGGTCTCCAGAATCTGCTGATACTGAGTGGAATCCATGTGTCCCTCAACTTTGACAAGATTCCCAGTCCCTGCACTGGCCACACAGCCCCACAGCATGATGGAACCACCACCATATTTTACTGTAGGTAGCAGGTGTTTTTCTTGGAATGCTGTGCTCTTTTTCCTCCATGCATAACGCCCCTTGTTATGCCCAAATAACTAAATTTTAGTTTCATCAGTCCACAGCACCTTATTCCAAAATGAAGCTGGCTTGTCCAAATGTGCTTGAGCATACCTCAAGCGGCTCTGTTTGTGCTGTGGGCAGAGAAAAGGCTTCCTCTGCATCACTCTCGCATACAGCATCTCCTTGTGTAAAGTGCGCCAAATGGTTGAACGATGCACAGTGACTCCATCTGCTGCAAGATGATGTTGTAGGTCTTTGGTGCTGGTCTGTGGGTTGACTCTGACTGTTCTCACCATTTGTCGCTTCTGTCTATCTGAAATCTTTCTTGGTCTGCCACTTCGAGCCTTAACTTGAACTGAGCCTGTGTTCTTCCATTTCCCCAATATGTTCCTAACTGTGGAAACAGACAGCTTAAATCTCTGGGACAGCTTTCTGTATCCTTCCCCTAAACCATGATGGTGAACAATCTTTGTCTTCAGGTCATTTGAGAGTTGTTTTGTGACCCCCATGTTGCTACTCTTCAGAGAAAATTAAAGGAGGAGGGAAACTTACAATTGACCCCCTTAAATACTCTCTCATTATAGGATTCACCTGTGTATGTAGGTCAGGGGTCACTGAGCTTACCAAGCCAATTTGAGTTACAATAATTAGTTCTAAAAGTTTTGGAATCAATAAAATGACAACGGTGCCCAAATTTATGCACCTGCCTGATTTTGTTTGAACAATTATTTGCACACTTTCTGTAAATCCAATAAACTTCATTTCACTTCTCAAATATCACTGTGTGTGTCTCCTATATGATATATTTAACTGACATTTTTTATCATAACAACCAACGATTTATACAGGAAAATAATGACTATTAACAAGGATGCCCAAACTTTTGCATCCCACTGTATTTTATAAAATATATATAATGAATATGGGGAAAATACATATACAATTGTGACCATTCTCCATCTCTAACGGCAGGAGCACAAAGACATCTCTATAGCTGCTCTGCTGCATCTGGTAAACGGTAAACCAAGGGCAAAATAATTGGCTGCCCACTGCTGGCTCAAGCTTACCACGTAACATGCTTGTTGCATGGTATTTAGAAAATTTACCACTGGGCTTTGATCTGCTGTTCCTCACACTCTACTTCATCCCTCTTCTCCAGACCAAGCCTGCCGCAACGGTGATTCCAAGCCACTGGTATTCTAATCTGAAGATGGGAGCAAAGCAGGACGCTTGGCCATGTTGCGGCTCCTATCTCGTGTGCTTGAATGCTGAAGTAACAGCTTTTATTTTGAATGAAGTCTTGAGACTTTATTTGCCTTCTCTATACAGTAATAAAGTACCTATATTTTCCTTGAAAACCAGGACTCACCTTCCTGTCTCTCGTGCAACTCTGTGACCCAAACTTGACAGTACCTGCAAAAAAAAAAAAAAACAGTGCTTCTGCTAAACTGCAAAAAAACTTTATTTGAAAATGCGATGTTAGATGTAGCTTTTTTATATGAATACGGAATGAAAATGGCACATTAGATATAACTTTTTTTAACAGAAACACAGTTATGAATACAGTATCCGCACACAGTGGAGCACTGACTCACAATTCAGCTGTTGGTATGATGTCATGTCTACACTCTCACCTCGCCTCACTGAGCTTCTTGGTCTAACAAGAAAGTGACAGCCTGTTGCAGGGTTCCCAAGACTCTGTAAAAAGTGTAGGCATTAAGTATTTTTTGCACTGCATTATTATCTTTGGTGGCCATTTTTGGTGGAAAAAATGCTTGTTATATTGAAATGTACATTTCATTAAAACAAAATCTGTTAAACACAAAGGTGTATGAATGTTTGTCCAGGCCCACAAAAAGTTTTTGTTATTCTGAAAATTTCAGTATTTTGGCATTTGCTATAATGGGATTTGACCTGTATAATCAAGACATTTTGTGATGCCAAAATGGGCATCAGCTGTGCAAGAATTTGTCAAGTCTTGGAAACAAAGAGGATTACTGAACATTTCAGTGTTTTATAGGCTTCCCCCATGAATGGCACTTGCGCTTCTCTTTATGAATAATGGTCACCCAGCAAGTGCTATCTCACCCTACATTGACACTGGTGCTGTTTCTGTTTCTGACATCCATCACAATATATTTCATTTCCAAATCCATAGAATAAACTAGAATGCAAAGTACAAACGTGTTTTAAGGCTTAAAGATATTGTGGATTACTTAATGATCGCATTTTGTTTCTTATAATGAAACGATTTTTCTGCATCGCAGAATTCTGCACATCTTGGCTGGTGTGGCGTTTCTTAAAAATACCACCAGGTTAGTGGCTGTTTTTCTTGCTGCCCTTTTCAAGTTAAAAAACATTTCATTACTAGTAGAAGAAATAACATTAAACCTTATTTAAATTGTAAAGGTGGCTGAAGAAGTGCCATTGTGTAAGCTTGGTAAAACCTATTACACATACTTACACTTTATTACTGAATTGTCTTCAAGAGGAATCTGCATTTCACAAGCAGATTGGAATAAGCTAGAGCTGAGTAGATATTTATAAATTGTAGGACTTTTTCACTGCTTTTCCACATTGTGTTTTGGCTGTAAATTGAGGTACTAATGAATGCAACAATGAGAGAACTGTCTACACTTTTGAAGGAAATGTTTTAAATAAAAAGAAGAATTTACTCCATTATGGCAATACAGAGTGAAAATCATGTTCTAGCCTAGTGAAAACAGTCAAGCATAAGCTGTCTGATCTTTTAAACCTTTTATAACTCAGCTTGGTTCTTTTCATTTGACTATTGGAACTCCCTATTGGCAGAGATCCTAGGAACTTCTGCTCGTGTAGAGCACTGCTACAACCACATTACTTCACTGCTTCACGTTTTAAATTGACCTGTCTGTTTCTTTCTGCAAAAAACTGCACAGTCCAGCCTCCAATAAATACTTATCTGTGCTTCATTCCTCCTACCAATTTCCCCTTTTTTACACCAGTGACCTTAATTATATATATATATATATATATATATATATATATATATATATATATATATATATATATACTGTGATATATGGCCGGCTTGTCATCCCTGCCAATACCCCCAGGCCGCCAGATGGAGCCCTCCCTGCAGTATGGAGGTGCCCCGAAGACCAGCAGGGAGTCATGGACTATGTAGTTTTTATACACGACCCTGCTGGATACTGCAGGGGCTGCAAGAGGGAGCTGCAGGGAGGACCGAAGAATCATTTGTGCTCTATAACCCGGAAGTGCGTCATAGGAAGAGCAACAACAGAAGTGAGGTGCTTCCGGGGTGAGAAGGACTCGTACCTGACCCGGAAATGATAAATATTCACATGTACTGGGGATTGGGAACATTTCCAGGTCAGGGTATATAAAAGGAGTGGAGGAATTGTTTATTGTGATTGTTTTGTGAATTTATATAAGTATAGTGGAGGAGAGAGTGCTTTGTGCACTGTGGCTTAAAAATAAAGTCAATATTTGGACTTTAACTTGGTGTCTGGAGTCGTGGACAAGGGTTCAAGGGAGTGATACTGCCCCCCATCTGTCACAGTGGCGTAGTCGGCAGGATACTCCAGCGTCTATTGTGGAGGACCTGTATTTAAAATTTCTGTGGGCAGAGAACCCTGAAAAGATGGCATTCAGAATCACCACCACAACGCCGGAACATACCTTCACCAAGTGAATGGGAAGAAAGAAGGGCAAGTAGAGCGACAAAGCCGGCGGGAGAGCCATGCTTGCAGTCCGGAGAAACCTCCAGGGACCAATGATCGCTCTGAGGTACGTGCCGGGAATTTAATTGATAATCCATTTAAAATAACACACTTTGCCCCGTGAATATACCTTGGAGATGATCACCTGGAGGCTCTGCGGGAAAAAGGAGACTGTCCCGAAGACGATGGCACGCTCCTGTTAGAGCCAGAGCACATGGGAGAAGACTTCCACATGTTGGCAGCCGGCGAGGAATATGTCAGCAACCCCGGTGCTTGCTGGGAAGGAGGAGGTCAGCGTCCCACTGTTTGCGCCTTCGTACCCAAAGATACGGACTTGGACTTTCCGAAGGGGAAGGGGGAGGCGAGCGAAGCACCACTCACCCCGCGAGAAGATAAGGAGGGCCGGGAAATGGCTGATCGGGATGTCGAAAATTTAATAAAGACAGACCGCAGTCCGCCGAAGAAGGCGACCCGGCCCTCGGCCAAAAAGAACTCCAATTCCCAGAATCCTTCGCGAGACCTGTCAGAGCACATGCCGACAGCGGACGGGCTCATTGGCTCCCGGCCGGTAGGTATGACGAACGAGGAAGTGAGTATACCTCCGGCCGAATTAATTAAATCTTTTGACGTGCGGGAACTCCAGAAATTAATCGAGCCCGTACGAGGTATTTTCCAGATGCTGGCAGCAATTGAGAAGATCGTCCGGGATCTGGGAGAAACGGCGGAGGCGCCCATCCGGAAGGTAACGGAATATTTACAAAGAATCGGACGGGAGCCTCCCGTAATACATGATGTGGCAGTACAGGTGAGTCAAACCTGTACCGTATATAAAGAAATAGGGATGCAGTGTAATCCGGGCCCGCTTTTAATAAATAGCGGGTGCCAATACACAGCGTGCCCTACAAGAGAGGCCAGATCTTTAACCGAGTGGCCGGGGGAAGGGCCGATCAATCCAGGGCAGCTGGACAGTGCTGACTCCAGGAGCGAGGCGGCCCTAAAAACGCCGCCACCGGTAATTTATAAATCAAAAGGGGTTCAGACAGTAAAAGGGCTCTCTTCATTCAATAGAGAGACCCAGACTGTTGACAAGCCCCAGATGAAACAGGAGATAATAAAATAAAACAGGGGTCTCCTGACAAGTTGGAAAAACGCCATAAAAACATAAAGGTGGCCGGGGAATTTTCAGCGGAGAAAGGGGCGGAGCCAGAAGTACCCAGGTGCTTCAAGTCCTGCCAAGAGAGACTACCAAGAGGAACCGTGGCTGTGCTACGAATGCCGCAGGCCGGGCCACGAGTGGAGAGGTTGTCCTAGGAGGGCAGGAGATCAAAATATTTATGCTTACACTGTTCCTCCTAGGTTTGCACGGGAGTGTCAGCTGCATCGCCGAGGTCCGACCTTTGGATCACCTTGGGGGAAGATGTCCCTCGTGGGACAGAACGCGCAAAACCCTGGTTTTCCGCTGGGGGAGGAGTACTGTGATATATGGCCGGCTTGTCATCCTGGCCAATACCCCCAGGCCGCCAGATGGAGCCCTCCCTGCAGTATGGAGGTGCCCCGAAGACCAGCAGGGAGTCATGGACTATGTAGTTTTTATACACAACCCTGCTGGATACCACAGGGGCCGCAAGAGGGAGCTGCAGGGAGGACTGAAGAATCATTTCTGCTCTATAACCCGGAAGTGTGTCATAGGAAGAGCGACAACAGAAGTGACATGCTTCCGGGGTGAGAAGAAGGACTTGTACCTGACCCGGAAGTGATAGAGAATCACATGGACTGGGGATTGGGAACATTTCCGGGTCAGGGTATATAAAAGGACTGTGGGAGCTCCCAGACGGCAAGCTGAGCTGGGTGGAAGGGTGGCAACGCGTCTGGGACGCGAGGAGGCGTGTATCTGTGCGAGTGTTTTAAATAATGAAAGGAAAAAAAGTGCTTTGGAATCGAGGACCCCCAACCAAGATGGTGTACGAAACAATACATGGCAGACAGGCATATGCTACTTGTATAACATATGCACAATAATGACAACAGTGTTGATGTGAAAGGGAGATGCTAAACTTGGATGGCCGCGTTGTGCCTGCCTGTAAATCCCAACTGATCTATTCAAACCGATGTATATATCTGAACCGACCTATATATCCAAACGGATCTATCTCAACCAATATATATATATCTGAACGGATGTATCTGAACCGATGTATATATCTAAACCGATCTATTTAAACCAATATGTATATATATATCCTAACCAATGTATATCAACCAATATATATATCCAAACCAATGTATCTCAACCAAAGTATATATATCAGAACAGATCTATACAAACCAGTCTATATATATCTCAACCAATGTATCTGAACCAATGTATATATCTGAACAGATGTATTTAAACCAATGTATTTATCTAAACCGATATATATATCTGAATGGATGTATTAAAAACAATGTATATATTCAAACCAATGTATCTGAACCAATATATATATTTACAAACCAATCTTTTTTTCCTGAATGGCCCCTCATTATATTAGTATATATCTATACTAATAAAAGGCAAAGCCCTCACTCACTCACTGACTGACTGACTGACTGACTGACTGACTGACTGACTGACTGACTCATCACTAATTCTCCAACTTCCCGTGTAGGTAGAAGGCTGAAATTTGGCAGGCTTATTCCTTACAGCTTCCTTACAAAAGTTGGGCAGGTTTCATTTCGAAATTCTACGCGTAATGGTCATAACTGGAAGCTGTTTTTCTCCATTTACTGTAATGGAGATGAGCTTGAAACCCGTGGGGGCGGAGTTTGACATCATCACGCCTCCCACGTAATCACGCAGTACGTAGAAAACCAGGAAGAGCCCCAAAAAGCGCTGAAGAAAACATGCATTATATAATTGAGAAGGCAGCGAAACAATAAGAAGCGAGCGAGTGATATATACAACCATATTCATGAGTTCTGCTACTTCGGAAACAAAGCACAGTGTAAACCAACACTTTAAATTAAGTTCATAGACAGGCTGCCGCTGGCGTTTGTAATTTAGTGCCTGCCCATATAAGGCCGTCCGTCAGCGGCAATCCAATAGCAAAATGCCACGGGTAAATTATTCACGGGTGTAGGACTGTGCTTATGGAGAGGAAGATGAGATAGTCAGGGTGGTGTTTGGCACAAACTCAGCGAAACTGCGAGAGAAAGTTTTAAGTACCGGGACTTCGGTAGCATTAGATACAGCCATGGACATAGCACGACATAGCAACAGCACAGCTGGGAAACTTCGATGCAAGAACACCGAGCGGCTCACGTGAACTGACGCAGTGCACAGACAAAAAGCAAGAGTTCCGAAGAGCGCTGAACAAAAACCGAATTACACAATTGAAAAGGCAGCAAAAAAATATGAAGCGTCTGATACATACAAGATAAGTATGTAATAAGTACAGCTACTGCAGAAACAAAGCACACGGTGGAAAAAGTGAATGTCCCGCTAAAGGAAGACAGTGTTAAAAAAAAA
>JANRMT010062854.1:8792667-8864800 GCA_026402145.1 Polypterus bichir lapradei
TCCGCGGCTAACGCCGTCTTCCGAAGCAACTTCGTCACACTGCCACCATATATTCACAGAAAAATCCACAAGTTAATAAACACGCTGTCTCTAGAGTTTCTCCACACTGAATCCTCCAGGCACTACTTACAAAAGGTTACATTGACAATCGTGTTACGTTATTTTTAAAATCTTTCCTTTTCTTAGCACAAGCACAGCTGAGAAGCTTCGATGCATGTGCTCCATAACGCGTTAAAAAATAATGCATTTAATCACACTTTGCATTACAATCAAAGGGGAACTTTTGTCAATGCATGATTTCCTGGTACACCGATTACATTGATCAGCGCATCCCAATTCATTTTAGCCTCGCACCACCTTGGTTTGAGAAGAAGTATGAAAAAATATGAGGTTAACACAGAAAAACAGATCACCAATTCAAGCTTTCTGAATAATCGATTCGCCATCAATAATTGTTTTGGTAAAGCCATACTCAGTGTAATCCTCCTTCCATTTTATAATTTTTCCGCCACTAGCCATGATTAAATGAACGGTAAAAAAGTAAGAGCGAAGCGAGGGTGACTTATTTAGGCAGGCATATATATGACAGCAACACTCATGACAATGTCAATCATGTTACGTTATTATTAAAATGTTTCCTTTTCTTTTTCATTACTTCTTTAACACACTACTTCTCCGCTGCGAGGCGCGGGTATTTTGCTATATATATATATATATGAATGACCTCCAAAGAGCGCAGAGACTTTTGATATCGTGAACGTGTCTGCAAAAACTGGGGTCTCCTGCCCAGCAAAAGTCGAGCAGCCGGCGCGCGCGCATAGCTGTGCCGGCCTTTGAGACGCTGACTGCGCTTCTGCCTTAAGTCAAAGTGAGCACTTTTATTTTTTTTCATTCTCCCCCTGAGCTATAGCCCAGACAAGTGCAAACACGGGACCCCTTTTCTACACCGTGGCAAAATAATATTAAGGCGCTTCGCACTTTATTTTGCACGTATATGATTATGAGGTCGTCAGCTCGGATTATGAAGACACGCACAGGAGTGAAGGACTGACACTGCCATCACAGCCGATTAATAGCTGGGACGTCTCACCAGTCTGCACAAGACCCACCGCGACTGTCCCCAAAAGGCGCTCATATCGTCAGCGAAAACATCTCTCTACACTATATAAAAGAAAAAGGCAACTTTCCTTTCTTTACACCTTTTTTTCCTTTTATCCCAAACCAAAGCCTTTCTCTCTTAACACTGCAGAGGACACAAAACTAATTTTCTTTAATTGCTGGTAAGGCACATTACCAGAGGGAGAAATTTGGACTTTCACATAGAAAATGTAATTTCTATACCACAGCTGTCGTGTAGCGCCTTTCAAAAGGGATCTACTACCGAGAGATGATCCATATACATTTTAGCTGCTGTTAGTACTACTTACCTGTTCTGTTATACCGTCTTTAAAATGTAGTTTACCCACAACCACTCCAGTAGTGCTCAATGTACCTTTACTTCTTAAAACGTTGTTTTACTGTTTAATAACTTATAGACTACATTTTATTATTTTTCCCTTGCACTCAGTGATCAAAGCTATACACACACATATAGATACATACACATATATATACACATATATACATATATATACCTGTGTGTATGTTTGTATGTATGTATATACACACACACACACACACACATACATACATACATACATACATACATACATACATACACAGACACACACATATATATAATTTGTGTGTGTATATGTATGTATGTGTGTGTGTATATATGATGTAGATAGGTATGCATATTATATATGTGTATATGTAGATATGTATATAGATATGTATATATGTATATAGATATGAAGATATGTATGTGTATATATGTATATTTGTATGTATATATATATATGTAGACTCAAACCCATTATGACAGCAGCAATCCAAGCTGTGAGAAAACAGTAAAAAGGAGGCATGTCAGACGTCGTGGTACATTTTCTGATGCAGCTAGACGAAAACAACTTTGTGACGCTGCCGCCAAATACACAAAACAATTACTTTGACAATCATGTTACGTTATTTTTAAAATGTTTCCTTTTCTTTTTCTTTTCTTCTTTAACACACTACTTCTCCGCTGCGAAGCGCTGGTATTTTGCTATATATATATATATATATATATATATATAATGATAACAACACTCATATCAATGACAAAACAATTACATTAACAATCATGTTAACGTTATTTTAAAAAATTTTTCTTTTCTTTTTCATACCTTCTTTAACACACTACTTCTCCGCTGCGAAGCGCGGGTATTTTGCTAGTATACTAATAAAAGGCAAAGCCCTCACTGACTCACTTACTGACTGACTCATCACTAATTCTCCAACTTCCCGTGTAGGTGGAAGACTGAAATTTGGCAGGCTCATTCCTTACAGCTTACTTACAAAAGTTAGGAAGGTTTCATTTCGAAATTCTACGCGTAAAGGTCATAACTGAAACCTACTTTCATCCATATATACGGCCATAGACTGCAGCTCGGTCGCCGTGTGAGGTGGAGTTGCGTCCCGCATCATCACACCTCCGACGTAATTGAGTGCCTGCCCATATAAGGTAAATATTCACGGGTGAAGGACTGTGCTTAGCATATTCATAAGTGCAGCTACTGCGGAAACCCTCTGATGCTGAACAAACCTTTGTACACATATCAATAGGAAAGCAAGGTGTAAAGCTTAAGTTTAAATTACGTTCATAGACTCACTGCCGCTAAATATTCACAGGCAAATCTACAACTTAATACCGGGAATGCCTGTTAAAAATCTTAGATTCACGAGTACCGATTTGGGTAGTGATCACTTCGATGAATGAAACCTGTTCAAAAACGCATTACACAATTGAGAAGGCAGCAAAAGAATATGAAGCGAGTGACGCATACAAGCATATTCATAAGTGTAGCTGCTGCGGAAACAAAGCACGGTGTAAAGCTTAACTTTAAATTAAGTTCATAGACAGGCTGCCGCTGGCGTTTGTCATGCCTAAGACGAATACGATATTCGTGAGATACAAGTTTAATGAGAGGACGCAGGGTATAAACGAGACTTTTCAGCATTTTGTAGCCAAGTTAAAATTGCTGGTGGAGGACTGTGCTTATGCAAACGAAGATAAGATGGTCAGGGATAGAATAGTGTTTGGCACAAACTCAGCGAAAGTGCAAGAGAAACTTTTAAGTGCCAGGTCTTAGCTAACATTAAATAAAGCCTTGGACATCGCGAGATCGCACGAGATAGCACAAGCACATCTGAGAAGCTTCGATGCATGTACTCCGAGCGGCTCACGTGAACTGATTTTGCATGACTGGGAAAGGTTAAATTAAGTTCATACACATTCTACCGCTAAATATTCACAGGCAAATCCACAACTTAATACCGGGAATGCCTGTTAAACATCTTAGATTCACAAGTACCGATTTGGGTAGTGAACACTTCGATGAATGAAACCTGTTATCTTTATAATGGTTGACAAACACGGAATATAACTTGAACACAACACATCCTCCAAATACGAACCTGATTGAAAGAAATAATGATAATCAAATCCTTGATGACAGCAACACTCATAACGGTCACAAAACTACAGTATTACATTGACAATCATGTTACGTTATTTTTAAAATGTTTCCTTTTCTTTTTCATAACTTCTTTAACACACTACTTCTCTGCTGCGAATATGTGCGTCTTGGGAACTGCAGGTCTGACATTGTGGTCAGCAACACAGGAGCGCCACAGGGGACTGTACTTTCTCCGGTCCTGTTCAGCCTATATACATCAGACTTCCAATACGACTCTGAGTCCTGCCACGTGCAAAAGTTTGCTGATGACACTGCTATTGTGGGCTGCATCACGAGTGGGCAGGAGGAGGAGTACAGGAAGCTAATCAAAGACTTTGTTAAATGGTGCGACTCAAACCACTTACACCTTAACACCAGCAAGACCAAGGAGCTGGTGGTGGATTTTAGGAGGCCCAGGCCCCTCATAGACCCTGTGATCATCAGAGGTGACTGTGTGCAGAGGGTACAGACCTATAAATATCTGGGAGTGCAGCTAGATGATAAATTGGACTGGACTGCCAATACTGATGCTCTGTGTAAGAAAGGTCAGAGCCGACTATACTTTCTTAGAAGGTTGGCGTCCTTCAACATCTGCAATAAGATGCTGCAGATATTCTACCAGACGGTTGTGGCGAGTGCCCTCTTCTACGCGGCGGTGTGCTGGGGAGGCAGCATAAAGATGAAAGACACCTCACGCCTGGACAAACTTGTTAAGAAGGCAGGCTCTATTATAGGAGTAAAGTTGGACAGTTTAACATCTGTGGCAGAGCTACGGGCATTAAGCAAACACCTGTCAATCATGAAGAATCCACTGCATACACTGAACAGTGTCATCTCCAGGCAGAGGAGTAGCTTCAGTGACAGACTTTTGTCACTGTCTTGCTCCACTGACAGACTGAGGAGATCGTTCCTCCCCCACACTATGCGAATCTTCAGTTCCACCCGGAGGAGTAAATGCTAACATTACTCAAGTTATTGTCTGCTTTTACATGCATTTTTATTACTATTTAATTTAATTTTTTTTTTTTTATCAGTATACTTCTGCTGGATTATGTGAATTTCCCTTTAGGATTAATAAAGTATCTATCTATCTATCTTGCTAGTGTATATATATATATATATATATATATATATATATATATATATGCTAGTGGAGTGTGTCACCCAGCTTCGCCTAGGAAATTTTACTGTTCAACATGCTACATGCAGCAGAACTCCGTATTAAAGTGGTATTCAGTAATGTTACAAATGAGATTTCAAATTTGATTCATTCAAAGCCAAAAACTGCTAAAATTGTTGTCCCTACATTAGCATCAAAGCCTAAAATAAGTACTTCCTCCATATACATTTGATTAGAATAAATGTCTACCAACAAAAAAAAAAAATTACTAATTACTTTTACTCACTCAAAAGTAACAACTTTTTCATTTCTTATCAAATTCTGAAAAGCAGCTATATAAAAAATTGAACTTCATTCAATCATAGCTTGGATCCATGGCTCGGTTAACTTGCAGTATTTTGTTTTTATTTCCTCTCGTGTTTTATAACTTCAAAAAACACTTATTACTAATCATTGATTGGCATTGCAAAATGAATGATGATGTGCAGGCAGACAACAGTGTTGGCTTTTTCAAAAATGCAAGGCTATCTACTAATAAAAAAAATGCAGTGTAATCAGAGTTATTGTTACATGTGACACACTCCTGGTCCGCACAAAGCGATTGACAATGATGTGCGATATTTTCCCAAGGGGACAAAATAATCAACAAATATAAAAATCAAAATATGTGTTGATTGATTTTGTTTTTTCTACAATGTCACAAACTTTCAACTAAATCTGTCATTGTATTTTTGAGATTTTGTGGTACTTTGTTCACCCACTGTCTTAGATTTACAATGCTGGCAAATTTCAGCTTTTTAGCTAAATGGAAATTATTGTTTTTGTTGATGAGTGAGTGAGTTTGCAATATATATATATATATATATATATAGTAACAAGACGAGACTTCAGGCATATAAAGGTTTGGGGCAGCCACCCATGTAATAGGTTCCTGGCTGCAAAAGTAAAGAATTTGTAAGTGCAAAAGCAGTTTACAAGACTGAGTCCAAAACAGAACTGCCCTCAAGAGGAAGGGAGTGAGGTTTTATAGGAGGTCTGGGGGAAGTGATGTCATTCTCGTGGCTAGGGCCGGGAGTGATGTCATCTTCGGGGCTGAGAGTCGAGGTAGTGGTTTCTGGTGGGACTTCCCGGGAAAGGTCTGCAGGGAACATAGAAAGAGCGTTAGTGCACCCTGCCACCCCCTGGGCAGATGTGTTACCATTATTCTCCAAGCACTTCAGCACCTATTCACACGTATGTGACAATATATATCTAACTATACCTTCCATGATCATCCAAACTTCATACTAAGTTCAACAGAAAGAAGGTAGCAACATGTTAAAGAATGTTCAGTTGTATTGTTTTCAACCTAATCAATAAGCCATTAGTCAGGTCAAAACAGAAACGATTTTGCCAGGCAAATGATGTACCAAAAACTGGATTTTGTACCATGACACACATAGCATTGTCGAAGAATTTTTAACCAAAAACAATGTGGTTGTTGCTTCAAACCCTTATTGTTCCCAAAGAGTATGAATGGAATAAGATTTGCTGCTGTGGAGGAAATCCTGAAAAAAAGAGGGGGGCTCTAGACATGTTAACAAAAGATGAGTTCCAGAAATGTTTCCAGGAACGGGAGAAGCACTAGGACAAGTATAATGCACCTCAAGGTAAGTAATGGTGGCTAATGGAATTATTGTAAGTTTTAAAGTAAAGTTTTTTTTTTAATTTCAGGAACTTTTAGGTCCTCCCCTAAAGACCCTCCCTCCCCTAAGACCCTCCCCAGGGTCTTCTCTGAAAATATTGCTAAGGTAATTAATTGTGCATGATTTCCCACTTTTAGTTCTAATGTTAGTCATAAGTACGTATTAAGATATTATTACGCTGCAGTGGGTTAACCTGTGGATTTGCACTATATTAGCACTATAGTTACTGATCCTAATTTAGAAAATACATCTGGACAAGCCATTTTAAATAAAGATAACTTAATTGCGGTCTCAAGCTGTCCCAAAACAGCTGTGCTCTTCTTAGACTCTCAGTATGGTATTGTTTAATGTGAGAGCGTTAACCAACAAGACATATTACATTGAATGATCTTATTAGTGATAAGAATATAGACTTTATAACACTCAGTGAAACGTGGCTTTTTAATCACAAAATGAACAATATTAGATGTAATATAATACATTTCTCACACACTAGTTCACTATAGTGAATAAACTTCCTTCACTAAAATAGTTTTACCTGAACTGCATAGAATAATTATTCAGTTAAAACCTTCCACTTGTACCCTTGACCCAGTCCCAACACGCTTTTTTAAAGACATTTCTGATGTGCTCATTGATAGTGTACGTGATATAGTTCAATCATCATTAGATACTGGGGTCTTTCCAGAGTCTCTAAAGAGAGCAGTAGTTAAACTCCTACACAAGAAGAATAATCTTGATGCCTCGGTCTTTAACAATTTTAAACCTATTTCTAACCTCCCCTTTTTAAGTAAAATTCTAGAAAAAGCAGTTTTAACCAGTTAAATAATTACTTGAAAAAACTAATTCTTGATAAGTTTCATTCAAGTTTTAAGTCAAATCACAGTACAGAAACTGCATTAGTTAAAATAGTTAATGACCTGTGGGTTAATGCTGACATAGGTAGTATATCTGTTCTCATTCTGTTAGACTTGAATGCAGCATTTGACACCATAGACAACAACATTCTTATTAATCATTCTAGTCAATGGGTGGGTCTATCTGGTAATGTCCTAAATTTGTTTCAGTCTTATTTAACACGCTGGAAATTTTTTTGTTAGTTATGGTCATTGTAGCTTAAGGATTCATGATATTTCTTTTGAGATGCAACAAGGATCTATTCTGGGCCCACTATTATTTTAAATTTGAATGCTTCTATTAGGTCAGATTATCTCAAAACAGAAGATGAGCTACCAGAGTTATACAGACAACACACCGATCTATAGCACCTGATGAACCTACCTCTCCGTGCACGTTGATCCAATGTCTGTCTTGTATTACTGAATGGATGAATAGCTGTGACAGGAGTCTGGTCACAATTATAGGTAACCTAACCCAAACACAGTTAAAATATCCAGCCACCCAGTGTTATTAAGAGTCTGGGAAACTCTTGCAATTTAAAGATAATAGCACACAGATTTCTTGAAATTGGGGAGTGAGAAAACACACAATGAAAGACACAGCAGCAATTCCAAGAAAAGCAACAGTAACTTGTATTACACAAGACAATATAACACATACCAACAAGATAAAAGTAGATACGATATTCTAAAAATATCAGGAGCAAAAATCTTTTAAGAAGAGTCCACACAGTCCACACTCTAAAAGTTAATTAAAACATAACCATGGAGGATATAACCTTTGGTTGTGCAAAGTCCAAGTTGGCCACTGTATTACCAGAATAATTAATCTTCCAACTGTCCCTTTGAAACACCATTTGTCGAATGCTTGTTTTCCAACCAAAGTTATGTTTCTTGTCCACTGGCTTCACTCGGTCCTCGCATGAGTCTTTCCTCTCTTGCTGGACCTGGGGCCTCTCTTTAAACTGTCTTTTTGTCCCTTGAGGTACATGCCACCGACCGTGTGCCTTGTGTCTTGTAAGCTATATACCCTCGCTCAGTGTAAGTTATCTTGACAGCATTCTTGGTGGACCGTCTCTTTTACACCACACACTGCCTAAAAGTATATAACTGTGCTTCAGTCTCTGCACCAACATAATGATTGATTAAACAATGGTACATACTAATTTCCATATGTTATAAAAAGTGTAAACACCTTTTTTTCAGGTTTATTGATTTTATTGTAATCACACAACATTCAATACAAATAGATCAATTTTTACAAAAATAGGATCGAAAAGTGTAAACACATTTTCATTGGTTAAAAAAACAGTGTTGTTGTCAGTTATAAAGATGCATATGCCACTGTAAGTTGATTAGAAATCAATGTCCCCAGAACATGCTAATTTTCAAATCAGTGTGGTGGACTGCCAGTATCCATGCCCGGCCGGGACGCCCTTCAATACTGGGACACTTGGTGGCAGCCCCCCTGGGTTGCATCGGGGCCACTATCATGGAACACCTGTGCTCATCCTGGTTGGGCTCTGTGGCCACCACCAGGGGGAGCTGCAAGGCTTCCTGAGCCCATGTGGGTAGCAACGTAGCCACACCCGGAAGTGCAGTCTAATTTAGGTTAATTACCACCTGAAGCACATCCGGGTGGGCAATAAAGGAAGCCTGCAGCCACTACTCAGGGCACCAGAGTTGGGAGGAGGAGGACAAAGCGGAGGAAAAGAAGAGTGCATTTTGGGTGCTTTATTTGTGTTTTGGGGACTGTGTAGGGCCAGAGGGGCATGGGGAAGATGTGTCCCACGGCTGAAGAAAATAAATTCTTTTGTTTATTTTACCCGTGCCTCTGGTGTCAGTCTGTGTTGGGTCGGCACCAATAAAGCGTCTTATATCACACGAGGTAAATAAAAACATTTTCCAAGGAAGCAGGCAGTTCTATTATTAGTCTTGTATGTTAATGAGATACAAAACAGTTTAATCTTCAAAGCAGGTGACTCTTTTGCAGGACAGGTAAATATCTAACTTCTTTAGACAGACATCAACAATCACCTGTACCCAGAATTATTCAGGAGATTTACCTTTTCACTTATCAATCTGGTCTCAACAAAGGATGCCTATTTCCCCTTTATCTGTTAGATTTTTGCATTTATTATTTACCTGTTTTTCACCTAAGAGAGAAAGAAAACCACATATTGTACAAACATGTTCTCCCTCTGACAATAGTAATATTCTCAAGATAAATAAAGGAAAAAGAAAATATTTTAGTTGTTGGGAAAATAGAAATAGTGAAGATCTTAGAAATAAACTTAAGCCCTTGGCATTCAAAGTAAAGGTGGAAGTTAAGAAGTTAGGTATGATCATAGACTTTGATCTAAACTTTAAATCACACATTAACTACTGTATATTACAAGGACTGCATTTTTTCACTTAAGAAATATTGTAAAAGTTAGACCTCTTATAACACTGTAAGACAAAAATTAATTTGCACTTTTTTTTAGTTGACTTGATTATTGCAATGTTCTCCTAACAGGACTACGTAAGAAAAACATTAAGCGGTTGCAGTTCAAAATGCAGCAGTAAAAACCTTAACCAGCAAAAAAAAACCTAAGCACATCTCATCGGCTATAGCATTGTTATATTGGTTACCTATGTCAGGGGTTCCCAAACTTTTTGACGTCAAGTACCACCTGAGGTTAAGTGAGTTGCGTTGCGTACCACCCGCACCTTGTTGAAAGGGAGGGAGAGCTGTAAGGTGGGGGGGGGAGTTCGGGTCTAAACCGCCCCCGAAATCTGAATAAAAGTTAAAGAATTGGAAGAAATTATGCATAAAATTAATGAAAAAATTTGTGCATGTACATAAATTGATAAATTCCGCCCCGAAACTAAATCCTGCCTTCGGCCTGTATCTGACGCAGTTACCGAAGACGAAACGGTATTGGCTTTGTGCTTAGATCTACGATGCGATACAGCGGCAGTGCACATATAACAACAAACGCGAGCGGTTTCTGTGAGGCAGAGTTACCGAAGACTAAATAGTGTCAAAAAGCTCAAACAGTGAAGAAGTAGAGGTTGACTTCCGCGAAACGAAATTATGGTAGCGTTAAATGAACTAAATACTGATTCAAATAATAGGTTTTATTTATTCAGATGATGAAATTTCACACCACACTAAATTTGGGAATCCACGTATTATTGTATTTAAATAGTTTCATTGGTTTTTGCTCACAACAGGCTTGTCATAAAGGGTTTTGCACAGATAAATTAAATTTCAGGGACCGCGATGCGTACCACCTGAAAAGGCTCCGCGTACCGTACCACAGTTTGGGAACCACTGACCTATGTCCTTTAGAACAGATTTTAAAATACTCCTATCCAGGCTATGCACCAGGGGAGTCACCAGTAAAAGAAGGCACCGAGCTTTGTTTTAAAAGACTGCTTCCAGCCATTGTTTTAACCTCATTGTTTTTTAAAGGATTTTTTCTATTGGATTTTAACCTCCACCAGTTCACTCATTTTATGGGATTATTTATTTATGGAACTTTGATTCACAGGCCTTCTCTTAATTCATTTCTGTTCTATTTCTGATAGATTATATATGCATTGCTATGCCGTATACTTCATGAATGTGCTATCATTATTAATCTCTACTTCTCTCTGTTTCCTTTTCTGGTTTCTCTGTGGTGGCATAGCAAAAAACAAAATGTGAGCAAGTGAAAAGTACTTGTATTATTACTTTTTTTTCCTTATTGTAAGAATTACTTATCAAAAAATTGCATTTATGATTTTTAGCTTACTTTAAGAAATCTACTACTAGTATATCATTGTTTTGTAAGTGCATATTGGTTCTTTATAGATTATTTTTAATATAATTTATTTAGTCATATATAATTATCCATTTCTAACTTGCAGTTTTATTTTTTTTTTGTAACTCTTCTTTTATATTGTGTAAAACACTTTCTGCTACATTCCTTGAATGAAAATGTGCTATAGAAATAAATGTTGTTGTTGTTTGAACCATCTATGTTTCCCATCTGCAGTATTTTTGCCTTCTGTCTAATAAACAGCATTTTCCAGTTGAAACCTCAAAGCTTTGTCATTGTCTCTCTTGTGTTATATTCCCTTTACAGTTGTCAGTACGTATATAGGTATTATTGCAAATGCCCCATTCTCCAATATTTCTGTCTGTGGCAGCAACCTAGATTTATAACTGCAGGAAAAGATATTGTAGGGATGAACTTCCATTTTCTTTCATTCTGAGTGAACTGTTAGTCTATTCACTATGTCACTGTATAATACATCATTTCACATGGAATTTAATTTCAGGGTATGGCTATGATTGGGAATGCTGCCTCACAGCTCTAGAGTGTGAGGTTCAAAGCATGGCTTGGTTATTGTTTCTGCAGATTTCTCCCTGTGTCTGCATGGATTTTTCCTTGGATATTAATTTTTCCTACCACATGTGTCAGTTTAAACTACGGTAAATTCTGATTATTTTGGCATAAGTGAGTATGGGTATTCACAAGTATGCCCTGTGATGAAGCTCCGCTTTTAGTCAGTTCCTGTCTTGGGCCTACTGTTGTCAGAATATGCAGTGATCCTGAACTCTGTTTTTTCAGAGTGATAATCAAAGGGTATCTCTATGGTGTACAACCACTGTAGTTATGTTTGCACAACAGAAGGCCCTCCAATATATTTAATTACAGCATATATTTACAGGGCTAGTTTGGCTACCTTTGCTAGGTAACAGAAAATGCTACATAATCAGAAACTGACCTATAATAAAATGAGCATTGCTCCTCTTTTTAATTTCTTTGATGCCTTAGTTGAGTTTTTTTTTTTTTCTTCATTTGATATTTTGGATAGTGTTGACACCTTACCAATCTGGGCAGCTTTTGAGTTTTCATCACATATAACTAATCCCTAGCTGGTTTGTACTGTGTATTGAAACAGAACACCACACGCCTAGGTTTCAGTGGATCGGTTGACTACTTCCATTGCATCTATTTTCATAATGATTAAATTTGTTCATGACATATAGTCTCACAAAATTACTAAGAGTCTGTTCATTGCCTTGGACGATAATGGTAACATTGTGAGATTTGGCAGTACAGTCGACCCTTGATATACGACCGGCCTGACATGCGAACAACTTGATTTACGACCAAAATTTTTGTTTTGATTTATGAACACCATCTTGCGTTACGACCTGAATGCGGTCACGTATATCCGCTTGTGCGATTGTAAACAAATAGCCGAGAGCATTCATAAGCGTCAGTCGGAGCCCAGATACATGTGTTTGTGGACGTAATTTCGGTCAGTGCAGTGATTTATCTATATATATAATTCACTAAGACCATGGTAAGCAAGACGCATAATTGCTAAGGAAGGAAGAGAAGGTAACGAA
This sequence comes from Polypterus bichir lapradei, assembly GCA_026402145.1. NCBI lineage: Eukaryota > Metazoa > Chordata > Cladistia > Polypteriformes > Polypteridae > Polypterus > Polypterus bichir. The sequence continues at coordinate 8,805,363 of JANRMT010062854.1, forward strand.
GGTAAAGAAAGCGATTGTTAAGGGATGTTAGCAAGCTGGCTGGCATGGCACATGATGATGTCATCAGGCTGAGTCAGCACCAGCTTGCTTTGGAGTGTATTATTACAGCAGTTCACAACATGACCAGCTTTGAACTGAGTGCTCGACTACTGTCATTATTAACTTGAGAAACAGCGATCACAATCAAAACGAAGAAGGAAATTGTGCGGAAATATGAGAGTGGTGTTCGTGTGACCGATCTCGCTAATATGTACAGCATGTCGAAATCCACCATCTCGACAATTTTACAAAGAAAAGATTTGCATAAGGAGGCTCCTTCTAAACAATAACCACCTTCCGTTTCATTCTCCTCCTCCTCCCTTCCTGCAGCCCAAAGATGTCAACTTAAATGGTGAGTACAGTATGAAATTGTTGTTTCTGGAAGGCTAGGCACTTATTATTTCTTTTTGGTTAGTACATTAGAAAGATTATTGGTGTTTTGGTAAATTATGCACATTATACAACCCTTTTTTATTATGAAAAGGTTAAGTAAGTGTTGCTGTGGGAGGTTTGGAGCGCATTATGGGTATTTCCATTATTTCTTATGGAAAAAAAAGTCTTGACTTACAACCAACCTGAGTTACAACCAGCCCTCGCGAACGAATTGAGTTCGTAAGTCAAGGGTCCACTGTACTTGATTAACAAATTATTGGAGTTTTTACTTACATCATTAAGGTTTTAAAGCATTAAACATATGTATATATAAATGTATATACACTGCATACTGGTTAAAAAGAGCATATGTTTGAAATGCATAAAATTACGCAGATCTGTTATTACAGTCTTATCATGTGAAGTTTGAGTTCATATACTGCAGCTATACTTATCCTAAATGGTAAAAAAAGAGAAGTACATGCACATAAAATAATGTTAAATTGGAAACAAGTTCACAGATGTTCTGTCTTCTTTAAATAGTAGCACGTATAGTATTTCATTTTTTGAAAGAATGGTTTTCCTGGCTTTTTCATTTTATGAGAAAAAAATGATAACAGGGAAAAATAAAATTAATCTTTCCCACACAGGCACTATCTAAATCACTCTAGTCACCTGATTACTTTGATATGACTTAGAGTGCATAGAACTATTTCTTAAGTAACTGGCAAAATCGATCATTTATCTTCCCTTGGGTTGGATTTATTAAAAGTTTAGCCGCAAAGCCATTTGCAAATATCAAAAAAAAAAAAAGAAAAGAAAAAAGAAACCCCGTCAGCATCCACTGAAGTTCTGTAAATGGTTTTCATGTCACGTAAGGAAAAAACTGGACCTTTTATTCTTATTTGATAGTCTTTACAATTTTCTGTACATTGATATATAAAAAATAATCTGTAAATAATCAGAAATATATAATGGATCTTAACAAGGACATTATGACAATGTTTTTAAATTACCACATATTAATGGAGCATTAAAGAGTTTCAGATTTTTAATGCATCTTGATGTTTTAAATTAGCTACCAGAATGTGTCCCAATGCACCAGGCCATATTATTAGAATAAAAAATAAAAAACGCTTGCCTGCTAACAGATAAAATGTGCACACTTAAAACTACTAGAGAGACAGGGACTGCAATTGTTACAGCATATACTGTACCTAAGAATGAAAGGCACCTGTTTGAATAAATACGATAAATTTACAGATGAAGCTCTCTAACCTCTTAGTGCTTTTTAATGTTGCTTTAAAGACATCATAGGATGTGAGTTTATTTGCTGTCATTTACTTGCAAATGCTCAGCTGGCAGCAGCTGAACAAAATCAATTCCCCTGTATCACTTCAAATATTCCACCTCATAATGTGAGGAGATGTCTGCATTTTACCAGCATACCTGATCAATGCCAGAGAGACAAGACGTTCCATGCGCCTACCCAGATACCTGGATGGGCCGCTTCAAATTGGGACCCGAGTGCTGCCATTCAGTGGGCAGTGCCACACCAGTTCTGATCCCCGACAGGCCTGACCCCAATGGCTCTTAGATGGTTTTGACTCTTCCGGGGATGGGGCTCCCATGGGCTTTCCCCCATCCCCTTCATAATGCAAGCAGCCTTCCTGTGGGTGGCTGCAACGGAGCTACTCCCACGAACAACAGAAAGGAGTCCTTTCTGTCGTTTCAGAGCTGCATGTTTTTGTTTTTTTTTAATGGTGGCTGGAGTGTCAATCCTGCCACCAACCCCCATGATTTCCCTGCAAGTTGGAGGACCGCTTGCAGGGCTGGATGCAGTTTAACATCATACCCAGGAAAGTACCAGTGCATGCTCCCAAACCTAACCTGACCTGATCAATCAACACGCATAGCATTAAAAATATTAAGAAATATTTCAATTTCATGTAGGCAATTTTTACCAAATTACTAATCAAATTGTTGCTTGCTACTTTTCATGTAGTAAATCAGTTTAGCTTGTTTGATTTGCAGAAGTATGCATTGTGACTGATTGATTTTTTCCCATTATTTTTTATTTGCTTATTCACCTTTTGATACATCTTAGATTTTTGTGTCTTTTGCATAAACTGACATTAATATTTGATATTACTTTTAGATATTGTTAATACCAAACATTAAATTTCTAGCAGTGCTGCTTGGTGTGAAAGGGCTTTCATTATATGTATAATTTTTACAACATGGTGAAACAGAGGGCAGCATTGTTGCAAGCAGTCAGTATACCCTAATTTGTATGTTATTTTATTTAATTTAACGTTTATTTAAAACTATTTCTTACTTTCAGGACTTAAGGACATGTTCTACTCTGACAGACTTTGAGAATTAAACCTGTTTAGTCTCGAGCAGAGGAGACTGCATGGGGACCTAATCCAGGCATTTAAAATCCTCAAAGGCATTGATGAAATAGATCCAACAATATTCTTTCAGCTTAACGGTAAATCACATACTTGAGGACATCAGTTAAAATTAAGGGGATGTGCATTTAAAACTGAAGCTAGGACGCATTTCTTTACACAAAGAGCTGTGGGACTCGGGAACAAACTACCAAGACATGTAATTGAAGTAGAAACCTTGCAAACCTTCACGAAGAATCTGGATAAGATATTGGGACAGCTTAGCTATTAGCTAAACACATGGGCTCAATGGACTGAATGGTCTCCTCTCGTTTGTTAAATTTCTTATGTTCTTATGTACTTGTGTTTCCAATGGACTGGTGTACCAATGATGGATGCTAACTCTTGTTATGGAGGTTTGGGCTCTTCCTTTGTTAATGCTAAATTTTATTGATTGTGTGGAGTACTCTTTCAAACAAACTACATTATAGCTGAGATTACCGAAAATCAAGAGGACATACAATTATACAATTGTACAATTCATAGATTCTATGAGGTTAACATTACAACATTAACATTGTACTTGAAATTAATTATAATTTTTATTGTACTTTTATCATCTGTGTTTTTCTCTATAGGATACCAAACATCAAACTATAAGATAATAATAAGAACTAAGCATATACAGGGGGTCCTCGGGTTACAACACAGTTCCGTTCCTACAACAGTGATGTAACCCGAATTTTGGTGTAAGTTGAAACACACTCTAGCCTAAGTAACTTACCTATCTTAACACATTTGCAAAATCATAATCTAGAACATAAAAACACAAAATCTAAGCCTCAGAAAAAGGAAAAGGACATAAATATACTGTACTGTACACTGTACTGTAGTAACAGAAAAAATGAGTGTAAAAAAAATCATTACCTTTATTCCTTCTCATGTCTCAATTTTTTTAAGTTTTTATGGGAGTGAGCGTTGTAAACTCGAAACGTTGTATGTCGAAACGTTGTAACCCGAGGACCCCCGTAAACAAAAATAAGACAAACATTTTTTAAGTTAAGAAACAAACAAATTAGCACTAATCATTTTGTACAGATGAACATTTACAGGTAGCAATGGATAATAATGATAATAATGCATCTTATTTATTTGTAGGCACCTTTCTAAACACTCAAGGACACCAAACAATAGACAAAACACAGATTATAAACAAAACTAAAAGACAAAAATTAAAATCAGACAGAGCAATTGTAATCAAAGAGAAAAAGCAGTCTTAAACAAATTAGTTTTAAGTTTAGATTTGAAAAGTGAAAATGATTCAATATTTCCAAGCTCAGATGGTAGTGAGTTCCAAAGCTGAGGAGCAGAGCAACTGAATGCTCTGCTCCCCAGAGTGGTAAGACGGACTGGAGCTTACTGCCCCAGTACTTAAAAAGCATATTTTCACCCACACAGCAGGAACAAAACTTAAATTCTCCAAGAAGACTCCAATTCATCGCATTGCAAGTTGAAATTTAAGACCTATTCTACTTGGCCTAAACAGTGATCTCCAAGGCATCTGAAAGACAGCTGTTAAAGACATGAAACTGAATAGAATAAATGTAGATGCAACAGCTTGACAAGAAACCAGAATGCTTGTCGGTTAATTGAAGGATTAGCATTAAATCGTCCTCTGCAACGGAAAGAACAGTAAGGAAACACAAGAGCAAAGAGTAGGCTTCGCTGTACAGAAAACATTGTTTTCCATGATTTAGTGGGTCAGGTAGAAAATTAAATCTTCAGTTTGTAGTAGCTCAGGGCCTTGCCTACCTTGGGTTCATCTATGCCCTGACCTTGTACATTCCATCAGAGACCCAAGATCACTTCTTTGAATCAGTGGAAGCTACTAGTAGCAGCATCTCCAAGCAAAAGTTAATTTACATCCTATGTGTTCTCAATTCAAGAGGTGCTGCTGATTGAAAGTTCTTTCCAACCTACCTAGGAGATCATGGCATCAGGAAATGGAACTAAAATGGATAGTGGATGTTAGGGATCATCAGCTTCAAAAAACTGTTGTGTGTCCAATAGTACAATACCAATGAAGACACATAAACAAAATGAAATATACATAGCATGCAAATATACTCATATATATACTAGCATAATGAAATACCCATTTATTAAAATGAGCACAATGGTTCAATGGTAAGTCTATCATTTTTGATCACATTGTGCATTTAGGAACTTCTGTTAACCTGAAATACTATTACTTATATATCTCTTTCTTTGTGCTTCTTGTTTCCTTTGTTCATCAGACATTGCAGGCCTCCTGTGGGTGACAGTTGACATTATGCCTGGGTATGGACACCGAATGTTTTGTCAATTTCATATACAGTATAATATATATGCACTACCAGTCAAAAGTTTTACACCTCAGTTTTTCTTCAAGTTTAATCAGTTGAAATGCAACAAATGGCCTAAAATGGTGAAAAGGCATGTGGTAAACTGCCAGAGGTTTAAAGTTTAGGTTAGCAAAAACTGAAAAAAAGGAAATATCAGAAAATTACAAATGGGCCTTCTTCAGGGAATGACTAATAGGATACAACCTACAGATGTTCTGCAGCAAAATACGGTAAATTCAGCCTTACAATTTGAATGAAATAATTTGCACATGTATCCCAACTTCTGCTGATTACTTCAAAACCTTCTGTCTGTCTTAAAGCAGAGTAGGAACAGACTGTGTTACTACACCCTCTGAAGGGGACAATATTCCCAGTGAAAATGGCAAGAAAGCGGCAATCAACAAATGAAATGAGACAGTATTATTACCTTAAAAATGTATGTCTTTCATAGACAGAAATTGCAAAAAAAATCAAAGTATCAATAAGTATGGTGTCCTACACAATCCAAAGGCAATTAGAAACTGAAAGAAACTCTGATAGTAAGAGATTTGGCAGACCCAAAGTCACAACCCAATTAGAAGACAAGTTTCTGAGGGTCACCAACATGTGTGATACGCAACTCATAGTACAATAGTTTCAAGCACAGCTTAAAAGTGTTCAAAAAAGCAAGTCACAATTTTTGCAGTGAAGAGGAGACTTTGTCCAGTATGCAGCAGCCCACAGCTAGAATTTCTAAGCCCTCTTTTGTACTTTAAGGAATGGCTTTGTTACTGTCACTCACCCTGTCAAACCTACAGCGCAAAGTTTCCTCCTCAGAGTAGAAAATGAGATTTGCTTTTTCTAGCACTGTTAAACTGTACTTGAAGCTGATTTTGAAGCTGTTGTGATGTGAGGCGCCTATCCTGCTGCGGGGTTGAGGCCCTTCTACTGCCCTGTTCAGCTCTCCTCTTGTAATGGCCTGTCTCCTGGTATTTCCTCCATGCTCTTGAGACTGCGCTGGGAGACACAGCAAACCTTCTTGTGATCGCACGTATGGCTGTGCCATCCTGGAGGAGTTGGACTACCTGTGCAACCTGAATTTGCTGCAGGTACCTTATGCTACTAGTAGTGACAAGGACACTAGCAAAATGCAAAACTAGAGAAGAATTGGTCAGGAAGTATAAGGAGAGAGCAGTTGTCTGTGGCCATAGCCTGCAAAATCATTCCATTTTTGGTTGTCTTGCTGTTGACTTTCCAGCGCACCAAAGCCGGTGAAGTTTATTCACAATCGCTTATGCTTCCTAACTGGATAGATTAATATTCCCGGAAGTCTAATAGACTTGGTGTTGAACTGTGTGTATGCTGCACATCACGGCTTGGGAATTGCTTAGTCCAAAATCACAAAGCCCTGCATAGTGTGGTGCATTCAGCAGAGAGCATCATAAGCTCAGCACTGCCCTTTCTGCAGGACATCTACACCATGCGCTGCAGGACCAGGGCAATTAGAATTATTATGGACTCCGCCACCTCAGCAACAGAATGTTCAGCCTGCTCAACTCAGGCAAGTGGCTCCGCAGCCTAATGGCAAACACCAAGAGACTCAAGAGCTTCTGATCTCCTGAACTCTGAGACTCCTGAACTCTGACATGCCAACGAAAACTCACTTTATAGTTTTTACTGTTTTTACTGTTTCAGAGTTCAGATTTTAACTTAATTTTAATCTAGTTCAACAAAATTGAATTCAAATTAATTTAGATAATTTTAGTTAATTTTGTTAATTTTATTATCTTTTCCTTAATTTTGTTATTTATTCTATTGTGTGTTTGCTTTTGTTTGCACAATCTTGGAGTAGGCTGGGTTTTTTTATTTCACTGCACATTGTATCTGTATAACTGTGTGTGATGAATAAAACTCTTGAATCCTGAATCGGGAATCACTTCCCCATATAGAGTGGTGAAGGTGGCACAGGACATTAATGGTGCCCATCTGCCTTCTGTTGAGTACATATACAAGACTTGATAACTTAGAAGAGCAAACAGTATAATTAAAGACCTTGGGCATACTGCACATTTGCTTTCTCCCTCCTTCCTTCTGGCAAATAGTAGAGGGCCATTGGCACTTGCTCCAGTAGATTCATGGACAAGCTCTTATACATACTTGATTGTAAGGCTCCCAAACAACTCGTCACAATAACACATTTTGTAACAAAACAAACACTCTCTACATATATTGTATATAACTTTGTGTATACAGTATATCTATACATATGAAAGGCAAAGACCTCTTTGACTCTTCACTAATTCTCCCACTTTCCATATAGGTGGGAAGCTGAAATTTCGCATGCTCATTCCTTGCAGTGTACTTACAAAGGTTAGGTATGTTTCATGTCCTATTGCAACACCTAAGGGGGGGAAATGGGTGTACCCCCTAAACTGTATATATAGATAGGAGAAACCCACCCTCGCTATTTCTGCATCTTCCAATATACATAGGAAGCCCAAATTTCCCATGCTCATCCTTTACACTGTACTTACAAATGTTAAGTGTTTCATTTTGCGCTGTGCCCCGTAACGAACTTTCAAAAATAACGTCTTCTTTTTGGCGGTTCTCACCATTATGCTGTAAGGAACTTTTGAAAGTGAACTTTTCTTTTGGCGATTTAATTCCTTATTTCCATTAACATAGGAGTTATTTCATGGCAGAGACGCACAACGGCTGCCCCCGGTCCTCCTTCCTTTTCCCGCACGGCCGATGTCCACGCACCTACCACGTGGTTGGCTCCCTGCCTATATACATTAACAACATCCCATGCTCATGTGCCTCCTCACGCACTTCCTTACTTTCTTCAGCTGTTTGTCGTGCTGACTGCTCCCTTCTTCTTTAGTCCACCGCTTCATTTAGTTGTTTCAAACTCTTAATCCTCTGAGCATGCCTCCGCATACTCTACTTTTGAAGGTCGGCATACCAATTGTGTTACTACGAAACTTACAACCACCAAAACTTTGTAACAGCACCAGGCTTCAAATCAAATCTCTACACAAGAACCTCATTGAGGCAACTGTCTTCACTGGAACTGGCTCAGGGGAGACTGTATTTATTCCTCACATCACCCTCATACCCTCTGACCTCCAATTCCAATTCAAACACCTCCAATTTCCAGTAAGGGTCTGCTTCGCTATGACAATAAATAAGTCACAGGGCCAGACTCTACAAAAGGTCGTCATTGACTTGACACAAGATTGCTTCTCACATGGCCAACTGTACGTTGCATGCTCAAGAGTAAGCTCAGCAGACAGCTTGGTCATTTTACAGCCCGAGGGTAGAACTACAAACGTCATTTACAAAGAGATCCTTACATCGTAAAAATGTGCATTTCTCATACACATTTACAATCATAAATTAAACTCTTTACAATCATCAAATTCACTCTCAATACTAAAATAAGCCTATGACAGTTACATTGACAATCATGTTAATGATTCCTTTTCTTTTTCATAACTTCTTTAACACACTACTTCTCCGTTGCGAAGCGCAGGTATTTTGGTAGTATATATATATATATATAGTGTAACAAATCTAGGGGGCATGCCAGCCACCCAACCTGACACAGACAGACGCTAGAGGCACAAAGATGTTTTTATTTTATTTTCTTTGCCTGTGGGCAACACCTTCCCTGTTCCCACATGCACACAACACAGTCCCAAACACAAGCACAATTCACCCAATACTCTACTTTCTTTTTAATTTTCTTTCTCCTCCACTCCTCTCCGGCAAGCTTTGTTTCCCTAATTCTGACAATGGCTCCTGGAATGGTGACTGCTGGCTCCTTTTATAACACCCCCAAGAGGTGCTCCAGGTGCTTGTTGACCTACTTCCAGCAGCACATCCAGGTGTGGCGGAAAACCCGCCCAAGTGGGTTCAGCAGCTGTTGAAGCACCCCCTGACCGCACCCCCAGATCCCAACAGGGCTATAGATAACTACAAATCCCATGAAGCCCTGCAAGAATTCGAGGCACCACTGCAACCCATGGGGCTGCCATGTAACATCCCCTGGGAGGTACTGTTCTTCCCACGGTTACTCCCCCAGTCCTCACCATGAAGAGGCATCCCGGCCGGACAAGGACCCTGGCTATCTGTGACAATATATATACAGTATATACATACTTTTTTTGTTGCTATTACATTATAATCTTACTTGTGTTAATACAGACTACCCCATCTGTACCCATTAATATTTAAATATAGGGACATCTATTGATCCATTCTCCCACAATTATATTCTAAACATATTATCCCTATTATTTGATCATGATGAGGGGCCTTCCCATGCAGTATCAAGTGCAAGTCAAGAACCAGCCTTGGAAGCTGCAACCATTGACTGCAGGACAGTCTTTAAGCAATGAGGTATTGCGTCACTTGAAAACATAATGTGTGTTTCAGGAGAAACTAAAATCACAGCTTTTGTGTGGGACCCGCATGGTTTTTAGCACGGACCATATATTTGTAAGTTTGATACATACATTCTTGGAACTGTTTCATTGCTGATTGCTCATAATGATTGTGGTAGAAGTGCCTCTTAAAGTCAGATGACATTTTCAAAAGAACCTGCAGATTTATATAAAAATACATACCTCATAAAATGTAACACTTTTAACATTTTGCATTCAATGGATTAAGCAATTCTAACAGCTGTTAAATCAATCTGGTCATATAATCCTAAAGTGTGTATTTTCAAAGGAAGACTTTAATTGCAATAGGCTGCTGGAGGAATAATCAATTACTACACTGTCACAATATCTCTCCTCAATTGGAGGTGGAGGGATTATTTGTACACTCAAAGCAAAAAGGCATAAAATATGAAGGGTTTGTACCTCTTAACTGATACATTTATTTATCTATCTATTTACTTATTTATAGAGATTCACTTTGTACACGACTCCATTTCCTGCCTCTACATGCTAACATATACAGAGAAATTAATTGCCACTCTTTTTGTTAAATGTGAGATTTTACTGCATTGTAAATCAATATCATGCATTAATCTACATAAAATAAACAAATAAGAAAAGAAGTGGAAATTAAGCAAAAAATCAATCTGTACTAGTGACAACTTGAGACAGTTTCCCAGGGCCTACTGCTATATTTACTTTATCCGCAGTAACTTCCAAACATACAATAGGTGTAATTTTTTATATGAGACGTGTGAGACTGTGAGAGATCTGAAAACACAGTGCTTACAGTGTGCCCTCCTAGAATGTGTAAGTTACAATCAAATATGGTCCTTTCTACTGACCACATTTGAATACCTTTAATGGTTTCTTCTAATTATTTGGCTGCCTTTGTCCTACTTTCATTTTGATTTTTTTTTTTGGCAGGTGCATGAATATTGCCTCTTTTAGTAATTTTTCACAGCCCTGTTTTACTACCTTTGAGCATATTGTTTAGTGATTTCTGCCTTATGCCAACCTTTAGAGGCACCAGACTCACCACAGAAAAGGCTCTTTATGTGAACCTGCGAAAGATGGTTGATCACCTAACATTCCTACTTCCCTAAAAAATTACATTACACATTTTTCCTTCCAGTTTAGTTTACTCTTATAAAGCAAACTAGCCTAGCATGCTCTACACGAATTTCAAATATATTATATTGTGGGTTACAATCCTATATACTGCATACATACATTCATGCATTCTCATACCCACTTAATCCAGAGGACCAGAGTTGTTATGGATTGAGTTTCTTTTTAATTGTTCTTGGGTTTTCCCTAAGTCTAGAAAATTAATCTTGGTGTTGTTTTGGTGGTATTAATACCCAAGGAATCTAAGTCTGCAGTCAGAATATTACTTAGAGCTTCCATTTTGAAATAAATTATGTTTTTACCATCTTTTCTACTACCACTTTGGTTTGATGATGGACACTACTATTTTGTTGGTTTTGTGTCACCCATTTCCATAGGGATTCTTCCATGATGTGCCAGGTGTGTGTTGATTGTGATGTCACTGGTGTGCCAGTATAAAGATTCTTCAAAAACATCACTTGTATCCAAGACTGGACCAAACTTAGTGACTTATTTTCTTGGGTGTTTGGATTGCTGACTATAAAAACAAATGTTTGCCTTTTGACTTTGGTTTAAGATTTGGTTTTGTCGTCTCTCTATATGACTTCTTATTTGACCTTTGCTTGCTTTTTGACTCTGTTCTTGATCTTGATCCTCACTCATTGGCTCTAATGGCTCGACTATCTTTTTTCAGTCAGAACAAAGAGTCTGCCCCAGCAGTACTGGGCACTCACTTATACGAGAATCGGGATCCATGAGGCAGAAGCACTAACTGACAGTGCCAGGAATGCTGTATGTAACGAAGATCCAGAAAGTCTCCATACAACTTAAACAATTTATTAGAACTACAAATTAAGAGATCGCTCTCTGCAGTTTGTTGCATAATGTAGAAAAATTATAAAAGTTTTTTTAACATACTTTAGTAAACTAGTCAATGGGCACCATTTGTCACATGAAGAAGATCAAGATGGAATTCAATTACCATCTAAGTTTGCTCTAACATTGTTTTACTGTATATTCAACACACTCCCTGTCTTCATGAACTTTTTGTGCTACTCTCAAATAGTTAGACATGATGGGGTATGCTTTTCATACTTTGTCCTAAATTTCCTCTTAACCTGTATATCTGATATCTTTTCAGTAAACCAGGATACACACTGTGCTTTTTCTTGAGGAGGAGCCATTTCAATTAGTAGTAGATATACCACTCATTTATGTAATACAGACAAAAATGATTTCAATTAAAGCTTCAGACCTTACTCTTTATTATACAACAGATTGCAAACAGCTGTCTCTTCATTTGTATTTTAATACATTTTAAATTACATGAAAACTTTGTGGACACCCTGTATTTTCAAAACTTTTTAGTTGTAGACATCAACAGCACACAATCAGCTGCACTTACAATATATAATCAGTGAATCAAGGTACTGACAAACAGAACTAAATAGGTCTGACAATTGGTCCATCCACCCCAAGGTACATATGATGTAATCAGGCCAAAAAGTGAACGAAAATGGGAAGACCTTAACAACTAGCAACTGATAAAACTAAACAACTGATAAATGATTAAAAATGCAATATTAACAGCCTTAGCACCATTAATATCTAGTGTACACTAAAATAATGAGAATCTGGACACGAGGCACCTAGTGATCACAGTGTGCTGTTTGAATGGTAGGCTTTAATAAGCCCCGGAAGGTAGTGTTAAAGCATGTGTGACCTTATTTGTCAAAAGGATGATGCCACATAAAAACCCTTAACTGGTAGCCAGTGTAGTGATTTAGGTACTGGAGTTATATAGTTGTTTTTTTCCATTGCACTTTTACTACCTGAAGATTTTTATTTTTTTAACTTACCAACTATTATATGCTAGTGTGGGTTATTCACTTTATAATCAGAATGTTGTTTGCATTGGTCAGCTTTTTACACTTTTCCACTTGCTTTTCCACAATATATCAAATGCTAGAAGGCACAGTGTGTTAAAATCCAGGAATGTGATTCACAATTCTAATTAAATTCTAACTTTGAATTCAATTTTTTTTTCTCAATAAGTGACTCCAAGGTTTTATCACCCAGCTTACTTTCCTTTGGAAATAATGCATTGGATCATTATTTTCAATGCATGGAAAGGACAAGCTGTTGTTATGATTGTGGCTTCTCTTATATGTATTTTTGGTTATTTGGTCAATTGTATTTAACCACTTTCTTATTTTTTTCACAAGAATTAATTTTTGTACTCCTTACGATTTTAATAACATTATTTTTATTAGTGTTATGTTTTTTTGAGTGTAGTCAGTGCCATCTATTTATCATGTGACCGATCCTGTTAGGTTGATAACATAACTGTTGCTTATGTATAAATAATGTGGAGACAACACATGGAGCTCGCTCTCTCTCTGTGGATCAAAGAAGACTGTTTTGTCAGTAGCTTCTTTTACAAAACAAGTAGAGAGACTTATTTTGGCTTTTGAGGTTGAATTTAGCTTCAAGACTTTTCTCTTTTTGGTCTTCCCCTTTAACTTTGCACTTGGTATTGTTTTATGTACAATCTCTGCCTCTCTGGCTGTGTTTCGGGACTCATGCTGTAATCATTTTCTGATTCCTTCGTATCTCACAATTAGTCTCAAATACCTGCATGTGCTCAGAACAACACTGCTCTAACTGTTAGATGGCTTTAGTAACATGGAGACTGAAATGATTGGGGCTCTCATTTATTAGGAATTTGCACCACAACTGCATAAAGGTGACTTTTTGTCTCTGGGTGAGAAAGAATAGTTTAAATCAAAAGGACCGTGACATAAACATAGTCAGAACAAACCATGGTCAAAGCCAGATGTCAAACCAATCAGAAACTCAAAAATTGAAATCACAAACTTCGAAGACTAAAAACAGAAGCTATAATCTGAACACCAGAGGGGTATTCCATGAAGTGCGTTTATAAAATCAAGACTTAGCTGAATAAGTCTCACTTGAATATTCCTCATTTTACAATTGAGTCTCAGCTGGTTCCACAAAAGCAAAGTGTTTTTTATTAACGCAAGATGAGTTTAGGTAATCCACGATTATGTGTGCACTCATGACATTTAAGCATCTCCAAGAACCAATTGTTAAAAATATCTGTCTTATTGTAGTTCCAAAAGCTCAGAGGAGAGTGCAGTATCTGCAGACTGAGAACCCGTGATCTTAAGTGTGAAGATGATGAGATGCATGGTGTTTTATGGGATTAGCTTTTATTTAATTGTAATTGTCATAAAATAGAAGAACATGTAACGATGAGAGTGGCAGTATTTTCAGCAGTATACCAGGAAAAAGTACTTGATCTATAAAAGCACAAAGGAAATGTATTCGTTAATAAAAAAATGAGAGAGGTTACGTGGCAATCCATAACAGACCACTGACTGAGTATGTTACTGTTCTGAGTGTATTCATTGCATAATAAAATGTTAATGGAATTATTCACATTGAGAAACATTTCCATTGAATTGTTCAGTTTGTCATACTTCTAAAACTTTGAACAATTAACTAGTATGAGTGTGAAGTAATTTTGAAAAAAAGAGAAAATTACATACAAGAATAGAGTGCAGAATTACAAGAATATATGTTATATTCAAAGGTATATAGTGCATTTTACATTCAAAAGGAAAGCTGCAGCTTTTGCCACTGGTGCAATGCCTCAGAGTCACTCCTGCTGAAGGAGTTTGTCCTCATCGGAATGTCTTATTGCACATTGCAACTGGTTATACGAGTATATGCAAGTATCATTTAAAAGGATTAACCTGTGTATTGGCTACATAATGATTTTTATTTTCCATAATCAGTGCACCTACGATATTGGAGAAGCCTAAAGTAAGGAATCTAGTGTCAACGAGTTGATTTTGTAATGTATGCCTTCAATAAATTGAATATTAGTTAGTTTTTGAAGTTCTAGTCATCATAAAATCCCAGGGGTCTGTGCTGTCTTTTAACAATATTTTGTTATGGACAATCCAAGTTCTGTTACTCATTCGATTTTCAAGGAATGTGGACACCATAGATGATTGTAAAGGCACTGAAAGTAACCACAAACATCTTATATGGAATTAATTTCCACAAGTATCAGACCATACTTGCCAATATTTATAATGAATGGTTTCTATTTTACTGGCAGATACTCAATTACAAACATTTTCTCTTTTTAATATCTTACTAGTAATAATAAAATATGGCCTACTATAAAAATAATAAAGATGCTGAAAGCAACTAATTATTTAGGTGTACATTTGAATCTATTTAGTTTCTTACTGCATCAATAAACAGCTCGTCTTCCTCTTTATCTGAGACGTGACACACTGCATGCACAGGTTTTTTTTTACACTGTCTTCCTTTAGCGGGACATTGACTTTTTCCACCGTGTGCTTTGTTTCCGCAGTAGTTGCACTTATTAATATGCTTGTATGTGTCAGACGCTTCATGTTTTTTTGCTGCCTTCTCAATTGTGTAATTCAGTTTTTGTTCAGCACTCTTTGGAACTATTGCTTTTTGTCTGTGCACTGCGTCAGTTCACGTGAGCCGCTCGGTGTACATGCATCGAAGGTTCCCAGCTGTGCTGGTGCCATCTCGTGCTATGTCCACGGCTGTATTTAATGTTAGCTAAGACCCGGCACTTAAAAGTTTCTCTCGCAGTTTCGCTGAGTTTGTGCCAAACACCTCCCTGACCATCTCATCTTCGTCTGCATAAGCACAGTCCTTCACCCGTGAATATTTAGTGGCAGTGTTTCTATTGGATTGCCGCTGATGGATGGCCTTATATGGGCAGGCACTTAATTACGTGGGAGGCGTAACTCCGCCTCCCACGGCCATTGAGCAGACGTCTATTATAGTATATGGACGAAAAAATAGGTTCCAGTTATGACTATTACGCGTAGAATTTCGAAATGAAACCTGCCCAACTTTTGTAAGTAAGCTGTAAGGAATGAGCCTGCCAAATTTCAGCCTTCTACCTACACGGGAAGTTGGAGAATTAGTGATAAGTCAGTGAGTCAGTGAGTGAGTGAGTGAGTCAGTGAGGGCTTTGCCTTTTATTAGTATAGATTATGATTGGTATTATTCTGTTTATTAATTATTTTGTAATTTAAAATTATTTTAACAATATATGTGGTAGTTTTATTTGTTATCGACACTGTCTCCTTTGTATTGAGCCTAAGGAGGCGGGGCGACTAATCTTGCAGCTAGGGTGAAGCAAGTATATTTGATTTGTGATTCTTGACTTTGATTGTTGATTCCTTTTTTGTTTAAATATCCAGGTTTGACCTCACATTGTATTTAATATTTAGAGCATATGGTATTTTGTACCATTGTTTTTACTTGTGTTACGCAGTACCATCTAGTTGTCATGTGACCGATCCTCTCAGGTTAATAACATTATTGTTGCTTATGTGTAAATATGGTGGCAACAACACTTGGAAGAAAAATGTTTTGTCAGTAACTTTCTTTACAAAACAAGCAGAGAGGTTTGTTTTCAGCTTTTCAGTTTGTATTTGTTTTCAAGAATTTTCTCTTTTTGGTTTTCCCCTTTAACTTTGCACTCGGTATTGTTTTATGTGTTCGGTTACAATCTATGCCTCTATGGCAGATGAAAAAGAACAAATTATAATTCAAATTACTTGTTAAAAATGGGAAAAAAACATTAATCAGAATTATTCATGTGTTTCTGCTTGTGTAATTGCAGGCCACTAAATGCTCTACTTTTTCACTGTCTGTAGTATGGATTGCTAGAAGTTAATTTTTATTTAAACTGAAATTACTGGTGTGGTGTTTAGGTTATTTCTAAACATGTATTAAAACTAGACATCTTGTTATATTAAGCAGACAGCAGTTTGTGGCTGGCTGATTGCATTCTAGGACTTACCTGGCAGCTCTCTGATTGCTTCCATACAACACTAATTCAGCTGGAAAGACCCACAATTTAAAATCTGCTTATCAATTCAGCTACTTTGGTTTTTCAAATTATCTTAAATTTAGCACTGCCATTGTGAAGCTCTAAAGCTACCAAACAAGCATGGTGTTTTATTCCTCAAGTCTGTAATTAGAAGCCTCAGGAAGGCTGAACCTTTTTTTTGTTTCAGAGTTAATGTTTTAGAGCATTACCATGACCACAAAAAAGTGAAATATGTGTATTAGAAACCAGACAAGTAAATTTATTTAAAATATTGTTGATTTTGTCTAATACAAATAAACAAGTAATAGCGTAAATCACTCCTATTATATTAAGAATATGACTGTATCGTCAACATGCTAACAGGTCTGTGGTCCACCATCTATTAAAGATACAGAACTAACATAGGGCAAATTTTAAGAAATAGAAGCTCTTATCTATTGTCCCTATTCATGAAAACCACTTATTTCTTTAGCCTATGAGATATTCAATCTTAAAAGACACTTGGGATTACAATATTTAGAAAATGCTATACTGAAAATTTGAACAATTATGCTCCAAATTTCATCTGAAATCCTTAAAAACCCTTAAAAGCAACCCAGTTTTTTTGCACCGTTCACTGACTTCTATTCCAGAGGCAATGATAGCTAGTGTGGATGAAGATTCAGACATTTAAGTTTATTTGCTGAGCAGACAGTTTCATCCAAAGCAACTTACAAAAGATGTCAACATAATTGAGTAAACATCACCCTGCAGACAGTTTGGGAAACAAGTGATACTGGACAGAGAAGAACTCAGAACAAAATACAAGCAAGTTACAATTCCTAGGTTACAAAAAGCTACCAGCTAAGTTAGACAGAGATTCACTAGTCAAGAAGGTCTTCAGACACTTCTTAAACACATTGAGGGAGTCAGAATTTCGAATGGGGATGGGAAACTTGTTCCACCAGCCAGGAGCTACACATGAAAACCATCTGGATTGAGATTTGATACCAAATAGAGATGGCATCTCGAAACGCCATTCATGAGCATACCGGAAATTTTGTGAAGGAGCATAAGACCTGATGAATGCCTCCAAATACATAGGTGCAGACCCACTGACACTGTAGGCAAGCATCAAGGGCTTGGACTTAATATTTGCTGCTACATTAATCCAATATCAACAATTTAAAAAAAAATCAAGGGATTTTCTGTTTGCTAGCCTCAGGGAACAATGGAAGGGATCTTTGAATTAAAATCTCAGAAAAGGAAAAGAATTCAGCCATTCATAAAATAAATTTTAGTTCGCTTTGTGACAATTACACTATAATTCAACTAAAAACTTTTAATCAATCCCAAATATCTTGTATAAAATTGTCTAAAACATAGGGAAAAAGTCCAAAATGTGCTATCAAATGCCTATAACACTAGGGCCCATATTCGCAAATTCCCTTCACTTCAGCAATTTTTAGCAAAAATTTCTTCTTTAATAGCTATGGATTTAAAAGCCACTTTTAATGCCCATAACAGCTATATTTGGCGTAACACCAGATGGGTTAAACCATCTTATCAAAAATTAGTTTTATTATTCTATACCATTCTGCTTGCATGAATCCCAATCCACCCTTTATAACTCAGTGGGAAAACAATGTTTCTATATTATCTTAAATTGGAAAAAAATTCTCTTAACAAGAATCTGTTGGCAAGAACTCATTATTGCAATTCTAAAGTATTCATGCCAGGCCTGTGCTTTACTTTATTATTCTACAGACAGTCTTATCTTATAAAAAGAATTATTTTTTTGTCGGGTAGGGGATTGGTGCTTATCTTTTTTTTCTCTTTTGTTGACTGTTTTAGAAGCATATGTCACTATAATTTGTCTGATTGATTTGTATTCTGTTATAATTTTGTGTTTCCAAATAAAATTTGAAAAAGAAAATGACTGCAAAGTGAAACTACATTCTAAAAGTAAAGATTTAAAAAGCAAATTGCATCATATAGTAGTCCAGCACAGATTATGTTATCACCACTGGCCAGATTCAAACATGTATGGTATGCTTTTTAAAAATGGCATTAATCGAATGAGTCTTTTGATAATGTCAGTTACCACAAAACACACACCATCAATGCTGAATGGCTCAGGCTGGCTTTGAAGCATAGTGTGTGTCAAATAGCCGGGCAACAGCAATTTCTCTTCTTGTATCTTCCCGACAGGCTGACTGGTGGTCAGCTAGAGATTAGCTGACTCATTTGTTATGTAATGGTTTCTACTTTTTTTCCACCCATATACCCGGTTTCCCTGCAAGCATTCCTTGATACACAAGAGCATGGGAATTAAGAGAAATCCATAAGGGCATTAAAAAAAAGAACGTAAAATTCAAACATCAATTATTTTCATCTGTTTTCTGAAATAGAATATAAAACAATCTAGTGATATTAGGCTGAATTTCCCTGACCTATTAAGGAGATGAACAAACCCAAAGTTCATTGTGAAATGCAGTAAATGTACGCTACTATACTGCCTATTTATTTAGTCATTTCATTTTTTGTTATATTGGCACAGCTTCTCTATCACTCTCTCTTTCCACCTCTGTCTATAAAGCTATGCAAATGTTTTAGCTAACCTAAGAGATATGTTTTTAAATTAAAATATCTGGACAGTAAGTGCTTTTTTTGATTAAAAACTATATACTATTAAAAGGCATGCAATGTATTGTAGTGGTTAAGACTTTAGACTTCAAACCCTGAGGTTGTGGATGCAAATCCTACTTCTGACACAGTGTGATCATGAGCAAATCACTTCACGTGCCTGTGCTCCACTTGAAAAAATGAAAAGAAATGTAACAAATTGTAGCTCAAATGTTACAAGTCACCTTGGATAAAGGCATCAGCCAAAAAATACATAACAGTAAAATGTGCAAAAATACACATTTATATAACAAATGTAAAGATAATGTAGTATTAAAAAATGTGGTTTCCCTTAAAATACAAATGCTGTTTACTTTGGTACACGGCTGATTATGTTTTTTTTAAGGAAAGAAATTCATCCAAGCTTTTTGCAGGATTTGTCGAAACTATTATTTTGCCACTCACATGGGCATTTTAATACTGTTAGCGTTCTGTCTCCAGACTTCTGCTTCAAGGTATTTCCAACTGTGTTTGTATGGTGTTTGGGTCCATTGTCATGCTTATGAAAAATATTGCCACTATGTCATTTTCCTGAAGATACAGTATGATTAATCAAAATCTATTTACATTTCTCAGCAGTCATTGTTTCATTGATTTTATCCAAACTCCTTATGCAGTTGGCTGGAATGCATCCCCAGACCATGAAAATGCCACCACTGTGCTCCACAGAAGACTACAGACAGACATCAGTATACTCCTAGCCAACTATTCTTCTGAAGTACCGGTGTTCTTGTAAATCAAAAGAATTGACTTCAGTGTTCATTGAGGGGTTTTGCCACTGGTTGTTGCTTCAGGTTTTATGGAATTATGTGTACTGCAATATCTTCTGCTTGTTTCCTATCTGCAAGAATGGTTTCTTAGCTAAAACATGCTCTACAGTAAGACCATTTCTTTTAAGAATTCTTTGCGTGTTTGGCGCATACACTGAGGTGCTAACTGACTCTTCCAGATTTTTCTTCTGGTAAATAATGGTGTGACCTTTAAGTAATGCTCATCATAGCCATTCTGGAGCCCAGAAAAATTCTTGTGAAGGCAAGATTATATGTAAAGGTGATTACATTAAAAATTAATAACACAAGGGAAGGAAAATAACAAAAGAATGGATAAAAATAAAATACTGACTGCCTCATTGGGTCCAAGTAAACAATAGTAAGTTTCCTGTCTGTTTCCTCACATAAGTTTCCATTCTTCTAGACTCTGGTCTTACTTTCTTCCACTAGTTGAACCATTGCCCATCATGCACCCAATTCCAAGATTAAAATGGCCTTTATCAAGATGAACCTTTTAAGTAGTGGTTCAAAATCGCTTTAAGGATTGTCCTGGAAGTCACGTCTGGGATCAGAACTGGGTTATTGAAAACATGGGGCCATCCTCATTGCGCTCCCCCATAGTTTTCTTTGTTTTTTTGCCCAACTCATTCTTAAGGATCTAGGCAGACCACAAGCCACCTGGCCATATGTATTAGGGCTTTAGTTATTATACAGCACAATGCCCTAATGCCACCTCACTGTACTGAGGGATGTCTATACTGTTATTGGCAGTTCCCCACTGATGTTGAATTTTGTGGTTATCGCAGGTAGTGGTTTGACTAGACTGAAACAAATATTAAATAAATAGTAATACTACCACCAAAAATTAAATAAAAAAATGCTACTTACCTCCTTGAACTTTGTAGTGATTTCCGAGAAAAAAATGTAATATCATATTTTCTTGTAGAGCAGAGGTAATAAAACTTCTGATAGAACAGCAACAGCAAACAATATCAAGAACGTCCATGAAAAAAATTCTACATTACTCATGTTGCATAATCCAGATGTCATCTAATCCAGTCATATGTTCACAACGTCTAAAACACAACATGTATTTTTACTAAAATATTGTTAAATAAACTGTTCCTGAAAAAACTGTCATTTAAGCTAAAAGAAAAAGAACTCACATGCCGAACCAACACCATTCACAAATCCAGCCTTTGCGTTAACAGCTTTTTCATTGGCTAATACTGACATCAACAGTGAAAAGTTCAGTGTGTGTTCAGATGTATATAACTAAATATTAAAACTTAAAGAAAACATCATCAGGAAAAGAATATGCCAACAAGCTGAAGGTTAATTCACCTGTGCAGCTGCACAGACCTCAGCTAAATAATCTTGAGGATTATCTAGTTGTAGATATGAATGTAAATGTACTGATAGGAGGTGGTCTACAATTAAAATGCTCAATGAATTTGAGCATATTCAGTTTTTGTGCATGAGTGCTTTTACCAGCAGTGGTTTATATCAGAACATTAGAGGAATCTTCACGAGAGCAGGCCATTCCGCCCAACATTCTTCCAATCTCAAGTCTAGTTTTGAAAGTTCCTAAAGACCTACTGTCTACCCCACTATTTGGTAACTTATTAATTGTCTAAGTATCTGTGGTTCTCTGTATAAAAAAAAAACTTCCTAATGTTTGTGTGAAATTGTGTCCCATGTTCTTGATGAACTCATTTTAAAATAACAGTCTTGGTCCACTGTACTAATTCCCTTCATTCTTTTAAACACTTTAATCAAAAGAAGATTAAGACGTGACATGATTGAACTGTATAGGCTCATCTCTTTTAATCTTTCCTCATAATTCAACCCCTGTAGCCTTGGAATCAGCCTAGTCGCTCTTCTCTGGACTTTTTCTTGCACTGCTATGTCCTTTTTGTAGCCTGGAGACCAAAACTACACACAGTACTCCAGGTGAGGTCTAACCATTGTGTTATAAAGCATATATATAAATAAATACTTTAGTAAAACTTGAATTAAAATGTGGATTATACAACATGAGAAATGTAAACTTTTCTCATTGAGGTTCTGATGTTGTTTTCTATTGTCAAACGCTGGTCACCGTAGGCTTTCTATTCTATCAGAAACTTTGTTACCACCGATCTGCATGAAAACATGACATTCACATTTTTTTTCTCGACCATACTTACTAACTACATGTGTTAAATAAAAATAAAAAATATAATTTTTGGGTGTAGCATTCCTTTAAAAATTTTAGAGCCTAACCATTATGAATATATAGAGTAAAATTGCCAGTAATTTTTGTTTTTTTACAATTTTATTTTCCAAAACCAAAACATTCCAGTGGTATTCAACAAAAAAAGATTGAACCCCACCCATATTAAAGAGAAAAATAAGAGATGCTCAAGTAAAATTAAAAAAATAAAATAAAACCCTTTCTTAAGAGATAATAAAACAGTTAAAAACAGTTAATAACTTTTGAGTGTCAACCACAGGCACAGGATGCTTATTCTAAAATAGTATTAATGAATTCTTGACATATTTCAAAAGTTTTTGGACATATCCTATAAGAAAGAATCTGATGTTTTCTAATTTGAGATAATATAGAACTTCTCTTACCCAATGAGTTATAGAAAGAGGCCTTGGACGGATGTTGCTTCAAATTTTGCTAAATATTTTACATGCATGTGTTTGTGATTGTTTTAATTCAGGGACCCAAAACCTCATCTTAATACTTCAGATGGGCCTTAAAGACTACACTTTGAGAAAGCATAATGAATATATATACATACATATATACGATATACTAGCTGTGTAAGCCCGTGCTGCAAAAAGCATGGGGTCCTAGAAACTATGAAATCGTCAGAAAAAACTTGACATGTAGAGATGTCAGGTAATTGAAAGGAACTACTCTGGGCATCTCTCTCCTCAGAGGTTTTGTTTGCCAATGTGTTGGCCTTGCTTGTGTATTAGTGCCGGGAGGAAAAGTAAAAGGGATACCGTTTTGCCGATGTGCTCGCCTCACTTCTATATTAGCCACTAAACAAATGACTCCTTCTTCAGAGGTTTCACTTTGCTGACATGCTGGCCTCACTTGTGTATCCTCGGAGGTGAAACCCTTACCCCAACTCCGCCTCTCACTTCAGGGACAGAAAGACACACACACTTCCACACGTACACATTGATAAATAAGATATATATATATATATATATATATATATATATATTGTGAACGATAGGGGGCGCTCTCGCTCCCTTGAACCCCTGTCCACGACTCCAGACACCAGGTAAAAGTCCTCAAGTTGACTTTATTTTGTCGCCACAGTGCACAAAGCACACTCTCCACCACAATACTCATTAAATTACAATAAACAGGGCACGAAGAAGCCCTCGGTCCTCCCTGCAGCTCCCTCCTGTGGCCCCCACGGCATCCAGCAGGGCGTTGCATAAAAACTCCAATGTCCATGATGCCCTGCTGGTCTTCTGGGGACCTCCACGCTGCAAGGAGGGCTCCACCTGGCGGCTTGGGGGTATTGGCCGGGATAAATGGCCGGCCATCCTTCACAATATATATATATATATCACCTAAGAGATAGGGAAATTAAACCCTAGAGATGTTCAATGTTTAATTTACTAAGTCAAAGAGGGAAAATTAACAATAAATCAATAACTCAAAAACAATTCAAGAACAAAGTATTTTTAGAAATAACCAAGCTAAATACTAAATAATCCAATAACAACAAAAGCAAGTTTGCAAAAAATAAGTTAAAAAAAAATTAGTACAATTTGAAAATGGACAAAAGACTAACAAAAACTTACATTTACATCAGTAACATATTATGCCAGATGTATATGTAGGACTTGTAGGCTACACCTGCTGTAATTGCTGCTTTTGTGATAATTTCTTTCCTATCTGTTTCATTTAAGAGTCTTTTTCTTTTCATGTGTGAGGTCTATTAAGTGAAAAATAGAACACTGAGATTCACTTAAATGTTTATTTCAATCAGTAAAAGATATTTATGCTTTTAATTAATTATTTATCTTAATAAGTTAAAGATATTACATCATTCTGTTTAATTTCTTTACCTTTAAAAAGTGTAGTGGCATGAGCTATAGCTTTTCCCATATAAACTATGTGGCCAAATATTTGTGTGTTATCATTGTGAAGTAGAAGCATCTGGGAGTAACAACAGCTCAGCCACAAAGTCATTGACCATGCTACGAGTAAGTTATCATGCAAAGCTGAGCACTGAAGCACATAGTGTGTAAATATAGCCTGTCCTCTCAAGAGTCACTCACAATTGAGTTCTACCTGCTCCAACTACCTTTGGAAGCAACATCAGCACAAGAACTGTGCATTGGGCGATTCATGAAATTGGTTTTAATGGCTGAGCTATTGTTTACAAGCCAGAGATCAGTCAGCACAGTGTCAAGTGTCGGCAGAATGGTGGAAAACATGCCGCCATTGGACTCTGGGGCAGCTGAGATGTGCTATCAGGATTATATAGTGTCTGCTTGGTTCGATGGAAGAGAGATAATGGTGTGGGTCTGTTTTTCTGGCTTTTGGGCTAGGTTCCTTTGTTCTAAATTATATCCTTCCAACTTTGTGGCAACAGTTTGTGGAAGGGAATTTTTAAGGAGTCAGGAGTGAAGAAACTCAATGGCCTGCACCACCCTAACCTGAACCCTATTGAACATGTTTGGGATGAACTGAAACACTGACTGCTTACTAGGTATTTTCATTCAACAGCCATCCCTATTAAGGGGTAAACTCAGAAATATGCAGGTGGTTGAGCTTATGGTGTCTTTGATAATGTACATTCTGTTCATCAGACTACAGTTTGTGAGACTCAAGAACTGTGTTTTTGATATGGATGTGAACAACACTGGGGCACCACAAGGAACAGTACTTTCTCCTTTTCTCTTGAAACTCTGTACGCTTCTGACTATAAATGTAATACCAGGTCAAATCACTTGCAGAAATTCTCAGATAATTCTGCACTTATAGGGTGTATTGATAAAGGGAATGAGACAGACTATAGGAGTCAGGAGGAGACATTTGTTTCTTGGTGCAAAGAGAACTGTCTGCATCTTAACATCAGCAAAGCCAAGGAAGTGGTTATTGACTTTCGTCTCACTAAAGAGCCACTATGTCTGGTCACTATTCAAGGAATGAATGTAGAGGTGGTCCACTTCTACAAATACTTAGGTTTCTCATTAATGACAGGATGGACAGGTCTCTGAACACAGACAAACTATATAAGAAATGGCAGAGCAGGCAGAGAGAAGTGTATACATTGCAACAGGTACACATGTTGTAAATGTAGGAAGGATGGTCCTTGCGTGTGTGTGAACTGTTAACATTTGAATCTGATGATTGCATATAGCGTGGAACTGACCTCTCTATACTATTCTTTCCTCTGCATGTCCTGGAGTACAAAAGAAACACCCCACGCACCCAAAAGTGGACACTAGCAAGATTGAGAAAAAAAAAAAATGCGGTCACTAATTACAAGTTCAAGAAGGCATGCGAATGAATATAAATAATATAAATAATGTTGCATTAGTGCCACAATGTTTTCCAATATGTACTATACAGGTCATAAAATGAGTTATTTCAAATATCATATATACCTATGTCTCTGTTTTTTGTCAGTGCGGCTTTGACATCATGGACCATTGGGTGCATACTAATTCAACATGAGCAGGAACACTCAATAAAACTAAATAAAAAAAAAATTCAAGTGACGGTGAGGTACGAAGAAGGCAGATTCACCAGCGTTTGTGTGTCAGCTTTTATCCCTCCAGATCAGAGAATTTCCAGTTCCGTTGTCTCAAAAAACACTCACATCTACAGTTATTAGCAGTTTCAGATAAAAAGTATTATTAGCAGTTTCAGATAAAAAGTAACCGCATCAGATCTGGGGTGGGGGGGTTGGGTGTTGTATCGTGATCGTGACTGAGAGAATAAAAATGAAAAAAAAAAACACTAACTTTTACAAGTACTATAAATTTACACCGGCTTTTACAGACACAAATCAAATGTATGTTTGTATCTATACTAATAAAAGGCAAAGCCCTCACTGACTCACAAAAATAATATTAAGGCGATTCACACTTTCTTTTGCACGTATACGATTATGAGGTCCTCAGCTCAGATTATTAAGACACGCACACGAGTGAAGGACTGACAGTGCCATCACAGCCTATTAATGGCAGAGACATCTCACCAGTCTACACAAGACCCACCGCGACTGTCCCCAAAAGGCGATCATAACGTCACCGAACACATCTCTCTATACTATATAAAAGAAAAATGCAACTTTCCTTTCTTTACACCTTTTTTCATTTTATCCCAAACCAAAGCCTTTCTCTCTTAACACTGCAGAGGACACAAAACAATTTTTCTTTAATTACTGGCAATACCGGTAAGGCACATTACCAGAGGCAGAAATTTGAACGTTCACATAGAAAATGTAATTTCTATACCACAGCCGTCGTGTAGCACCTTTCAAAAGGGATCAACTACCGAGAGATGATCCATATACATTTTAGCTGCTATTAGTACTACTTACCTGTTCTGTTATACCGTCTTTTAAAATGTAGTTTACCCGCAACCACTCGAGTAGTGCTCAATGTACCTGTACTTCTTAAAACGTTAATGTTTTACTGTTTAATAACTAATAGACTATATTTTATTATTTTTTCCTTGCACTCAGTGACCAAAGCTATACACACACATATAGACACATACATATATATACACATATATATACCTGTGTGTATGTTTGTATGTATGTGTATATATATATATATACACACACACCTATCTGTATTTTATATATATATATATATATATATATATATATACACACACACACACACACACATATATATAATTTGTGTGTGTGTATGTATGTATGTGTGTGTGTATATATGATGTAGATAGATATGTATATATATATATATATGTGTATATATAGATATCTAATGTATATACATATGTATATATTTATATAGATATGAAGATATGTATGTGTATATATATATATATATATATATATATATGTAGACTCAAACCCATTATGACAGCAGCAATCCAAGCTGTGAGAAAACAGTAAAAAGGAGGCGTGTCAGATGTCGTGGTACATTTTCTAATGCAGCTAGACGAAAACAACTTCGTGACGCTGCCACCAAATACACAAAACAATTACTTTCACAATCATGTTACATTATTTTTCAAATGTTTCCTTTTCTTTTTCATAACTTCTTTAACACACGACATCGCTGCGAAGTGCAGTTATTTTGCTATATATATATATATATCACAGCGACACTCATAACAGTGACAAAACAATTACATTGACAATCATGTTACGTTATTTTCAAAATGTTTCCTTTTGTTTCTCTTTCCTTCTTTAACACACTACTTCTCCGCTGCCAAGCGCGGTTATTTTGCTATAGATATATATATAGATATATATATATATATAGATATAGATATGGGAACAACACTCATATCAATGACAAAACAATTACATTAACAATCATGTTACGTTATTTTTTAAATTTTTCCTTTTCTTTTTCATACCTTCTTTAACACACTACTTCTCCGCTGCGAAGCGCGGGTATTCTGCTAGTTGTATAATATTAACAATAAGAGCAGCTCACAACTCAAAACGGAAGATTTGTCGGGGAGCAAAGTGTTCATTTGATATTTGGCCATCAGCCTTCACACATTATGCAGTTCATGTCTACAATTTGTTTTATTATTAATAAAACATGAAAAACGTTTCTGTTTTAATAATGGGTATACTTAGATTGTTGTAGACACAAAACACACATTAAATTATTTCCTCTTACAATTCTGGGTAGCTCACGCCCAGATAATCAATCAAGGCAGGAACTGGGAGAGCTTCTTGCCCGTTCTGAGGTGGTGGGGAGGATGGTATAGCAGTCTGCTTGCTGCTTGGGCTTATCAACACATTTAGAAGACAAAAGACGCTGACGGAGAGGTGCGATGGGATTTAAGGTGAGCTGGATTTACAAGTTTTTTCATTGGCTCTGGTAATTCTAGTATTAAAGCAGCCATCTTTTCCTATTACATTCAGTTCTGTTTTAGACTCAAACCTGTGATCATCTCAATCAATTTAAACCCATTTGCAGCCAAGGCACAATATACGGTTGGCTGCCTCAAACCTTTTTATATCTGTGGTCTGCTTTTGTGACAGTATGTATATTTATTTTTTATTTTATTTATTAGGCAGGATCAGAAAGCAGGGGACTCTAGGGTATAAACTTTGAGAAAACACTAAAGGTGTTGAATCTTTTCTGCATAAGCAGAATGACACAATAGAAATGTTTAAAATTAAGAAAGGATTTAGGAAGGCGGAAGCCAGTTGTCCCTTTAAAATATTTTCAAACCACAGAGAATGTGAAACTTAGTTAATGTAGACTTTCAGTAATTTGTTCACAAATTGCACAGATCTTTTCATAGTTGTGGTGTCCTGCTGGAAGGTGAAACTGAGATTCCCTACACATCCTACAGTGTCCTGCAGAAACTCAACAGGGGCAGCAAGTTTTCTACCACGTGGTTATTGCAGTATCTGTGCTTAGTGTACAGCAGTGATGAAATGAGTGGCTTCATGAGCTCATTCCAAATGGTATAGTTATTGTTTCAAAACTCAGAACATTGACCAGAAATTTGTGTAGCACAACTCATAATACTTTGAAGGAGGCAAATTATGTGAAATGACAATTCAGGTAAAGTATTAACAGAAATACATAATAACAAACATGAGCAGTGGGGAGGCTGCTAAAACCCAATACTTCATTGCTGAAAAGGAATTAGCAAATGCTAAATCTGTGCTTGTGAGGTTTTTGATGCTGAAGTAATGTTCATTACTATAACAAGTAAGATACAGCAAACACAGCGAAAGCACATACAACACATATTTGAATCGTGTAAGAGTGGATAAGATTGAATCTCCGGTTACAAGTAAATTACTGATGTCCATTCAGTAAAATGGCTAATTGCATAAACAATAACAAAGTCTGATTACTTCTGTCAGGCACATTCAAAACAACAGAACAAAAGAGTTCTGAAATAATGGCTTAATCTGTAATTGATAAATTTGATTTGTCAAAGATAGCTTTAAAGGTGGGAGAATTTTTTAAAAAGGAGCAGAAGATTTTGAGAATTAAAATCATCTTTCTTTATGCCATTTGAAAGTTGGATTTGACTTGTTCATTAACAATCTAATGTTTACTTAAATGATACAAATGTGATTCTTACTTTCATATGGAAAGTGATTTTCTGGTAATCCAGATTAAAATGTGTGTTCTTACAAATATAGCTTTAAACATTTTGTGCAAATAAATATATCCTGAATAAATTTGGTATTCACTAATTTATTTGCCAAAGATGTTTGCATTTGTCAGCACTGATTATAGGCCATATTTATTTTTCATACACAGAATATATTTACTAAGGCAGTATTACGTAGTGATAGAAGGAAATACAAATAAGGCCTCTAAACCCTCCCATTTGTTGTTACATTGAGGAAATGCCCCCATTCCACCTTTGAAATTCAGCCCCAAAGTTCTACAGTTTGTGTTGTTTAATTACAGAGCATGAAGACTGGATTGTAAATTGTTGGAGGGCTTCTCCTATTGTGACAGAATGGTCAGTTAGAGCCAGGCCACCCACTATTTTATAGGTCAGGTTGGGGAGCATGCCACTGGTACAGTAAGTTGCCACATCTACCACACGACAAAACAGCTCAGGATCCTGATTGGCAGCCCCCCGAGGCAGATACACGGTCCAGTCCCACCCTCCGGAAATGTCCCTCTATCTGCCGCAGCCAGGTGTTACTTGGGTGTCCCCTTGGCCTGGTCCAGCCACTTGGGTCCTCAACAATGAGGATTCTGGGAGCCTGATCACCCTCGGGGAATTGTGCCACACGGTCGTAGTGCTGTAATTGACGCTCCCACACAATGCCTTTTTCTGGACTCCATGAGCAACTGCTTATTTGACACAAAGTGAAACCAGCGGTACCCAAGGATTCTCCGAAGAGACACAGTACCAAAGGAGTCCAGTCTTCATCTCAGGTCACTAGATAGCATCCATGCTTCGCAACCAAATAGCAAAACAGGAAGCACCAGGACTCTAAAGACTTGGACCTTCGTCCTTTTGCATAGATATCAGGAGCGCCACACACCTCTTTCCAGCGACCTCATATTGTATAGGCTCACCCAAAAATCAATTTAGGGTTACACCCCTGATAGAGACTAAACTCTTGATGATTTATGCATGAGGGGATGCTAGAGAAAATTCAAGCCTGGAGTTTCTGTAGGCAAAATAGGGCACCCTGACCCTGAAAGTGTTCTGGCTGTTGGACGCAAATAGTTCAAGGGAAGCAGTTTAAAGCTACCTCAGTCCAACATGCTTTGAGCTTGGATAAAGGAGAACAGTGAAGCTTCTCCAGAATGAGAAAAAGTCCAGCAAAGAGAAGGAAAGAAAGAAAAAATGTTCATTGGTATAATTTAAGAAGTCTGCAATTGGATGAGCAACCGCTCCAATGGAACACACGACAAGGATGCCCGCGTAGGTAGGCCAGGGGGCAGCTTTGTTTCTGTTTTCCTTTTTAACTGTCTTTCTCCTTTCTGTGACTGTCCCTTGTCAGGCCTAATTAACTGTTATAAACTCAACTATTTCAGTATATCCCAGTCCTTTAAATTGTTTCAGATGTGGACAGACATCAATAGGGTGTTCTCCTTTCATATTTGACACAGTGAGTTTAAGAGAAAACAACTACAAAGACTGGTTGATTTTGGAAGAGATATTAATCTTTGAATCTATCGAAAAGGATGTATAGTGCCTCTAAAAAGTATCTACCCTTTGGAAGCTTTTACACTTTATTGTAATTCAATATTGAATCACAGTGGATTCACTTTGACTTTTCTGACACTGAAAACAGAAAAGTGTCTTTAATGTCAAAGTGAAAACAGACGTCTGCAAAGTGGTCTTACTTGATTAAAAGTATAACACATAATTGAAATAAGTGTTAACCCCCTTTAATATGATACACCTAAATCATCACTGGTGCAGCCAGTTAGTTTTAGAAGTTCCATAATTATTTCAATGGAGATCACCTATCTGTAGTAAAGTAGTCTCAGTTGATTGTTGTCTAAATGCACCTTATATGGAAGGTCCAGTTACATGAGTAAATCATGGCCTAATCTACACAATGAAGACAAATGAAAACTCCAAGCAACTCCATGAAAAGCACAAGCCAGGGGATGGAGACAAGAAACTATCCAAGTTGCTAAATATCCCTTGGAGTCCAGTTAAATCAACTATTTA
Source organism: Polypterus bichir lapradei (assembly GCA_026402145.1). NCBI lineage: Eukaryota > Metazoa > Chordata > Cladistia > Polypteriformes > Polypteridae > Polypterus > Polypterus bichir. The sequence continues at coordinate 8,836,807 of JANRMT010062854.1, forward strand.
GAAATGGAAAGAGTGCGCCACAGCTGTAAATCTGCTTAGAGCACAAAAGCTGAACTCTTCTGCAGGAAGAAGACTAGTGAGGAGGGTCACCAAGAGATGTTTCAAAACTCTGAAAGAGTTACTAGCTACAGTGGCAGAGATCAGAGAGACTTTGCAGGCAAGAACTGTTGCTATGCTGCTTCATCCGTCACAGCTTTATGGTAGAGAAGCAAAGAGAAAGCCATCAATAGAAAAATGCACATGACAGCTAGAATTTGCCAGAAGACACATGGGAGACTCTGAAGTCAGCTGGGAGAAGGTTCTGTGGTCTGATGAGACCAGAACTGACTGGGGATACTTCTCTGTAAGCAGGCCCTGGAAGGCTTGTAAAGGTAGCGAGTAAAATTAATACAGCAAAATACAGAGAAATCCTGAAGGAAAACCTGATGCAGTCTGCAAGAAACCTGCACCTTGGGAGAAGATTTGTTGTCTATCAAACAAAAAGCACAAACTACACAAGAGTGGCTTAAGGACAACAATGATAATGTCCTGGAGTGGAGTGCAAATCTCAATCCAAGTAAGATTTTGTGGCTGGAGTTAAAATATGCTCTTCACTCATGATCTTCATGCAACACGACAGAGCTTGAGCAGTTTTACAAAGAAGATCTGTGTACACAAACTCAAAGCTGCCATGGCTGCTGAAGGTGCATCTAGTAAACACTGACTTGAAATGGATGAGTACCTTATGGCATCAATTATTTTGTGTTTTTATATTTTAATTCATTTAGACCACTGTTCAGTGGTCTGTTTTCACTTTTGTTTTCTGTTGACAAATGTCAAAAATAACAAAAAACATATTTAGTACACTGTGATCCAGTGTTGTATAATATAAAATGTGAACAAGGGGCTGAATATTTTTCATTGACACTGTAACATTGTGTTTACCACGTTTTCAACTGTAATGACCAAAGAAAATATACTTTTGATTTTAGGTGTTTTTGCTAACAAACATACTATTTAATGTGAAATGAGATAAGCCAAAGACATGCATTATTAAAGTGTAGAATAATTATAATTTGTTTACGGTATAAAGTATAATATACTTATTTTGCTGGGAAATTTTCTATAGAACTCTATATCCTATCCAAAGCTGGTTGTTGAGTCTTAGATTACCCATTTCTTTGGCTAATATTAGGCTTTATAAAAGAAGCACTGATTTCAGCGGCAGCATTGATAGTGTGATTATGTGACCCATGTCACAGGTTCACCAACTGGTTTTGTGAGGCACTCTTAATGATTGTCACAAGTCAGGCTTCCTTAACTTGGCTTCGATCTGAGTTTCAGCTGCACACAAGGTTGACTTGGTTCACTGCTTTTAGATTTTATAAAACTCAATTAAGTCTATACAATTTTGTTTTTCACTGTAGCGTCTCCGAGTTCTCCTAATAACTGGTTCCTTTTAATCCAAGATTGATTTAGATGTTTCTGCATCATTGAGTGACCATGAAAGAGGTCATTTAACCTTTTTACATCCTTTCAGTCAATTTGACTTTTGTGTCAAAGCCAGCATCCTTTTGTACGTGACTCTACAGGGAGCTACAGTTATAACTAGAATTTCTTCTGAAGCTGCAAAAATTCTTAAGCAATATAAATTACGATATAAATATTAAGACAATGGAATCTTTTTCTTTGTACATTTCATACAAGTCTATTTTAGTTTGGAAGCTCATGTTTAGCATGTTTAACTACCTTTTCTAAAGTGTGTGCAACTACATATTCTGTTTCCTTCCTTTCCAGTTTTCTAGAGTGGTCTGGTTCGGCATATTTGTTAAGAATGAGTGGTTTACCTTGCTACTGACTGTAAAACTGTAATAATTAGGAAATTACATGTAGCTTTGAAATACAGCTGGAGAACACATCAGTAATGTATTATGACTAGAGTGCACATAATGAAATTATAAGTAAATATATAAATTAATAAACACATAGATAAATATTTAAATTTGTGTTCATAGACCTATCATGCAGCACTTTGGATGTTCATTTGTAGCTAGGTATCCTACCCATTCCAAATCCTTCTAGCACAAGGCACTAGAACAGTGTGCAGTACCATGTACCACAGGCAGATGGCAAACTGTTCCCAGATTGGAGTTGAAATAAGTGTGCCAAGCAAAGTTAAGACACTGTGGCACAAACTGCATAATTTAAAATGTATCAGAGAAGTGAAGCCGGCTATTAAACAGTATCCTTTAGGTAGACACCTAGCTAATATGCTGGAGGGAAAAATAAGTAAACTGCATGCACAGCTGTTTGTAATAAGAAATGCAAACATGTTTGTGTAGACTTTTTAAAAGGACCTGACAAAATTATAAAATAGCTTCTTAAAGGTTGCAGCTCAATTCTACTCGCCTCTCCAGCCTCACTAGTAATTCCAAATATCTTCAGAAGCACACCATCCTGAATCTAAAGGAGAGCATGGACAAAATTATTGTTGATTCCTGCTTTTGCTAAAAGTCTGCTGAGACACTTGTTCCGATAATTTACAACTGTCTTCTGCACTTTCCACAACTGTTTGCTAGTAGCAGCTTAAAGCAATATTAGACATGACAAGCTAAGGTTTCCATTTGTCACTATGTGGGTTGTGAGAAGAAAATTACAGTCTTTGAGCATAATTCAAGTAATCATTTGTCATAGTTGGAATGTTAAAACAATCCAGATGAGAATGGGCCGTTCAGTCCCACCATGCTCACAAGTCCTATTCACTTAATTCTTCCAAAATAACTTCAAGTCTAATTTTGCAGATCCCTAAAGTCCTACTGTCTACCACAGTACTTGGTAACATACTCCATATGTCATTGGTTCTCTGTATAAAGAAAAGCCTCCTAATGTTTGTGTGAAATTTACCCTTAACAAGTTTCCAACTGTGTCCCCGTGTTCTTGATGAACTCATTTTAAAATAACCGTTTTGATCCACTGTACTAATTCCCTTCATAATTTTAAACACTTCAATCATGTCACCACTTAATCTTCTTTAGTTTAAACTGAAAAGGCTTAGCTGTTTTATTCTTTCCTCATAATTCAACCCCTGTAGCCCTGGAATCAGCCTAGTCGCTCTTCCCTGGACTTTTTCCAGCCCTGCTATGTCCTTTTTGTAGCCTGGAGACCAAAACTGCACATGGTGCTCCAGGTGAGGTCTAAGGTGAGGTGTTATAAAGATTCAGAATAACCTTCTTGGACTTCTATTGTATGTAGGTAACAGAAAACAATGTATCCTGGTGTGTTTTATTATTTCCTTTTTTTTCTTTTTCTTTTTATTAACTTTATTGCAATCATTCCATACAAATCAATCAATTTTTACAAAAAGTAAAATTAAGTTAAGAACATGTTGACCCCCACCCCTGAGAGAGAGAGCAAGGCAAACGGCGTAGAATTTAAGGCTTGTAAACATACGTAAATTAATAAGTTTGATAAGCCAATAGAGATGAATGCAGAAGACAAAGAAATACAGAAATAATTGCTTCCTCTGTGCTTTAAGAGCTTATTTTAAAATATTACTTATTAGATCCTGCCATGTTTTGAAAAAAGTCTGTACAGATCCTCTAACTGAGTATTTTGATTTTTTCCAATTTCAAATAGTATAACACATCAGTTTCCCACTGACTTAAAAGAGGAGAGTTTGGGTTCTTCCAGTTTAGCAGAATATGTCTGCGTGCCAAAAGTGTAGTGAATGCAATCACAATTTGTTTGTCTTTCTCCACTTTAAACCCATCTGGAAGAACCCCAGACACAGCTGTTAGTGGATTAGGAGTGATTGTGACACCAAGGCTGTCTGAAAGGTAATTAAAAATTTTGGTCCAGAATGATGTTAATTTGGTGCAGGCGTAAAACATGTGACCCACTGAGGCTGGGACTTTTGTTTTATTATTTCTACAGTATGTGAACTTGTTTTGGGTGTGCCTGTTAACTAAGATATTCTGTACTATTTGTGCCCAGCACAGTTACCAAGAGAACAACGGAATAATGGCAATTAATACCTTTTATGTTGTCCTGTATAAAAATTTATACATAAGAAATTCCTCTTCAGATATAGATATGTGCCAACCACTTTTTATCAGTGTAACTATTTTAGGACCTTTCAGATAATATTAAGGGATAAACATGTTAAAGATTATACCATTTATCTGTGTGCTGACTGGTTCAAACTAATATCTTTCTTGACTGTGTTATGCAAATGAGCCTAACTTACTTAAGATCTTTGCTTTGTTAGCTGTTCACATAATGGGGCGTCCTCAAATTTTTTGTAATAAGGGATGTCCAGCAGATGGAGCTATTTGTAGTGGTGAACTCGACTTTTGTTTATGCGAAATACTAATTTCCCTAACAATGTACCCAGCACAATATAGTAACTTATAAATATCACAATATACACTGTATATTATTTCTGATTATTTAGTAAAAAATTGTGATAAGATTAGTAAAATTGTTAGTAAAACATCTAGATTGCACAAAAGCAGTAATCACAAGTGTATTAAATCAATTGCAAACTGCACAGATCCAAAGTAAAGAAGGGTAATTGCAAGCCTAAGCAGTCCCACACTGTGGTTATTAATAACATGCCTGAGCATCATTTCACGAGAAGACTTCCAACAGCCAGGGGTTCGTATTACACAATACAGAAGCAAGAAGAAATAAAGAGTGATTCTTTTATAGAAAGAAGAGGCACAGTAAACTGTTGGGCCAGAGTAAAATGGTACAGTTCAGTGAAAGGGTAGAAACTGGGAGTACTAAGAAACAGAGGCATGAGCAAATGTGCATTGGTGTGACAATTCACAAGTCCTTTAATTTTAAATATCACATTCCTGTTACTTGCTTTTGTCTATCTCTCAGGAAGTGAGACAAGACTATAGTGCTAATTAGAAGTATCTAGAAATAAAAAATGTCTGTGGATGAAAGCACTGTATATTGTATAGCAGTGGACTATTCTACAAGTGCTTTGGATTTCTGTACTGCAGTGTGCTCTGTCCTTTGGCCTGATCTGTGTTTCTGGAGACATCCATGCTCAAGATAAAAGAAAATAAAGCTAAATGATTTGTGTCAGTCAGATGTCTATGGAACAGCTTTATGCAGACCTTTTCTTAAAAAGCTCCATCAAATTCTTTATGAACCTTCTCATCTTCTTCACTCCAAATTCTGTAGCAGCTGTTTGAGAAGTGGTGGAGACCTCCAACGCAAAAAAGAACAACACGACAGAAAAGCTAAATTTTGTATCTTTAGCAATTAGGGTACTCAGTGATAAAAACAGATCAGCAAATATTGCAACATTATTTTTTGTTATTCTTAATCAGGCTCTTTTGTTTTTGCTTCACTATATGTTTGTATTAATCACAGCCTGGGTTAGTAACTTTCAGGGCTGAATATCTTTTACCTTGGCAACAAATCACATGGTCTACCACAAAAGAAAAACCTTGATGAGGAGGTAGGAACATTACAGTCTTATTCATTATTGTTATTAAAAAGGCCATACTATGAGATACTATGTACTAATAGTTGCTGCTCAGCTGAATGAGTGAAATTTCACTTTGAAAAACTAGGCGTACTGTGCCTGGTTTCTAAACTGCACTCTCCATTTCAGTAATTATTTTCTGTAATGTTTATTTTCTGTTTTGTTTTAATTGGTTCAGTTTTATACATATTTAGAAGTGGTGTTCAGCCTTACCCAAGTATACCAGATTGTTAAATCTTTTAACTAGAGTGTGCACTGTAGAATGGACAAAATCCTACAGATTGATGTATGGGGAATGTTGTTTGCAAAGTTTTGTAATTTTCACCGATGCATCTATTGGCAAATTAGCAAGCCATTACCCATCTTTGCTCTCGAAGAACTAGGAATTTTTGGAGGCCCCTTATGTACTAAAACACAATTGCCTCTTTTTTTTTAACATCACCCGGTATACTTCACCATGTTATTTCAACTTGTCGTTATTACTCCTAAACTACCTCTGTACCAATTTAGAATAGCCATTTAATTTAACATGCATGTCTTTGGGATGTGGGAGGTAACTGAAATACCCAAAGGAAAAAAAATAGTTGAACATAGAGAGAAAATTCAAACTCCACAAGTACTAGGACTGTACTCTTCAAAGTTCTCACCAAAGAGTTCAAATTTTATCTTATTAAACAAGAAAGTCTTTTTCCTCATGCTCACACAGACCATTCAGTGAACACCAAGCAGGAGATAGCCTATCTACCATAAACCCCAAGAAAGTGCTGCTGAGGTGGTTGTCCTTCTGACAGTTTCTTTCTTCTCAGCAGAGGACTTTGGAAGCTCTGTAAGAATGAAAATTTAGTTCTTGGTCATCTCTGAACCAGGCCCTGGTGGTTCCAAACTTCTTCCATTTCACAATTTTTTAGTTCATTGCACTCCTGGGGAAAGTCAACGTTTTAGAAATGGTTTTAAACTTTTGCCCTGATCTGTGCCTCACCAAAGTTTGATTGCAACGATCTACAGAGAGTTCCTCGGATTTCATGGCTTGCTTTTTGTTTTGACAGGCTGCTCGCATTGTGGGACCTTATATACACAGGTGTTTGGCTTTCAAAAGTGATGTCCAGTCAGTTCAATGTGCCATAGGTTGACTTTAGTCTAGTTGTAGAAACATCGTAAGGATTATACAAGCAAACTGGATGTACATCACTGCAATTTGGAGTACCACAGCAAAGGGTTTGATTTTGAATGTATTTGCAGACCTTTCTGAAAATGTTTCCACTTTGTCATTATGGGTTGTTGAGTGTAGACTGATGTGCAAAAATAGCAAATTTATCCATTTAAAATTAAATCTATGACACAGTAGTGCGTGCAGAAAGTGAAGGGGCCCGATACTTTCTGAATCCACAACTATCCTGGTCTGTTTCAACAGCTAAGATGGAAAAATAATTTTAGTAATATAATATACCACAAAGCAAAATAACAGCAGTAAAATTCTAAAATTAATACTAGTGTTCATAATAATATAAACTATATAGCATATTATACGAAGACAAATGCTGAATTTGAAAGTCCATTTCTTCAATTTCTCCAGAAAGACATACAAATTTCAAAGTGAGCAGGACAAAATTTGAAACCCAGTCACAAGAGTTATGAAGCAATATTACTAACCACTTTAGCATTGTTTAGTTTAATTTCAAAGTGATGATAGACATTAAATTTGTTTTCTGAATGTTTGTCTAATATCAATTAATTACCTATATAATGAAATGGCAGAGTGATGGCTCTGAGGCTAGGGATCTGCACTGGTAATCGGAAAGTTTCCGGTTCGAATCCCGTAAACTCCAAAAGTGACTCTACTTCGTTGGGCCCTTGAGCAAGGCCCCTAACCTTCAATTGCTCCGTCCTGGGTATGACATTAATCTGCATCAAGCCCTGCATGTAGGCCCTCCAACCTGCAGGGAAAAACCTGGGGGTTGGTGGCAGAATTGCCACTCCAGCCACCATAAAAAGCCTCACATTGGTTCCATTCCATGTGAATTAGTGTGGTGCTGAGGTGTCATCCGTTGTATGGCTCGGGTCCTAATCTGGGATCCTGAGTTGGTTTGTCATGTGGTGGGTATGGCAATGCACTGTATCAGCGTGTGCTCCTAACCCCAAACCTCACCCTCTAATGAAATGAATGGAATTAAACCCAAGGCAGATAGGCTCCATTTTCCTATTTATATCTTTTGCAATGAATTCTAGTATCATATTCTGGACATTTTTCCATTGCTTGAATTCTGCAATCTTTATTTTATTGCTGTTTTATGATAAAAATGACTTTTTTTTCTTCATGTATTTTTTGTTTTTGTCAGGCCAAGTATTAATTAACACATCTTTCAGATAAAGAGACAATGTGAATCATAACTTGGGTGCCTTTTGCAAAGAAAGATCAAATCTTTCACATCTTTGACCAGATATAGTGGTATAGAATGGTAAGAGAATGTTAGAAGAATTAGAGCCACTGATAATGAAAAGATTAAAAGAAAAAAATGCAATAAAGTTTAAACAACAAACCCAATTATTAGAAGGTTTATTCCCTTTTGTTTCAAATAAACTGACCCAAGTTTACATTTTTTACACAAGAAATATTGCACCAAAATTCTAAACACATAAATAAACAAAAAAATGTAAATGCAATTTAAATATGTTACAGTAACATTTGCACAATTTCTTCTTTCTACAGTACCTCATACAGGTTGTCAAACTAATGACTAAGTCATCGTCACTCTGATAAGATTAAATTTCCATAAACATAAGTGCTCTTAGGTTTCCTTAGAAAGGTGCATTTGAGTTTTTAAATGAATCCTGAAATAAAGCATGCAGGTACATATTCTGATTTAGTCCTTGTTAGCCTCATTCATTATGATAATTTCATCTTTCAAACCTTTTGTAATTAGCAGCTTCTAGATGAAACAGTATATTCAGACTCATTATTTGTCTAAAATCAGACAAATGCAACCCTTCTCTCAGGAGTGCAAATACAGTACCAAATCATGTTCTGGGCAATACAAATTAAATATGGTGGACTTCACTTCTTTCTGATGGTTCATTTTTTCTTGTTAGAAAGTATAATTCTGCTGTTCAAGAGTACAGGAACAGGTTTAACAAGTTTAACACTGACAGCAAGTGTCTCAGTGGAGAGTGGCATTTACACCAAAGAAGAAAGTCTGGTGAGGTAAGGAAACTTAGAATTCTAAGATGACCACATCTTAAAACACCACTATTTGCAGCACCGCCTGTGCAAAGCTGTTTTTCTTTTTTTAACCATTTTAATATAGAGTATATTTCTAATTGCTGCACTGTAGAAGACCTTCAGCTTCTAATTGTTAGATCTTTGTAACAGCTGACACTAGAAAGCCTTCACTTCACAAGGAATGATAACCATACCCCAAGGTCTGTGGGCTTCAATAGGTTCCAGCCCCAGCAGTACTTAAACTGAAGCTTTACAGTGTTTTATACAGCTTCAACATAGTAATGGTTATAGTAGTTAGTGTTTGATTTGCTTTGTTTTTTGTCATTATTCAAGTCTTTGGTTTTTTATCCTTGCATTTGCTTTAAGGTACTGTTTTTTGTTTGGTGTTTATCGGATTTGTAGCTTCAGGCTAAACCTAATTTCTGCTCCTTTTTTCTTTGCCTTCTCATCTAATATATAAAGGAACTTGCCTATTGTTTTGTTTTTCTCTTCTCCATCTTTCTGAACATTTTGAGACTTTTAGTCTTTAAGACCCTTATCCCCATTTAGGCCTATGCTGACCAAAAGGCATGCCATTTTGGTTGGGGTTAGGCTGCCTGAGGTGAAGCCAATCCAGTGTCAGTTTTTGGAGGCCCGCTCCCCTTTTTGTGCCTCTTGAGTAAGGATTTCACAACAATTTCAATCTCTAAGCCAGATAATCCAAATGAAATCCTGAATTGTATACTTTGTAATAAAAAACATATTTTTTAATTTACTATGTTTTCAAAATAACTAAACTGCATATTGTACTGTAAGAGTAATAATTAAAGTCAAAATGCAGTTTATAGTTCAGTAAACTTTTAGTTGTTCTTTATTCATGTGAATTCACTATTCTCAATTATTGTTGAAATAAACTTCCTAAACCTACTAGCTTAGCTTATTCATACACAACTGATAAATGTTAATTATTTTCAGTAGATCATTGCCAAGAAGTAGATTGCTTGACTCGGTGGTGGAATGACACCTCATCCATTTCTGTTTTGTGCCTTTGTCTATTGCTGTTAGAATAGACTGCCATCACTAAAGACGCTGACCTGGGTAACAGAGTTTTATACTAATAAATACTGCTTTTGTCTTTTAAAACATAAAAGTGTGTTTTTGTAATAAAGTCCTTCTGTGTGGATTTAAAATATTCTGAAATGCTCATTCTCTAGATTAGTAAGATGCTAGTCTTACTTTCTGTGTTGTTTTTTATAAACTATAAACAAAAACATAAAACCAAGGGGGTATTTTCCATACGTCGCTTAAATCATTCGAGATCAGATGCCTCATCTTGGATGAGTTAATGCCGGTGAAACTCATCCGGGAAAGTTGGTTTTTCAAACGCAGCCGTGTAGTAGATTAGTCTAGCTGGATCTAATCATCCGAGATGATTGCGTGCGTCCGCTCTGATTGAAAAGCCCGTATATGTTGAGTCTAGAAAACATGATCAGCAAGTCTTTAATAGGCTTCAACAAAATGACGAAAGAGCGGGCACATTTTTTCACACAAGCGGAGCAGGACCTTTTACTCAAAGGATATGAAGAATTTCAAGATTTACTATACACAAGGGGTAACACTGCAAAAGCAGCCCAAACCAGAAAAGATGGCTGGCAAAAAGTGACTGACAAATTAAACGCATAAATAGTGTGCATTATACTTACTGAATGCAGCGTTTCATTTCCTATGTGTCAGATTAATTATTATTTAATATGTCATAATTCCAGATCAAACATGAGCACAAGGAAAACATGGGAACAGGTTAAAGTTAAGTACAAGAATATACTTCAAACTGGTAAATATTGGTATATAACTATTTAAAGAATTATTGACATAAAGAATCATATATAATATAAAAAAACTACATTTTAAAGCTAATAAGAATGCAGACAAGCAAAAAACAGGTGGAGGTCCACGCTAGGAGGTCCAGACCTAACCCTTGCAGTAGAGTTGGCTCTCCAGCAAAATGCCCATCACCCTGTTTCTGAGGGCATTCCAGGAGGAAGCTCCTCCTCAGAACCAGTGGCAGGATGCAGGGGTCATTTCATTTCAGATAAAGGATGGTCATTGCATACTGTATATTTGTCCTCAATGTGTGCCATAGGTATGTTCCATATAGCCCTCTTTTTTTGTTGGGTCAGTTGCAGGGAATGTCATATCCCTAGAACCTGTGTCTGACCAATGAGATATTGACGAAGGTCAAATATTTGATTAAGACACTGTGTCTGATTATTCATCAGGAGGAGAGGTACATTTTCCAAATAATCTTTGATCAAACTCCACTCTGATCAGTCCCATGTGCCCCAATCACATTTGGAAATCCTGGGTAATTGAGAATGTTAGGCTGATTGTGATATTCTTTATGGAAATGTGGGTGTTTTTGCCTGTGTATTACCTACCTGCAGTGGCGTGAAACGCATCTTTTATTGTCTGCACACGCAGGTGTCCAGGAAACACTATGAAAACCCAAAGGAAATATTTCAGAGCCAAGCAGACTTTACGAATTGCCTGGCAAACTGCACTTTTAGACAGATTTTCCACATCGCCTGCAGTATATAAAAAAAGTGCCACTTGCAAAAAAACCTCAAAGCAGTGCATACTGTCTGTGTGGTTGTGAGAGCCCAACTTCGCCTAGTTTGATTTCGAATATAAGGTGCTAATAAATCTTTGAGGTACAATATTCCCCCCAGCTAAAGTGTTATCTTTTGAAAAGAATTTCCTCCGGGAGCAATAAAGGATCTTGCCGATCGCGCAAAACCCTCTCTATATTAAATTCTCTTCTTATAATTTGCACACTGATATCAATTGGTCGCTCATTCATGAACGGCAAAGCCATGACTGAATGAATTCCATGCACGGACACTGATTAAGTGTGTGAGCTAATCCTTGTTTACATAGAACAAACTTGCCCCAAGCAGGTTTGAGGATTTGGATGTGCTGCTATGACAACACATCCAGCAAGAGTTTCGAAAAACTGACAGATCCAGGATTATGCCAAATCATCAACAATTACATCCAGCTAAACGAGTAATCCACGTACGAAAAATACCCCCCAGGTCTGTAAAAAATATGAAATAAATCAACAGTATTATTTTCAAGGTATCAGGGCACAGAATAGGTCAAATTGACTTTAAGGTTTTTGGAAGCTCTACCAAACCATCACCTAAGTGTTAGTTCAATTCCATTGTTTTAAAATGCATTTCAGTGTACAGCTGAGAGTAGAATTATATTAATGTCAGATCAGAAAAAATGACAACACAAAGGTAAAAAAAGGTTGTGAATATATAAAATACAGTTGTTAGTGGAGAGTTACCTTATTAGGCTTTGAAGGTGAATGATGAAAAAATTATTAAATCCACAATAGTGTTAAGTGTTCCTTTGTGTCACAAATAGACTAATTAAATAAATGCATATCGATTGTTTTTGTAGAATTAATCTTATCAGAATGAACAATGTTTTGCCATGTCTTACAACCTAAAGTATTACACACCATGGAAAGAGCTTTACTAATACATACCACAGAAATGTCAGTGACAAAATCTAAGAAAATAATGTTGGTTTTTAATTCTAATATTCCCAAAGAAACCAAATAATGACTAACAATAAACTATATGACAAATGTCAAAATCAAGGAAAATACATAATAGATTTAAAATACATCAGATCAGTAGAATTTAAAGGGATTAAAGAATGACATTTTCACCTGCTAAAATGAATTTTCCATCCCATGATTATTTTGTAAATAATATAAAAACAAATTTGCAATGTATAATGGGTTTTTTGCCCAAAAAAAACTTTTTCAGTGGTTCTCAAACCCTAATTTTGGTGGCCACTGGGACTACTTGATTTTATTCCAACCTGTTTATAAATTAAAGGTTTCAACCATAAATACAACCCAGTATGTCATAGTATTAGCTGTGTTGCACTGTGTTTTCCAAAATAAGATAAAGTTTATCCTAAAAATGTCACTGCAATGGCATCCTTATAATCAAGTGATCACTTTGAAAATATAAATAGCAAAATAATTAATTTCAGAAAAATTATTCCATAGCTATTAAGATATTTTTAAAAAAATTTGAAAACAGAAAGAGAAATTCACTTGGGTACTTTTAACAACATAATTCATCCTTCCATTTCCTATCCCTCCTATTTATTTAAGTGTCATGAATAGCCAGTGTTTACGACTAGTACAGTGGGACCCAGTGGTTACCTGACTTCTTCCACAAGAATAGAGGGACCATGATGGAAAGTGACTAAGGGTATATTTCACACAAACTTTTAAAAAAGGTTTTTTGTCATACAGAGAACCAAGTAGATACATGGAGTAACCAAGTAGTTTGGCAGACATTACTAATTTAGGGACCTTTAAAAAAAAAACTGAATGGGAATTGATGTGTTCTGTTGGGTGGAATTGCATGTCTTCATTGTACCCCATTTAGGGATTTTGGGTCCAAAATTACATATCTGTGAAGCAGCAGCACTAACCACTGCACCAGAATGCCACCAAGAACCTACAAAACATATGTACTTTTACAAATGGGAGAAGAAATTTTGTTCATAAAGCTTGTTTGGCTAACTAATGCCTGAGCTGTCCAGAAAACCTTATTCAGCCTGTTTGTATAAGCCTACAGGGTATTTGCTACATGACTCGATATGTGTCTCAAAATCTGATTCTGGGTTCTGTCTGTAAAACATTTCCCTTTTTAAACTTGTCACAAAAAATTAAAAGACTGCCCTTTCTTTAGGTAACAGTTTGCTTTGTATAGGAGTGGGCCAATGCCATAAGGTGGAAAAGAATAGAATCCATAGAATAACTGGGATAAGTTCATTAAAAATAGGGAATGGATCAAGAGTGCGTTATTTAAGCAAAGCAGTTATACTATATCTTTGCAAAATGACACCTACACATCAAAGGAGGATTATACGTATGATCACAAAGATGTCCAGATAGTTCAGTCATAACAGTCCGATTTGACACTACTGACACATTCTGGATATGACAGCTTTCCATTAGGTGAACCATTCTTATGGAACCGACTGGCATAAACCAGCTAATGTCACAAAATAATTAGTTCTCCAATGACACAGGTGACAAGAGCCCAGTTAAGAAAGAAGGATGACATTTTTGGGTTGTAGTTTGCACACTTACTGCAGCCGCATACAGTATGGCTGACAATGGTATCACTGAATGACTGTTTACAGTATATATCAGCAGAAACAGCTTCACTTGATCAAAATGCTGGTAAGCTGTAATGGAAAGCAGCATACTCTATTTTGAATGTTGATGCCTACTAGACAGGTACCACACCAGCTTTATAAAGTACATTGGGCATAACAGGGCCATTGACACTGAATGCAAGAGGGTGATGTAAAGGATAGCTGGCAAATTAGCAAGTGCTATGTCATTACAAATAAATGTACTGCCATCATTATACCTATGGGCTGTGACAGGGTTATTCCAGTATTCCAGTGGGCCGCACAAAGACACTCCACATGTATTCACATGCTATTCTTGTACATACTAGTCCTTTTATTTTGCAACATATTTTAAATATGAAAATGTCTTTTTAGGTATAGACTTAATTGATTTACTGTTGCTACACTATTGTGTGTAATGCAGTATTAGTTGGTTGCCACCATTTTTTATATTTGTAGGTGATGCTTGCACTTCAAGATTTTGAATCTCTGCATACCTGTACTTGGTTTTGCTCTATTTTGCCGGCAACTGTTACTGTTTGTAATATGGTTACATTGCATGTTGGGATGCATTTGTCACATCGCACAGACCCATTATACTGTACATGCCTTATGAACATGACTGACCATACATATGCTTCTGTTGTATGACCTACACTCCTGTCATAAACATGATAGGTTTTGACCAAATTAACATACAAATTACAAACAGTTTGTATTGCCAATTGTAAATATGACCAACTGCCAAAGTAAATGAAGGAATTATCCTCTTTTGAAAATACTTACTATAAAAAAATTGTTTCACAGGATAGATTCTGAGAATTACGACCCTATTGTTAATATGCTCTGCTAGAAATTTTAACTAATATTTGATTTTTTTCTTTATGCTGTTGTAGTTTTAAGCTGACTAAGTCTGCGCACTTGCATCACTTACATTGCCTTACATAATCACACTACAATAGGAGTGGTAATTGATGTTTCATTTAGGTAGCATGATATCAGCTTAAAATTACACTTACCTTAAATAGTGGCAAACAACATATAGCTACATTCTTTACTCTACAGCAGATCTGGAAAATTAGAAAGCTATCCTAACCATGTGCTAAAAAAACTACAAATAATAAGCTCAAGACAGTGAGAAGTTTTATTTTTACACAGCATCCAGCAACACTGAGGTCTGTAGTGATAACTCTAAAATGAATAAATACACAAGCAAATAAATACATGATGGAATATTAAAAAACAGCACTTAATTCAAATCTTGCAAAGTCAAATTTGGCAGTGCCTAATGGTGTGTATAAAAGAAGTCTAAAGGAAAATGATTAGGTAAAATAAAATAATTGCAATTAAGACCTAGATCAGTTTTGTTCAGAAAGAATAAGGTAGGAAAAAGTTTCTGTAATAGTATTTTTGTAAGCAAAACTCTTTCCTTATTTTCCTTTTCTAGGGTTCCTTCAGAAACTACAAGAGCCTGTAAGCCCTTTCAAAATGCAATGCTTGCAGTTCCAAGAGAACACTTTTGACTAACAAACTGCACAACTTTGAAACATTTGAGACATTGTGAAATCTGCAAATGGAGTTCCACACACCCAGACAAGGTGTGTGCCTAACTATTTCAGAAACAGTTTAGCAAGAAAATAAAAGTAATATGAAATTGGGAGATGAAGGAAGGAGGTGCGACTATCCTAGTTTGTACCCATGTCAAGATAAATGGAGGGATGCCAAAGCTCTTGCTACAAAAAAGTAAATTTATTGCCACCTTTATTCCTTTGAATGAAAATAGTTTCATTATATGCAAATTACACCACCATCAATGCAAGCGTTTTTTTTTTTTTTTGTTTGTTTTTTTGCGATTATAAAAAATGTGTTAAATATGATTTATGTAAGTGGTTTTGAAGCTTTCAACAGGTTTACTTCAAACAGACTTCTAACCCTTAAGAAAGCCAAACCAAAAACATATACATGTCCTGCAAAATGCTTAGTCAATCACATTTTAAAAATGTTCTGTATATGTATTGTTTTAGTACTACCACAGCTGCTATAAAAGCTCTCATATTGTGCATGACAAGTCTTCTTAATGGTGGTTTCTCATTGTCATACAGTAAAAGATGCTTGCTGCTGTTGACCAGCGGTGTGTATTGATCTGCAAATATATATGCCTGATAATAACAAATGTGAACACACAGGCTTTAAAGTGGTCAACTGGCAAAAGATAGACACAAGTAGTTCTTGAATTGGTTCTACTTTTGGGGCCACATTTTAAATAATACATAGGAATTGAAGAATTATTGAATGGGTTCATTTGTTTGTCATCACTCAATTACCACAGTGTTATCAACTCTCCTTCTTGCTTTGTGAAACAATGAACATAAACAAACCTGCAACACATTTTAACATGTGACATGAGATAGAATGGAATCACACATAGTTTTCACACTCACACACGCATACTGTATACAGTAGATCACATGTCCTAGCCAAGGTGATTCTTGCGAGGACGACAGGCCGAGATACTTCCACTGTTTCTATGAAGTTGAATTTCCAGACATCTTCTTTATGTGGAGACTTTGGCAATTTAGGTGTATAAAACATGACATTTTTGATCTTTACACCAAATGATCAATCATTAAGTCTAAGATAGTCCCAGGTTTCAGGTTTAGTTATTTTGTAGACATTCTAAATCCACTGAGCAGCAGATACTTCCATTCTACAAAAGAGAAAAAAGAATATGTAAATTAGAATAACTTTTAGAATTATAACATTAAACAATTACACTAAGGCTCCTACATTATGCACATTAATTGCTCATTATATAAGACATGATTCTTTAAAATAACACATTTAGTATTTTTAATATAATTAATAAAACTTTGCTGTGAATCCAACTGGAATCCCATACCTCAACTGCTGAATTGCTTAAAGCTTCTAGACTTGACTGCAGCATTTGACACCATAGACCACAGCATTCTTATAAATTGTCTTAGACAATGGGTGGGCCTACCTGGCAGTGTCTTAGGTTAGTTTCACTCATTACTTAAAAGGTAGAAAATTCTTTGTTAGTTGTGTTGATTATCACAAAGCACAAGGTGAGCTACCACAGCTATGCAGACGACACACAGCTTTATTTATCGCTAGCGCCTGATGACCCTGATTCTCTTAGCTCTCTGATTCAATGTCTTAGCAGTATTTCCAGTTGGATGAGTACTAACTTTCTCAAAATAAATGAGGATAAAACAGAAATCTTAGTATTGGAAAACATGGGTATTGCAAGGATATTGGAAATAAAAATTGAGTCACAAATAAAGAATTTAGGGGTAGTCATTGACTCTGACCTAAACTTTAAATCACACATTTACCAGAATAGTAGGACTGCTTTCTTTTACTTGAGGAAAATATCAAATAACTCGTATCAAACCTCTAATAACTTTATAAAACGATGAAAAATTAGTTCATGCTTTTGTTTTAAGTCGACTAGATTACTGTAATGCCCTCCTAACAGAATTACCTATGAAAGACATCAATCGAATGCAGTTAGTGCAGAAAGCATTAGTCTCTAACACTGCAAAGACAATTACACAGTTTTTAACTGACCACAACTTATCAGACCCCTGGAGGTTTCTAAACCCAAACTCAAGAACATATTCCTTCTTCTCACCAGTGCATCATTGCTACTCAAGAATTGATTATTTCTTTATAGATAATAATTTCTTGCCAATGATTAAATCTTGCAGGTACAACGCTATTGTTATTTCTGACCATGCCCCTCTGATCTTGGAGCTAAAATCATTATGCCCCACATACCCATCTCACAGATGAAGTCTTAACCCACTTCTATTAGCAGACGAGAATTGTACAGAATTTATATCAAAACAAATGAGTTTCTTCCTAGAGACAAATACATCCTAAGAGGTCTCTGCAGGAATACTCTGGGAAACTCTAAAGGCTTTCTTAAGAGGACAGATTATTTCATATCTTTCCCACAGAGATAAATTAGAAACCAAAGAAGCTAACCAGCGAAATTACTAGAATAGATCAAGAACATGCCAGTTGTCCAAGTGAGCCTCTTCATAGGAAAAGACAGGCTCTGCATTCAGAGCTCAACCTCTTAACAACCAAAGAAACTGAACAACTCATATTTAAACCAAGACATCATTACTATGAACACGGAGAGAAAGCTAATAAGCTCTTAGCTCAACAAATCCACAAGCAAGAAGTTCGCAATGCAATATCAGCAATCACCAACACGAGTGGAGATAAAATCATTGACAATAAAAATATAATGCACACATTTAGAGACTACTATAAATCTTTATATTCTACTGAGTTCAAAGAAGACAACACACAATCTAATGCATTTCTGGATACATTACAGTTACCAAAAATAGATAATTTTATTGCAGAGGAATTGGATAAACCTCTGGTGCTATCAGAATTACTAGATGCTAAAAAGTCACTTCAGAGCGGGAAAGCAGCAGGCCCTGATGGCTACCCTGTCAAATTTTATAAGAAATTCTCCACTCAGCTAGTTCTCTTATTAACAACATTTACAGAAACTAGAGACAATCAAATTCTACCTCAAACTTTTCGCCAAGCATTCATCACCATCGTTCCTAAACAAAATAAGGACTTATTACAATGTGCATCGTACAGACCAATTTCACTTCTGAATAATGATGTTAAGATACTCTCCAAGGTCCTAGCTAGAAGGATGGAGAAAGTGCTGCCTTCGGTAATATCACAAGATCAAACTGGATTTATTAAAGGCTGACAGTTAGCTACCAATCTTCGACGCCTGTTTAATGTAATATATTCACCTGCAAAGTCAAACACCCTGGAGATATTATTATCGCTGGATGCAGAAAAGGCATTTGATATGATTGAATGGAACTACCTTTTCACTACATTAGAGAAATTTGGGTTTGGCCTGAACATTTGTGCATGGATCAAATTACTGTATACCAATCCAGAAGCTTCAGTTTGGATTAACAACATTTGTTCAGACTACTTTAAACTAGAATGTGGTACCAGACAAGGATGCCCCTTGTCACCACTGGTATTTGCAATACCAATAATACCTAATTAACCCAATTGTGCTTCACTCACTCAGAATATGGAACCAATGTAGAAAGCATTTTAAGATGGAGAATCTTTTATCTGTGGCACCTCTGCATGAGAACCACCTTTTTCAACCCTCGCAAACATATGTGGTCTTTAATATCCAGAAAACATTTGGGATTAAATTGCTTAGCGATCTTTATATTGACAACATCTTTGCATCCTATGAACAATTACATTCCAAATTTAATTTTCCAGCAAAACATTCATTTCACTATCTTCAAATTAGAAACTTTGTTAAACAGATCCTGCCCAATTTTTCCCATCTCCCACCCTCCTCTATGCTGGAAAAAATATTGCTTAGTTTCGAGGACTCAGACAGCAGTTCTGCAATACATAAAATTATTTTACAGTCCCTCCCTTTCAAAGATCCAAGAGGACAATGGGAAAAGGATCTCTCACTCAACATATCAGACGGGGAATGGAAGGTAGCAATGCAGGCAATTAATGCAAGCTCCATATGCACAAAGCATACAATTATACAATTCAAAATTATATATCAAGCACATTTGTCTTACTTATCCAAATTATCCAAAATGTTTCCAGGGCAAGATCCTACCTGTGAACGCTGCAATCAAGCTCTAGCCTCACTGGGTCACATATTTTGGGCCTGCACCAAATTAACATCATTCTGGACAAAACTTTTTAAGTGCCTTTCAGACAGCCTTGGTGTCACAATCCCTCTTAATCCACTAACAGCTGTGTTTGGTGTTCTTCCAGATGGGCTTAAAGTTGAGAAGGACAAACACACTGTGATTGCCTTTACTACACTACTGGCACACAGACTTATTTTGCTAAACTGGAAGAATCCTAACTCTCCTCTTTTAAGTCAGTGGGTAACTGAT
Organism: Polypterus bichir lapradei; assembly: GCA_026402145.1. Lineage (NCBI taxonomy): Eukaryota > Metazoa > Chordata > Cladistia > Polypteriformes > Polypteridae > Polypterus > Polypterus bichir. The sequence goes on from JANRMT010062854.1 coordinate 8,856,680, forward strand.
GTTTTATATTATTTGAAATTGGAAAAAATCAAATTCTCAGTTGGACGATATGTGCAGAACTTTTTCAAAACCTGGCAGGATCTAATCAATAATATTTTAGAATAAGCTCTTAAAATACTGAGGAAGTAGATTCTCTTCCCATTTCTTTTTCTTCTCCCTTTATCTTTATCTGCCTATTAAACTCATCAATTTATTTTTTTTACTAGCTTTATGTTTTATTCCATTGGCCATGCTCTCTTTCTCAGGGGTGGGGGTTGATTTCTTTTCAATTCTATTTTTTTGTAAAAATTGACCTATTTGTATGGAATGATTACAATAAAAAAAAGAAAGCAATAGTCAGAATCTTAACTGAAAATCTGAGCACATCTCAACAGTTTTAGATGTCATTACGTTGGTTGCCAGTGTCATTTAGAGTTGAGTTTATAATACTACTAATGGTTTATAAAGCATTACGTAATCTTGCTCCATCCTATATTTTAGAATGCCTATCTCCCTACACTCCAAGCCATAACCTCAGATCCTTGAATGGTGGTCTGCTCTTTATTCCTAGAACCAAGCTTAAAAGAGGTGGTGAGGCAGCCTTTTCCTGTTATGCACCTAAAATCTGGAATACTTTACCTACAGAAATTCACCACGCTAACTATGTGGAACATTTAAAAAAAACTGCTTAAAACTCGTTATTTTAGTTTGGCTTTTTCATAGCTACATTTTATTTGTATTCCCAATGGAATATATGGGCATAGAATTTTCATATTCTTCAGGGATCTGCAGACTGTACTAATATCCACTACTCTCTGTTGTTTTTCTCCAGCACTATGCAGCCCCCTGTGATGATGGAATGAAGTTGGGCATCTCAGCTGTCCATGAGCCCAACTCCATCAAATCCCAACGTGAATCTAGGAGTTTTGATTTAGGAAAAATTATGCTAGGTAGAATACTCAGTTGGGGCTGGGTTGACTATTGGTCTTGAAACCCCTGCAGATTTTCTTTTTTTTTCTCCAGTCTGAGTGGAGGTGTTTTGTTTTTTTTGTTTTGTTTTTTTGTTTTCGTCCTTCCATTCATCTGACCTTACCTTGTTGTTCTGTTATTTATTCTTTAATATTATTGCTTATTTTTAATTATTTTCTTGTAACTTTCATTTTCTCATCTTGTAAAGCACTTTGGTCTACATTCCTGTATGAAAATGTGCTATATTAATACATGTTGTTGTTGTTCTACTTTCCAGAAGAATTCCGTAATCCTGTCAAATCTTATATTACATATACAGTAACCTCTTATTTTATATCTGTCAAAATATAATGTATTATTTTCTTATACATACTTTAACTTCAAATGAGCAGGGGGAAGCTTATAGAAATGTTTAGGACTCAAGTAACTGTGACTGGACAACTGTCATCATGATGTCACGTCATCCCTGGGTGAATGGAACAAATCTGTTATAAATAGCTGTTATTGTCCTTAGATGTTTTACTTAAATTTATAGTATGTCAGATGAATTGTTATGATAAATGCTATAATTATTATACAATTAAGAAAAGTGGTCCCACTTTCAGTAATGGGACTCCAATATATAAAAGGATTCTTCGTCATCTGTGACCAACTGGTATTTGAGTAATTGGGAAATGTCTTCTACCTCCTGTGATAACAGGAAGGAAAGGAAGTAGATATTTTACTGAAAAGCAGCTAAACCATTCAACTAAAACAAAAGACCTCAAATCTTGCCAATGATATGTCAGAGGGTTAAGATGGCTTACTTTGCTTGTTGTTAGACTATGTATGATCTATCTTGACATTTGAGAAAATTAGTGTCTTATTTGTTTTGTCCTATATAATGTATACCATTTCTATCTGTTCAATAATATTAAGCTTGGGTAACATAAGGCATTAAAATACCCTTCAGCTTTATGTTGTAAATAAAACTATATAAAATTATTATAGTAAGCTGCAGAAAAGTATATGTGCAATTATGAATTTCTGTTGAATAATAAAAATACATTTGAATAATAAATACAGTTCTGTGCCCTATGGCTGATCCTCAATCGTCATTATTGGCTATTTCCCAAAGGTCTACACTGCAAGGTTTTAACTTGTGGAATAGTCCATAGCATGGCTGTTCTGGACGTGTCACACCAACATGCCCGAATCTCGAGATACAGATCTTGATCCAGAACTGTACATGCAGTTCACACTTTTATTATGATTTAATTGTAGGAAAAACTGAATTTATGAACATTTTGTGTTATTTTCAGAATTGATCAACACAACGAAATATAATTTTGCAAACAGATTTGGAAAGAATGAATTGTCAAAATCTATCCACAAACAGTTTTGATGTGTGTTTTTACTGAAGTGGAATTTGGAAGGAAAACTGGGTTGGGGTACAATAATCCATTTGGCATGGCTTGATTTCTGTTTCTAATTTGCATCTTCACATGGCCATGAGCGTGAATTTCACAAGCAGGTTTAAAAAAAGGAGTGCAGAATTTCAAAGTGATCCTCACCTATATAGTTGATTTTGTTTAGTTTGTTGTAGTAAAATAATTGGTGACAATTTCAGCTTGCCGGACTCTTGGACACATAGCTTCCTTGGAGCTGATGTGTATGTAACATTTATTAAATTATACATCAACAGCAGGTCAGTTTCTTCATTTACAACTTATTACACTATCTTAATGGATCCTGAGAAAATCAGCGTAATTGTTTACTGATAATCTACAAGCTCATATCCATTTCCTATACTAAGATCACAGAGTTTTAAATGCATATTTTTAGTAAGTCACTGTGCACTGGGGAAATTCCAAAGGACAGAAAAATGGCAAATATTATCCTATTATGTAAAAAAGGTAACCAAGCAGATCCAAGTAACTCTAGGCCGGTAAGCTTAACGTGCATCACAGGTAAATTGAGCGGCACATGGCAAAACGGGAGTTTTACTGAACAGTCAGCCTGGATTCAGAAGAGAGAGGTCGTGTTTTACTAACATGCTGGATTTCTGTGAGGAAGCAACCAAAGGGTAAGATCAAAGTGGAGCATATGATATTATTTTTCTTGAAAGCATTTGATAAGATGCCACATGAGAGGGTGGGCATCAAAATAAAAGAAGAGGGAGTTCAGGTTGATTGTAGACGGATGCAGAATTGGCTCAGACACAGGAAGCAGAGGGTGATGGTGCGAGGAACCTGATCAGAATTGGCTGATGTTAAGAGTGGTGTCCAGCAGGGGTCAGTGCTAGGGCCGCTGCTGTTTTTAATATATGTAAATGATTTGGAAAGAAATACAAATAATAAGCATGTTAAGTTTGCAGATGATACTAAAACAGGCGGTTTGGCAGATAATCTGGAATATATGAAATCATTACAGAGACACTTGAAAAGCATACTGGCTTATGATATTTGTGATAATGCACTGGTGAGACCTCGTCTAGAGTACTTTGAACAATTTTGGTCTCCAGGCTACAAAAAGGACATAGCAGTGCTAGAAAAGGTCCAGAGAAGAGCGACTAGGCTGATTCGAGGGCTACAGGGGATGAATTATGAGGAAAGATTAAAAGAGCTGGGCCTTTTCAGTTCAAGCAAAAGAAGACTAAGAGGTGACATGAGTGAAGTGTTTAAAATTATGAAGGGAATTAGTTCAGTGGATCGAGACTGTTATTTTATAATGAGTTCAACAAGAACATGGGGACACAGCTGAGAACTTAAGTGTAAATTTCACACAAACGTTAATAAGTTTCTGTTCATACAAAGAAGAGCTTTGTTGGACTGAATGGCTTGTTCTCGTCTAGATTGTTCTAATGTTATAATGTACTAAAATGGTGCTAACCACTTTCCTATTTACATTGAAAATCACAAAGGAAAATTAGCTTTCACTTGTGGTAACTGAAACGTCTTCAGATGTCAATGACACAACTGTGTTTCACAAATAATATATTTTCCAATAGGAAGAGTTAATGACTAAGTGTAGAATATCTGAGTATATAAAATATTCACTCTGGAAGAACACTTGTGCGTTCAAGGTGAAAGTACGCTTGGTATTTTATATTTTTGTCAGCACTGGCCCTGTGAATTATATTTTTTTATGAAACAGTGCTGGAAATGCATGACTAACATATTAATTGCAGTTTTGGTGTAAACTCACCTTTAAAGTAAAGCTTATATGTCCTGTTTGGACACTACATTAAAAATAAAGCCACGTCTGCAATATATAAACCCTTTTCAATGTGTTTTTCTTAGTGTAAAACTTAGATTTTATAAAATTAGTATAGTTTAGAATTATATTGTATATGGTTTATGGCATCGAGTTTAGCACAAATGAAGGCTGTTTGGTTAGAAAATATTTCGATTTAAAAGAAATGATAACTATTTTTGTTAATTTCATCTGAAAATACTGCATTTTTTGCCATACTGGAAAATGTTATGGAGGTTATGTGAATTCAAATAGACTTTTGTTGAAATTCTTAAACTATATTTGTCAATATCATTTTCTCACAAAACCCTTTTCCCATTGAATGTTGTTATTGATTTTATACGACTGAAATATATAAGTCCAGGATATTCTCTAAGAAAACTCTAATTAAGCTATTAGTAAATGTCAGTTTTTACTATCTTTACATTCATAGTTTTTCTCAGGAATAATCAGACTTGAATTGGCAGTGCAATTTCTTTAATTAGCCTAATAAATTCAAATGAGATAATAATTTTATATTTGTAACATAGGTTTTATGACTTATACATCAACTAACAATATGTAAAATATATATAAAACTAAAAAATAACACACATATGACACCAAATGCTACATATGTGTTAATAACAGCATTTGCTTTGATTTGATCATAACTACTTTTGCATGGAATTTTTGGATTAGCTGTCATGTAGAGAAACTATAGAATTTCAAATTTGGACACTTACTGGTGTTTTTTGCACCACAAAGAGAAAAGGGTCTGTCCAGTAGGCTGTTTTAGAAGGCTCTCATTGATGGGCTACTGTTTCACTTTAAATGGTGTCAGAAGTGCTAGGGTGTTTAACGCGTTTCCAACACATAATGTAACTGCAATGTTTGCTGTCCTGCCTGCAAATTATTTCTCTCCTGAAATCCTGAGATTCAGTCCTCAGTTTCACCCATGATACCAATGTACTGTGATTTTAGGTATGGTATTAAATGCCGTCACACGTTATATTCTGTAATCCACTCTATATAGTAGTGAAAGAGATTTTATCATGTTTTACTTTGTCATTGTGTATGTTAAACAATTAAACTACTTTTCTTTCTTACTGCTTGAAGATATCTTTTACAACAAATATACCAAATCTGTAGACTTTGTGCTCTGTGCTCAGTATAATACATGCTATGCTTCTCAGAATAACCAAGATTCAATTATTATAGTGCACTCAAATAATTGAAAAGTGGATTACATTTTTCTATTATTCAAGTACATCAAAAAAAATAATCTAGAGTTCAGTTGAAGCCTATCCCAGCTAGAAAAGGGTCACAAGGCAGGAACAAACCCAGACTGGGTGCCAGTCTATCACAGGGTTAACACACACACACCAGGACCATTTTATTTATTATCACCAATTCACCTAACTTGCATGCCTCTGGACAGTGGGAGCATCTGGAGGAAACCCTTGATGACAAGGTGAGAACATGCAAACTCCACATAGGCAGGACCTGGGATGTGAACCCTGGTCTCCTTAATGTGACACAGCAGTTTTGCCACTGTGCTACTGGATTTTGTTAACTTTAAGGTGTAGTTATCTCCCTGCCATCCTTATGAATGAAGTGGGTTCAATAATTGAAGGATACATTAGTTAAATAGTTAATATTGCCTTTGTATATTTTCTTCTGTTTTATTTTCTTCAACCTTTCCCCTTATTGTGTATATAAGTGCAAGTTATTTTTCCATAATAGCATGATTTCCCCTGTCTTATATACATTGTTTGCTTTGTGTAAAACCAATGTCCTTAAGTTTTAATTGGACAGGTGGCATTTTAATACCAGCTCAGTTCAGCACATTATTGGATTCAGAAAGATGATTGTTATAGGCTAGCAATGACTAATTAATGAATAAATATATGCTGTACCCTGCTCCTTTCTGACAAGACCCATGACAACATTTGAAGTAAAGGGCTAGTCTGCTTTTTCTGTTTGATCTACTTTGCCCATTTGCAGATAAATACATTTTTCCAAATTAAAAAAAAAAACACTTTTAAATTCCTAAACTTCATATCAAAAAACATATATTGTGTGTTATATATTACTGTTTCCTTTGGGATTCCATTTTCATTTAATGTGCAGATAAATAGAGTCAAGTCAGCTGGCATCTCAAAGTTTCCATAATCAAGACTAAATTGATGGATGTGTTGAAATTTAGATTGTGGTACACAAGTGTTCATCCACGGTGAATTTTAGTCATGTACCTGTTGCTGCTAAAAGAGGCTTCATTGTCCTGGAGAGAGGTTAGGAACACGCACTGATACAGTGCATTGCCGCACCCACGACAAACCAACTCAGGATCCAGATTAAGACCCGAGTGCAGCCATGCAATGGATGATACCTCAGCACCACGCTAGTTCAGATGGAGTGGAACAGTGTGAGGTTTTTTATGGTGGCCGGAGTGCCAATTCTGCCACCAACCCCCAAGGAGTGGTTACAAAATGAGTTATATGAGTTGCAGTTGCAGTAGACTAAATAAGAAGAAAGCACAAAAAATTATTATACACAACATGTTTGTTTCTATTTTTTGTGTGTATGTTTATTTTTTTGTATTTTATGAAAACACAGATCTTGAGGTCTTTCATCAGCTTTGGAACCCCTTTAAGACTCAATTGTTGTTACACAACCACCAATGTCACGCACTACAATCTATTGAGTTAACAAAAGAATAATAATCAGAATATGAAGAACTAAAAATTAATGATGTGTAAAAAAAATTGAAATGTCAAAAATGAAATACTAATGTGATCCTGATGACCTACTTTTCCTTAACTCATCTTGAAGAAATTATACAAAATAAATCAGCATCAAGTGGCACTTGTACACCTTCTTTCAAGACAGCAACTTACTGCTACAGGTTCTTTTGGGTCCATGTCAACTATTAGAGATTTTACTAGATCCAGTACAGACCGCTCTAGAACATACAGTAGGGTGTCATCATACTCTTTGTACTAAGCAAGATGACACTGTACTATGGTACTGTTCCATTCTAATGCTTTTTGTTTATTTTCATAAGGTGTATGACGTGTGACAATTTAATTCCAGGAATGGCCTTGTAGTGACAACCATGATGTAACTGTATCGAAATCATATGAGTATTCGTGTTTGAACACGTTTGAACTAATACATCCGTAAATTGCAAGCTGATAGGGCCAGTTGTTAGTTAGCTATTGTGAAGGTAATAGATATCTGCGTGTACACTTTGGCATGAAAATGGGTGATCGAAATTTAAAGCAACGTATTAATATTACATTTTGTGTGAAAATTGTTGAATGCGCTACTGAAACATATACAACTGTTGCAAGTGGCATATGGTAAAGATGCTATGAAAAAGTGGAGTGTGTTTGAGTGGCATAAGAGGATCAAAGATGGGCGAGAAAATATGACGGAGCATGCAATAGAAATCCCCGGGTTCACAGCACCCTAAAAAAGCATGCATGTTGCGCTCACAGACCATGCTGGTGTGTTTCTTCGATCACAAAGCAATAGTCCACCAAAAATGTATTGAACAGGGAGATTACAAGATTCTGTTTGAAGAAAAAGACCCAAATTATGGCCTGACAAGTGGATCATTCATCGTGACAATGTGCCAAGTCACACTGCACTCACTGTGAGAGACTTTCTGGCCAAGAAGGCGATTACCCAATTAGATCATCCTGCCTATTCACCTGACTTAGTTCACTGTGATTTCTGCATTCCAGGAATTAAATTGTCACACCTTGTATATATACAGTAGAATTTCAGCTGTATGAATTGGACTTTTGCAGTGTATCGTGACATACTTTTCCTATTATTCAGAACTAGCAAAATACCCGCGCTTTGCAGTGGAGAAGTAGTGTGTTAAAGAAGTAATGAAAAAGAAAAGGAAACATTTTAATAATAACGTAACATGATTGACAATGTAATTGT
>JANRMT010062854.1:8865200-8908704 GCA_026402145.1 Polypterus bichir lapradei
ATATATATATATATATATACATATACACACACATATATATACACACATATATATATATATATATATACACATATATATATACATACATATATATATACACATATACACACATATATATATACATACATATATATATATACATATACTGTATACACATATATATATATATATACACACACACATATATATACATATACATATCTACATATATACTGTATATACACATATATATACAAATTTACATATATATATCTACATATATATATTAGGGGTGGGACTCGATTAAAAAAATTAATCTAATTAATTAGAGGCTGTGTAATAGTTAATCTTGATTAATCGTATGTAATCACACATGAAAATTTACCCCAAATCGCAAATGTTTTTTTTTTTAATTTAAAAGGGTTTTAGTGGGCGACAGAATCAAATAATAGACATGGACATGAATATTGTAAACTCAATCTCTTTTAATTTCTGAAAAAAAATGCTTTTAAACTGCATTTCAATTCAAAACAGAAACAAAAATATCATCCCTGGCTAAAATTGGGCAGAGTTAAAAATAAAGTGGTATTTTAAGTACTTTAAGTACATTTTCAGAATGGCATTGTCTTTAAATAATAATAACAAAAATTTCAACATAAAGTGCAGTTTTTCTTCTTAAAAAAATAAGGCAGAAACATAAAAGGTAATTTGACCAGCTTCACCTTTAAACTCTCAGTAACCTTAGCCAAAATTATTTTGTACATTAGGCTAAAACAGTGTGATCATTGAACATTTTGTAATTAGATGTAATTAGAATTACTAACGGTCACGGAAGTCCAATGATCCCCGGTAAGAGCCACAAAGTCCGCTTTCTGTAATGCATCTAATTTTGCTTGCTTTTCAGTGTGCACAAAACCATGCGTTTATCAAGTCTTCCGTCGGGTAGTCTTTTGAAATGAAATTTTTCTCCGATCAGTCCTAGGAACGCGCTTTATTCCGACTCTAACATTTTTGTAGCTCTGATGTATGCATCAATGTAATCGATGTACCAGGAAATCATGCATTGACAAGAGTTCCCCTTTGCTTGGAATTGAAAGTGTGATTAAATGTGTTATTTTTTTAACGCGTTATGGAGTACATGCATCAAAGCTTCTCAGCTGTGCTTGTGCTAAGAAAAGGAAACATTTTAAAAATAACGTAACATGATTGTGAATGTAATAGTTTTGTGACCGTTATGAGTGTTGCTGTCATCAACGATTTGATTATAATTTCTTTCAATCGGGTTCGTATTTGGACAGTTTGCACAAAACCACGCTTTTATCAAGGCTTCCGTCGGGTAGTCTTTTGAAATTAAATTTGCCTGCGATCAGTCCTAGGAACGCGCTTTATTCCGAGCCTGCCAAATTTCAGCCTTCTACCTACAAGGGAAGTTGGAGAATTAGTGATGAGTCAGTCAGTCAGTCAGTCAGTCAGTGAGGGCTTTGCCTTTTATTAGTATAGATACAAAGCTATGACATTCATCCTTCCGCAGTCTCATTCTGTCTCACCATGGTGAACAGTGTTGCTTTGTGAAAGGAGCCTAAATTACTATCAAAATAACATTACTGTACATAGGAGACTTATGTTTAAAACAACACATGTACAAGTTCTTTGTGTTTAAAGCATTATAAATGACCCTCAGATTACAAATGAACAATTGAGTTTTATCCCAGGCAAAGTTAACCTGATTTTGTTTGTAAATTGGAACTTGTTCTGAAAATGTCTGCTATTGGAAATAACAGCAAAACTGAATACTGCTTTATTACTTACTTTGCAGAAAATATTAACAAAATGACGGTGAAGCAACACTACTGGAAGAATTAAGTGGCTAGGACTGGTGAACTTTCTTGGGCTAAATGGTCTGTTCTTGTGTAGATTGTTTTAATGTCCTGATGGTCTAATGTACTGTTCAGTAAAATAATAAAACACAAATAATTTAAACTAAAATGAACCATAGGTGTGTATAGTATGTTGACCTTATACTTAAACATCACAATTTTTCTTAATAATGACCGGTGACCTCAAAGAGTTCAGAAAAGCACAATGATGAAACGAAAAGCTATAACTAACTGAAAAATGGTATCTCATCAGAGGTCTTTGGTGAGGAAACGTGGAGTGTCACTTCCCCTCACAACAGCCATACTCCTTTGTAGTGATTGTATAGTCTTACCTGTTTATTTTTTACTTAGAAAGGTCTTTTATATACCCTCCTCTTACAGATTGTTTTTTTTTGTATTTGTAGAATTTATTTTTGATATTTATTTTTTTACTCTCATTTAATTTTGTGTCATTTAATTTTGACTTAATTTCAATTTCAAGTAAGCCTAGTGTTAGGATCTTCAATCTCTTCTCTTCGAGTCTGGTTATGTTGCTTTGACTTCTAGTTTGCTCTTGCCTGTTTGGTTTGGAGATTTGAATCATTTTGCTTTTCTGGTTTTGCACGTCCTTGACCAGCCTTTCGTTTCAACTCCTGGTTATTTACCTCATAAAAATTCCGCACCAAACTCACTCTGAGACAGCACGGCTGAGACGTGTACATAGGAAGCTGGAAATTACAAACAGTAGGCTTTACATCTCAACAGCTAAATGGACAGCTGCCTGTCTAGCTGCTTATGCTTGACAGAGCTTATTGCATGGCTGCACATGCTGCCAATTATATTCAGTGACTCATGATTTCTTAGCTGAGAGATTACGGATTGTCACCTCCACCTCCCAATCATAAATACTCCCTGAGACAGCACATCTGTGAAGTGCATTTAGGATTACAAGTAGCTGGTTCTAAAGCACCAGCTAAACAGCCAGATGCTAATCAAGTTGTTTATCAGTGACTGAGCTCACTGCACATGCTGCCAGGCATGTGCCCTGGTCATGCCAATGGTTGCTAAAGCCCATCGGTCATGATACGTGGCCGGCACAATCCTCATATTTGGACCATGGCCTTGGATCGGCTCACAGAGCGGGAAATAGTGTGGCATATGGGTTGACCCCAGGTGAGCAGAGTTAGGCGGAGCCCATGCAGCGGTTGTGAGCGTACAAAGGAGCTGCTTTACGGGGAGTGCATGTTGCTGCAGATCTGGACGGAATGGCAAAGGCAGCTGTAAAAATGCCAAAGTTCCTTTTAAGATTCATTCACCAGCAATTACTGTAAAGAGGCTAATTCCATTGCTTCAACTCTTCCATCCACAGATTGTTATGGTATTTTTAAAGTACATGCTTAACTGTTCAAATGTAACTATTCCATTTTTTTTCTAATACGAATACTCCAATTTTGTCATTATTCGAATGAATATGAATTCAAAAAGAATATTTAGTACAGCCCCCAAAACTAAGAATTTTTCCTGTACATCATGACAAACCAAAACAGAAACAAATTTAAAAAACATTGAACAGTTTGGTAAAAGAATAAAAATCAGAGTTGTCAGATTTAAAAAGTATTCACACCCTTTGTAAATTTTGAACTAGCATTTGCCCAGGTGCAGAGTATCACCTTTCCAACTGCCTCAGTTTGTTGATGGTCACTGCCAGTGAAGGAAATGAGTGGATGACCTGTTCTCAATTAATTTATAACCTCTTTCACTGAGGTCCAACAGTATGGTAGGGTTTTTCCACAAAGTAAACCAAAATAAAAACAAAAGAGCATTTAGAACAAGTCATGGATATAATTATATGGAAGCATAGATTTGGGATAGGATACAAGGCTGTCTCAAAGTTACTGAATAAACCTCGGAGCTTAGTGTAGTCCACCATGTGGAAGTGGAACAAATATGAAGCTACAGGTATACTACCTAGGTCAGTCCACCTTTCTAAACATGGTTGCCCAAGAGTAACACATGAAACTCCTGTGATGCCAAATGTAGCTATGACTGAGCTGTAGCAAGCAATAACTGCAAAAGGAGAGGCTGTTCACGCTTCAACGATTTTCAAAGGATTGCACAAAAATAGCCTTTATGGAAGAGGAGCAAGGAAGAACCTCTGGATGAAAAACAAAATATGTGCTAGCCTGTAAATAGCACCGGTCTGCAAAACATTTTTTTTTTGCTCCTGTCAAAAATTGGATTTTTTGCAAAATTGAGGGTGGTGAATCCAAATCTGGCAATAGAATTTGCTCTGTCATATCCAGTTTATGAGAGATGAAGATTTAAAATGGAAAATAAAAACTATTTTAGAGGAAAAATGTAATATATTTTTAAATTATTTAGTGTTGAAAAAATATACATTTTGCATATAATTGTTTTCAATATAATACAAAAAGTAGTAACTTGTTAGTTTTTTTCTACTTATAATCCTCTGAAGGTGTTTCATGCTGGAATAACCAACAGATGCCTGTAAAAAGGACTCACTCCACTTTCCACTATAATGTCTCTTCATTTGAATGGAACCTTTCCCCCCATGTTCAATCAGAAACTGCTCCCATGTTCTTTGAGAAAAAAAATCTAAATCAGAGTGTAGAAACTGATTTTTTAAAGACATTGCACTCAAGTTCTAACTAGGGAAACAGAAGCTTCTCAACTAGTTCCTTGTAGGTTTCTGCATTTTGTTTTCCCAAGAAAATTTTGGTTCACGCTTTTAGATACCTCCCAAAATTTGCAGTCCAATGAAAATACCTTCTTTTATTTTTGCTGCTCTAATGCAAGGAACTTCGGCCTTTTATATTTGAATCCTTCCCTATTTTTTCTGATTGCTTGACAATTACCTGGTTAAGACTATGAATGGATCAACCACACCATGCATATTTCTATAAAAAAACATTTAAACTATACCTTTCCCTCTTCTGGACAATAAAAAAGAATATTTACAACCTTCTAAATATAAATTCCTTTTGCAATTTTAAAGGAGTAAGCAGGAAGAAAAAAATGCTAATTGAGAGCAAAAAATGCTCCACCTCACATTAAGAGCGACAACGACTGCCGTTTTATAGATTAAAATAAACTTTGAATAATATTCTGAGCATTAAAAATATTTATGACATAAAACAAACAACTTGTTTTTAATATTTCAGCCATTTTTTTCAAAATGGTTTATGGTAGAAATTCCAACTTCCAAAGTGGATTCAGCACATCAAATTTAACATTATACACTAACTTATTTGCACAGGAGGACTTTGGTGCTGACCTGTGTAATTTGCAAAACATTAAAAGGAACATACTGCAAAGATGTGGCAGAAAGTCTTATGGTCTGATGAGACTAAAGTTGGACTTTTTGGTAAAGTGCAGTAAATCTAAAATTGCACATCAGCCAGGTAACATCATCCTATTTGTAAAATGAGATGGTAGCAGCATCTTATTGTGAGGATATGTTTCAGCAGTGGTGGCCAGAACCGATGGGAAGATGAATGTTGCACAATATAGACAGATCATGGAGGAAAACTTGCTCCCCTCTAACAGAAAACAAACTGCAGAGGAGGTTTGTCTTTCAACTGGACAGCGATCCAAAGCACACTGCCACTGCAAGAATAAAGTGACTTAAAATTAAGAAAAATTGATGCCCTGGTGTGGCCAGTCAGAGTCATGCTGACAACCAACATAGCCCAACCAACCTGGCACAATTTGAGAAATTTTACAAGGAGGAAGAAACAAACCTTGATTCATCACTCCATCACATTGTGGATAATTAATAGTGACTTACCCGTAACTACTACTTGCTGTAATGGCTGGCAGCAGTGTAAAAACCTCTGACATCTCAATTTTTGGAATAACATTTTAAAGGTTTATAATGTTCTGCCTGTTTTGGGCAGCATTGTGAGAAAGAGTGTTTCATTTCCAAAATAACTTTCCAGTCGAATTGATTTAAAATTCAAGTTACAGTGACAATCATGTGAAAAAAGGGTTGTGGGCTGAATAGTTTCTCAAAGCACATTATCTATATAACATACATATTTGTTATATTCAAAATCAAATTCACTATACTTTTAGATGCAGTGCAAGGCCTTATCTAGGTACACTGCACCATAAATGATCATCCATTGTGACCTCTAGGTAATACAGATCATGTAAACCAGGTTATCCTGCATGCTATTTGAGGGATGCCTTCTTATTTATTATATAGATTAGAAGTTTGAAAGTGTGTTTGGAATCATATTAAAGGATTTAGGGCAAAACTTTAAAGGTACCTTGCATTTGCACATTGTACAAGGTGATCCAGCCATGTTCCATACTGAGCCACTGAGCCTTGTGACACCATAGCTGTCCAGGCAGGTTTTCCTGATGTCATATGCAATATTATCTGCGAGGCATGGGTCACTGACACATCGAGGGCAGCATTCTCCTTCCAAGATTGCAGAATATTCACAGTTAAGAACTGGACATGTCAGAGGCCAGCAGTCAACCTCACCCTCCTGTATAATTAAAGACAAAACACATTGTAATGAATTATGTACTGCTTTCTGCTTTAATTTTTTATGAAAATGATGATATTAGTTCCTCTCAAAAAGACATATAGCATAGTACATTTCTTTTACAGTTTCAATATCAGTGCCATAGTGTATCAGTAAAAACTATTAGCTTCAGAAATGTTGCAAATTAAACAAATTAACTTTAAAATGTGGTATGGCTGGGGAAATGTACAGTTCAACGTTGTCTCTAATGTGGAAATATCCTATAATTAACTACAAGCAACAGCAATTAAAAAGCAAGAAAAATAGTTACTACAGATATTGTAATAAAGACAATCTGATCACATTGAATGCTAAGTCTTACATGGCTATTCATTTGGCACTTTTAATTATATCCTACTTCAACCTGAAAAGAATAATTATAGCCTTCCCTTGCTTACTGCTTGTTGTTTTATATTAAACACTGTTCCAGAGAACATGTATTTTGTACACTTGCATATTTTATTTTCTATCAAAGTCTGTGCAGCTACATAATATATAATTATCAACTTACAGTACATGTTGCAGAAAAATAAAATTATTGAGTCATACCAAGCATCGGCATTGCTGACAGCTGTATGTCCAGTTGTCTCCACTGTGATAAAGCTTGTGGCCATTTTGGTGTAAGCATTGGCTTGATGTTGTGGATTTGCATTCCGGACAACAGTAGAGATCAACATTCGGGTTTTGACAATCACATGCTGTCCTCCGACAGAAGATTTTTCCATCCTAGAGTTAAATAAATCATTACTTGCACATGTTTGTTTCTGTGTGTCTATAGAATATATTTCAGTAAACTGCTGTGGATCTGTAGTTAATACAGAACACCTAAGATGGAGTGATTTTTGATGCCACTGTTGACTAAATTTTTATGTGGGGTCTTAGCTAAACTGAATTCATATTGCACAACATCTTATGATATGATGATACTAACAGGGAGCAGAAGGCAGAATTTACAGTTTTTCTCCAGGTAATACAAAGTTTATGGACTATGTAAAGCTGAAGTAATCAATCAGAACATAAGATATTTAACAAACGAGAGGAGACCATTCAGTTTATCAAGCTTGTTTGTGTAGGCAATTCTGCAGCTAAAATGTTCCAATATCTCCATATTCTTTTGACTCTTTTGTTCCAGATTTTCACAGCTCTTTGAGTAAAGAAGTGCTTCCTAGCTTTAGTCTTAATTGCACTTCCTCATAATTTCCACTGCTGTACTCACATACAGTATGTGATTCGCTGTTTATTTGAAAGAATTCTGCTGGGTCTACTTTAGCAATGCCTTTGTGGATTTTAAATACTTAGATTAGGTCCCCCACTCTGCCTGCTCTGTCCAAGACTAAACAGGTTTAATTCTCAGAGTCTGTCAGATGACAACATGTCTTAAAGTCCTGGGATGCACTTGGCTGGCTTCATCTGCACAGCTTCAAGTGCTTTTGTGTCTTTCTTGTACTGCACAGAACTGCACACAATAGTTCAGTTGTGTTCTCACTCATTGTATAGTCTAAGCATAACATTCCTCGGTTTACATTCAGGTTTTACAATATAACCTAACATTTTATTTACCATTTTATTTGCTTCTGCATATTGCTTACACAGTGAGAATATTATGTTACTTTCTGTAGGACATTGTGTTCCATGTTGTATTTATAATTAAAGTTTTTCCCCACATATAGTACTTTTCCATGTTAAACTGAATTTTCCAAGTGTTTGCCTAGTTTAGATAATTGTCTTAAGTGTTGTTGAATTATCTTTTTCTGCCTTCTTAGTACCTTCAATACCTCCAGTTTTACTTTCATCTGTAAATTTCATAAATTTACAACAAAACTAGAATCTAAGTAATTCATATAAATTAGAAAAAGTAAAGGTCCAAAGACAGACCCTTGACCAATAATGAGCAATAACCCTTCATTGTGCATGTATCAGCAAGTTGAAGTTCTAGAAAGTCATGTCTTCAATTGCTTTAGCACACGCGGGGGTGATATATTCCTATACTTGAGTATACATAATGAAACAGCTGAGACTGTAGACTTGGCAAGTCATTGGCAGTTTGCCCATGGCCGATGGCTGTTACAAGGCCTATCTTATGCATGAGCACATTGAAATTCTTCCGCTAATGAACAACTCTTTATAATACAGATTAGTAGCTAAACTGTGGTCAAGAGCTGGGTTAGGTCAAGTTCTTACTATCTTCATAGCTGTAAATGACACATATGCCAGTTCTAAAAGAGAATTCCATCAATTTGGAACTGACAATAGTGGTCTTTTGCAAGATTTAGCCTTTGCAACCTTCTAGTGTATGAAAAACTGAGAAGATTAAAATTTTAAATATTTACCTTGACATCATATAGAAGGAGATATTGTTTATGGAGCATTGCAATATATTTTGTAAAAGATGGGCCTTGTAATAATGGAAATTCTTTGATTTAAAGATTAAGGGCAATGATGTTTTGGAAAGGCATGTGCAGGATGACTAAAGCTTGTTTGAACCAGTGAGATAATTTACAGAAAAGGCTACTTTGGATGGACAGATAGATAGATTTCAACTTCAACGTTTTTCCTCAAATGATACAGTTTAACTTTATAACAGGACAGAAAGCATATGGAATATTTAGTTAATATATTTCCATTCATTATCCAACCCGCTATATCCTAACTACAGGGTCATGGGGGTCTGCTGGAACCAGTCCCAGCTAACACAGGGCACAAGGCAAGAAACAAACCCCAGGCAGGGCACCAGAGTTAATATATAATCTTTACAAATCATTATATATGAAGTTACGATAATGAATTAACACTAGAATTACCAGAGTCTACGAAGAAACTCTGATCATTAAATCATATATCAATCAACACACGCTGCACGCAGGCAAGCGGGCAGTGAGAGTGGAGATAAAGATGCTAGATAGATTGTACACAACAGGCAAAAATAGTGACCACTTGATAACAGTATTAGCTATAATGAAAGAAAGCATGAATTAATCAACAGAAATAACTGTGATCGACATTTTAATATTAACGATTTACTTAAGAAAAAAAAAAAAGAAAAACGCCCCAGCACGCAGAAAGCAGATGCTTGCAGGAGGGCAGAGCGGCGAAGGTTAAAAAGAAAAAAAAAATTACACTATCTCCCCAGTGGGGAATCAAACTCTGGTCTCTGAGGAACGGCAAACATGCTGCACTTTGAGAAGCAAATCTTAGCGCTATGACACAGAAGCTGTTGTGTTGTTCTTGAACCTTTTGTGAAAGTGTGTATTTGATCTTTGGAAATCAGGCTTCACACATTCTATAGTTTATGCCTACATTTTGTAACATTTATTACTAAAATATGAAAAAAATTATGTTTTAACAATGTGTTTACACAGATTACTGTAGAAATGGAACACACATGAAATGCATGTGTTCCAAATAATGATCTATTATTTCCACTCTAAAACTCCAGCAGTTGAGTCACTCCCAGATAATCAAAGAAGGCATGAGCTGGGAAAACTTTGTGTACGTTCTGCGACGGTGGGGGATGGAATAGCTGGCTGCTTGCTGCTCGTCTTAATCGGCACATTTAGAAGACAAAAGACGGAGGCAGAGAGGTGAGAATGGTTTAAGGGGGTCCAGATCTACAAGTTTTTTCGTAGACTCTGGTAATTCTAGTTTTAATTAAAACATAAGGAAAAGTAAAGGTAACTAAAGGGTTAACTAAATGTGGCTTAAAGCTTGAAGATGTGAGGATTTTGCATCATCTTAGAGGAGCCACCAAAGTAGTTACCAAGGTTAAAATGAAGTAAAAGAGTAATGAACCCTGCCTTAAAAATAAAATAGCAAAAAAGCCCAAACAACCCTATTGTGAAGTGGTGATAAGATCAATGAGAAACCAGTAAGACACCCCTATTAACAAAGTGATGTTTAAAATAATAAAAGAATCGACATGTATACAAAGTTACTGGTGGCTGTAGCTGATTGGATAATATGACAGAATTCTGCATATCAAGAGTCAGATGATGTGATGTATTAGATAAGGTAATTTAGTAGAAAAGTATAAAAGGGAATGAATTGTTTAATTAAATGCTCACTCCATGGACCGAGATATTTGTGCATTTCTGTATGTAAATATAGAATTGATCTGCATTCTTATCTGAGCCCATGACTGACTTATTTCAAGAACAGAGAAAAGTTTTTTTCCACAACAAGCATAGGTTGAACTTGTTACACTAATTACTGAATGTAGCAGACACAAAAAGATACACAGGTGACACCATTCCCAACTACAGTTATTAAAAGCTGGATTAGAGAGTTTGTAAAATTGTAAAAGTTTCTTGACCACAGATTTCAGTGTAGTAAATATTACTAACTTTGAATATGAGCTCTTGAAAAGAGAGCAAAGTTTCTGTTTCTAAGGAAGATTACTTTTATAATCTTGTGATTGTTTCGAATACATTATCTTATAAATAGTATATTCAAAACATGTTAACATTTTATTAATTGGTTGCTACATGAACACTGTTCTTGTTACTCAGAGTAATATAATGAGAATAGTTAATACGGCCTGTAAGTTGCTGGGCATCAGAGAAATTGTTCTGGAGGCAATGTACAACATCAATTGATGCAATTAAACAATTGAATAGTGTCCTTGCTTTTTTGTTTAATATTTTGCAGGCTGAAGATTTCCTCTCTTTTTAAACAGGTTGTTCTTCTTCAAGTTGCCAAATTTGCCTGGAATGTATCTGTTATTTGACCCTCTAATGGTACTTTGTTGATGTTTGTGTCAATATGAAATTACAATACATTGTCACCATAGGGACAATATATAAAAAATACATTTAAAAATCAATTTTATTGTTACCACATAATAAGAAAAATTCTAAGGACTAGAAACTACACAACATTACATCAATATAATGATAAAACGAAGAACTGTGCCAAATTCTAACTTATAGGTGTTATAGACAGGTTAATATCATAGATAAATTAATGGAACATATTATAAAAGAAAAACAGAAATGCAGCTATTTATCCCGTGTCTGAGCTGACAGTAGCTCTAGTTATGGGATAAGATACCACTTTACAAATGTGTGTTTTATGAAGGAGCAACAAAATTACTTGTCAGCAGTAGATACTAATTGAATACCATTAAATTTAATGTAAAAACTTTATGGTAACATTTACCTTGGGAGATCTATTATAAAAGGTCAAGGAGCCTTAATTCATAGTGTAATGTACACACTTAAGTAAAGAATACTATGAGGTGCTTTTCAAAATTTTTTCACAATTGCATGATGTCAGGTGGGGTCCCACAGAGATAAGGACACTTATTCATTTGCATAAATGATTAAGAAAGAACCGGTAACAAACTGAGTGAGAACCGTCAAACAGGAATACCTAAAGGACACCCAGGTTAACAGTCATTCTTTCTCAGGCATGGGTGAGTGAGGCCTGAAGAAAAGGTGATTTTAGGGCCTAAAAGGTTCACCCTGCAGTTCTAGACCACTAGGTCTAACCCATGGCAATGGGGCTTTAACAGTTTTGGTCCCTCTTGTCCTGTACCTAACCCTGCTGGATCTCTCAATGAAACCTCACAAATGAAACATTATAACTCATGTTATAAATTATAGTAAAACTAAAAACTAGGCAGAGGGTTGGAATCTCTACCTGGATAGATTTGGCGGTACATGTAATTGTAAACTGTACCGTACAAAATAAAGGAACTCAATGTCAATTGTCCCCAGATGGTTTGGAAGGAGGATGAGTAACATTGGTTCCGACAGTGAATGTAGGTGTGATGAGCAACCGCTTGCTGTTGAGGGAAGATGCCTTGTGTGTTGTCGGCTGGGACACAGCTGGAGACACTGCCCGTATTCATTGCAGGAATAAAGTCTCCCCATCACAGTCTTGTATATATCTTTCAGGGCAGAGCCGTGGACTGACGGGAAGCTTCGCCACCCAAGGCTCAGCTGTGGGAGGGGCAATGTGACAGAGGGCTGGGCCTCTTTCCTGGCCAGGAGGCCGTCATAGTGGAAGGACTGGGGGAGCAGATGTATGCAGGGCACAGCCTCCCCGAGCGCTAGATGGCAGCCCCCCATGATTACAGCAGCATCTTGGATCTCTGCAGGGCTCTATGGGGTTTAGAGTATGGCACAGCCCTGTTGGATTCCTTGGCAGCCGCCAGGGTGAGCTGCAGAGCCCTACTTTGGATTTTCACCACACCTGGGAGTGATTCCAGACCTCCCTAACAAGCCACTTAGAGTACTCCCAGGTGCAGCCTAAAAGGAGCTGCCTGCCTTCATTTCTGGAGCCAGAGTTGGGAGGAAGAAGAATAAAGCTTGCCAGAAGAGGAGTAGAGGCAGAAGGACTGAGATAAAGAGAAAGAAGGAAAGAAAGTGTTCTTTTATTTTACTGTATGCTGGGACTGTGCAGGGGGAACAATTGAAAAACGTTTCCCCTGTAAACAAAAATGTGTGTTGTGCTTGAACTTGAACGTGGCATCTGTCTGTGTTGGGTTTGGGTGGCTGGTGTGCCCCCTGGTGGTCATAAGTGGCGTAGTTGGTAGTATTCCTGGACATCTGCAAGGCAGAGACCTGATCTAAACATAGATATTTATTTTTTTAACTTTAAAATACAAAAAATAAATAATATCAGTTAATTACTTAATTTTCTAACAGGAAACGTGCTGTCACATCCTTAAAATCAAAGGTAGAATTCTTACAGGAGACCAACTTCAATAGGAAAAATGAAAAGTTTGGAGCGTAGTCTGGCAAGGTTTTTCAGTTTAACCATGGTAAGAAGAGCAAAGCAGTTAGAATTTAGACTTATAAAGCAATACCTTTTGTAGCTACTGACACAATATCCGACTTTGAAGGGCACTATATTGTAGTGGTTGGGAAACTGAACAAAACTAATTTAATACTGTTGAATATATATGTGCCCATTTGAAAAGACAAAAAGTTCATAGGCATAGGGTCTTTAATTTCCATTTTTTTATTTGTTTTTTATTATTTATTTTTTTTTAATGTGTAACTGTTTTACTTACTTTGAGCTTCAATATACCTGGCTAAAAGCATTTGTTTAATGGAAATTTAGGTGGTTTTCGGTGTGATGTTGGGCATTTTCAGCTGCCACCTTTCAGAATGTTCTTACATTTCCATATTAATGCTTTATACATTTTCTTTCTAGTCAGGTTAACTGCTTTTATGCACAATGTGAGGTATGTTTAATCCAGATTCTCATTCCTTTCCAACTAATTCAGAAATTTATGTGGCTGTGCCAGAATTAAAAATCTGCCATGTTGGCACCATGATAATTACATTGGCAGAGTCCATAGGTGAGCCCCTGGGGAGAAACATGCTCATTCTCAGTAGAAATCTGCCTGGATTTATTTACAAGTATATGAAGATAAGACAAACAATGACATCTGTGAAAAGAAATTAAAAAAATAAACAGGTAAATAAAGTAATACATAATAATGTGTAATCATATATCAATTCTGTCCAATGGATTTGTTTGCTTTTGAGCAGTGACATAGTTATAAATGCATAGTAGAAACAGTAAAACACAACTTGCAAGCTTAAGAATATCAGTCAGTCATGTCTATAGTACAGGCCAGCAACATAAACCAAGTAAGACATTGATTTATTTTTTATGAAACACTTTTATGATTTCCTCATTAAAAATAAAAACTAAAGACTGCATATCGTATCATCCTAGAGAGCAGTTTTTGTGACATGTGTTTTACATTTCAGTATTTGAGTGGTTTGCAACTGAAATCACTTCATCCAGAGTAACTTGCTCCAAATATCCTTTTCCCTTTATCACTGTTTTAAAGCACAGAAGCTTTGCTATTTGTTATGCACAAGGATAGATTGGTTAATTTCTTTTCCTAACAGCCCCTGCTCCTGCTTTTCTCTGTGAGCTTGTCCAGGAGATGTAGGGACTGTTGGCTTCATATTAATGGTGCTTTATGGGATTTGGAGTTGAGGCCAAAGCTATAATGTCTTTAATAATCGTCTGTTTCTCATTTCTATTTGGCATTTAATCCTAATTTGCTCATCTTTTATTGGTTGCATCAGTTTGCTCAGTTTAATTGGTGCCCAAAGCAGTATCATCTTTATGAATTGGCTATTTTCTATTTCTAATTGGCATTGAATCTTAATGTCTTTCTCTCTGCTAGTCAAACCAGCTAAGTGTGAATTTTACTTTATTACAGTTTACACAGAAACCATAACAAGACGATAAGAAATGATACAGTTAAAATGAAAGGAGTGCATTTTTGTTCTTTTGTTTATGACAATTTTTTTTAAATTTTTTTAATGTGTGCTATATTTATATACTAGCAAAATACCCGCGCTTCGCAGCGGAGAAGTAGTGTGTTAAAGAAGCAATGAAAAAGAAAAGGAAACATTTTGAAAATAACGTAACATGATTGTCAATGTAATTGTTTTGTCACTGTTGTGAGTGATGAGTGTTGCTGTCATATATATATATATATATATATATCCATACATATATACATATACACATATATATACACACACACATATATACATACATATATACTCAGCAAAAAATGAAACGTCCCTTTTTCAGGACTGTGTATTTCAACAATAATGTTTTAAAAATCCAAATAACTTTACAGATCTTCATTGTAAATTGTTTAAACAATGTTTTCCATGCATGTTCAATTAACCATAATCAATTAATTAACATGCACCTGTGGAATGGTTGTTAAGACCTTAACAGCTTACAGAAAGTAGGCATTTAAGGTCACAGTTCTAAAAACGCAGGACACTAAAGAGACTTGTCTACTGACTGTGAAAAACACCCAAAGAAAGATGCCCAGGGTCCCTGCTCATCTGCGTGAACGTGCATTAGGCATGCTGCAGGGAGGCATGAGGACTGCTGATGTGGCTAGGGCAATAAATTGCCATGTCCACACTGTGAGACGCCTAAGACAGCGCTAAAGGGAGACAGGAAGGACAGCTGATCATCCTCGCAGTGGAAGACCACGTGTAACAACACCTGCACAGGATCGGTACATCCGAATATCACACCTGCGTGACAGGTACAGGATGGCCACAACAACTGCCCGAGTCAAACCAGGAACACACAATCCCTCCATCAGTGCTCAGACTGTCCGCAATAGGCTGAGAGAGGCTGGACTGAGGGCTTGCAGGCTTGTTGTAAGGCAGGTCCTTACCAGACATCACCAACAACAACGCCGCCTATGGGCACAAACCCACCTTCGCTGGACCAGACAGGAGTGGCAAAAAGTGCGTGAGTTTCTGCATGACAGCAATGTCAGTGTTCTGCCATGGCCAGCGAAGAGCCCAGATCTCAATCCCATTGAGCACGTCTGGGACCTGTTGGATCGCAGGGTGAGGGCTAGGGCCATTCCCCCCAGAAATGTCCAGGAACTTGCAGGTGCATTGGTAGAAGAGTGGGGTAACATCTCACAGCAAGAACTGACAAATCTGGTCCAGTCCATGAGGAGGAGATGCACTGCAGTACGTCAAGCAGCTGGTGGCCACACCAGATACTGACTGGTACTTTTGATTTTGAGCCTCCCTTCATTTAGGGACACATTGTGAAACATTTTTAGTTTATGTCTTATGGTGTTGACTCTTTTAGTGTTCATACAAATATTTACACATTAAGTCTACTGAAAGTAAAAACAGTTGAAAGTCAGAAAACGTTTCTTTTTTTGCTGAGTATATATATATCTACATATATACACATACATATACACACATACATACACACACACATATACACACAAATACATATATATATACATACACACACACATATATAAACATATATATACATATACATACATATCTACATATATACACACACAGCTATTTCGTATCAGTGCAAGACGCTGCTTGTTAAAACGGATAACTCCCGCTCTTACGTGCAAGTCTGCGTGGATATTATGAACTATCGTATTTGTTCAAGTTATATTTAAATTTTAAATAGAAGGAATTTTTATTTAGTCGACAGAAATATCTTTGGTAGGAATGGTAAAAACAGACAGGAATATTATTCCTGAATAAATCAACTCAAACCTTAAACAACTTATAATATTTTGCTCTCCATAAAAATATATCATGTCTAAATTATACAAGTTAGAAATAAAGTAAACGTTAAAAGAACAAACATTCAAATTTCTTTACTCTTATGTAATTTTATATAAAAAATAAACTTAGATTTTAAATATCCCAAAAGATTTTGCTCTCCATAAAAATATATCCTGTCAAAATTATACAAATTCAAATATGAACATGCTGCATAACAAAACCTGGAAATATAAATAAAATGTGTTCTTTTCAGCAATAACAAATCAAATCATTCAGTTGTCTTTGCTCATATGTCATTTTAGAGCTGGACGCCTGGCATCTTTTTTTGGCAACAAGTTCGTTTATGTTTGGTGTGAGGTTCTGTGTTGTGGAGATTCTCAGGATGGACTGCAGGTGCTCATCAGTGAGGCGACTCCTGTGTGCTGTTTTGTTAGTCTTTATCACTGAGAAGAGCTTCTCACACAGATATGTGCTACCAAACATGCACAAGGTTCGAGCCGCATGTAGACGGACTTTTTTTGTTCTTCAAAGTCACCAAAGCGCCGTGCAAACTCAGTGCGCTCAGTTTATCAGCAAAGTGCGTATTTGGGAACACCGTAGTGACGACTTGGTTCAACATTACTTGGCAACAGGGAAAGTGGGCAAGTTGCACTGGTGCATTTGTGTCTCCCATAAAAGCAGCTTCACTTGAAATCACTTTGTGATTGTGCACGGGTAAAAACATCCGCTGAAGTGTCAGATTCTTATTTAATTCTTCTGCTTTCTGTATCTTCTGCATTGCATTGAGGTCTTTCAGGTTACCCTGATGTTTTGTCTCATAGTGCCGTCTTAGATTAAATTCTGTAATTACAGCCACATTAGCTCCACAAATGAGACACACGGGTTTACCGGCAATGTCAGTAAACAATATACTCCCATCGGTTTTTAAAGGCTCTATTTTCAGAATCAACTTTTCTCTTCAGCATTGTGTGGGCTAGCTTCGCAATAACTTGCAGCATCATAAGCTAGACTTGATTAACGCGGTAAGTGTTCGGCAAGGCAGCTGAAGCGCTGCATTATGGGATCTGTAGTTTATTGTGTTACCAGCGCTTCATATACCCGGGCCATTAATAACAATAATACAGTATATAAAATGATCTTGCGGGCCGGATATAATTACACGCTGGAACGGATGTGGCCCGCGGCCCTTGAGTTTGACACATATGGACTAAATAGAACTTGAAAAGATATATTTTTTCAAATGTGATCGCGCAATTCAGATAGAGTTGACGCACACTACAGCCTGCATGCCTCAATAAGTCATCCTTCCCCTCGCTCTTACTTTTTTACCATTCATCTAATGAATACACTGAGTATGGCTTTACCAAAACAATCATTGATGGCGAATAAAGTATCCATTATTCGAGTATGTAGATCGGGGTATATATATACATATATATATACCCGCGTATCGCAGCGGAGAAGTAGTGTGTTAAAAAAGCTATGAAAAAGAAAAGGGAACATTTTAAAAATAACGTAACATGACTGTCAATATACAGTATTTGTTTTGTGAGTGTTACTGAGTGTTGCTGTCATCAAGGATTTGATTATCATTATTTCTTTCAATCAGGTTCGTATTTGTAGGATGTGTTGTGTTCAAGTTACATTCCGTGTTTGTCAATCGTTGTAAAGATGACAGGTTTCATTCATCGATTTGTTTCTTACTGCATCAATAAACAGCTCGTCTTCTTCTTTATCTGAGACCTGACACACTGCATGCACGGGTTTTTTTTTTACACTGTCTTCCTTTAGCGGGACATTGACTTTTTCCACTGTGTGCTTTGTTTCCGCAATAGCTGGATTTATGAATATGCTTGTATGTATCAGACGCTTCATATTTTTTGCTGCCTTTTCAATTGTGTAATTCGGTTTTTGTTCAGCGCTCTTTGGAACTGTTGCTTTTTATCTGTGCACTGCGTCAGTTCACGTGAGCCGCTCGGTGTACATGCATCGAAGGTTCCCAGCTGTGCTGGTGCCATCTCGTGCTATGTCCATGGCTGTATTTAATGTTACCGAAGTCCTGGCACTTAAAACTTTCTCTCGCAGTTTCGCTGAGTTTGTGCCAAACACCACCCTGACCATCTCATCTTCCTCTGCATAAGCACAGTCCTTCACCCGTGAATATTTAGTGGGAGTTTGCTATTGGATTGCCGCTGACGGACGGATGGCCTTATATGGGCAGGCACTAAATTAGAAACGCCAGCGGCAGCCTGTCTATGAACTTAATTTAAAGTGTAGGTTTACATCGTGCTTTGTTTCCGAAGTAGCAGAACTCATGAATATGGTTGTATATGTCACTCGCTCGCTTCTTATTGTTTCGCTGCCTTCTCAATTATATAATGCATGTTTTCTTCAGCGCTTTTTGGAGGTCTTCCTGGTTTTCTATGTACTGCGTGATTACGTGGGAGGCGTGATGATGTCACACGAAACTCCGCCCCCACGGCGTTCAAGCTCATCTCCATTACAGTAAATGGAGAAAAACAGCTTCCAGTTATGACCATTACGCGTAGAATTTCGAAATGAAACCTGCCCAACTTTTGTAAGGAAGCTGTATGGAATGAACCTGCCAAATTTCAGCCTTCCACCCACACGGGAAGTTGGAGAATTAGTGATGAGTCAGTGAGTGAGTGAGTGAGTGAGTCAGTGAGGGCTTTGCCTTTTATTAGTATAGATTCTTGAATAAAACTGGCTTATTCTTTAGTCTAAAAAGAAATACGATACAATTCCACTTATCCCCTTCCTCTACTGTCTTCATGCCCAGGTCTGTTTGACAGGTTCCACCAGGGGACTCTTCACATCTCATATAAAATCAAACTACCTCTCCTGCATTGATTCTTCTATAACTGTTTTGAACTTGTTTCAACTAAAATACACTATACTCCAATTAACTCTTCTGCACAAATAAGATTTTTTTTCTGGTATCGTTATACTGCACTGATAATCCTTGAATTTATTTTCAAGTGTAAAGTGAATTGATAGTGTACTCTGTAGAATTACTGTTTCCTGTAAAAAACAATCTGAATAAGATTTCTTTTTGATGACATCGTTGTTGGAGCTAGTTGAGCTGCTTTAAGTATGTGGTTAAGATGCCTCCCTGTGCAGTTCTCCCTAAACATTGTCCTAGACATGTTCACTGGGTGAACAACTTGTAGCAGACCCAGGACACACTGGAGAGATTATATTTCTTAGATGACTTAAGAATGCATGGGAACTCCCCAGGAACAGCTGGAAGTTGTAGCTGAGGATAGGAAACTATGGGCTCAACTGCTGCCACTGTGACTCTCACCGGGAAAAGGGGTTTCAGAAAATGAGATGAGATGAGTTTTCGTTACAATATGAACCCATAACGGTCTTGGGCATTTCACAGTCTGTATTGCACATGATGAAATTCACGCATTTTGCATAACATTACATCACACCTGCTTAATGTAATTCAGGAACATGCCCTGACAGTATCATCCAGGAATGGACCTTGAATCACATCATCATTCCATCACAAAGCTCATTCATCACACATTACACACCTTCCCCTCACATACAGCCAATTCAGAATTGTCAGGTATAACATTAGAATAATTACAGTGAGAGGAATCAATTAATTCCAAAATAGCTTTTGAACCTATATAAACACATATTGTCACACACATGCATATTGGAGGCAGCTAAAGGGCCTGAATGAGGACAATTCCACACTAGACCAGGGGGTGGCGAAGTGTACTGATCCTTTCTCTCTTTGACTTACGAGAAATTCCGCCTGGCCCTGATGACACCACTTTCCGGTTCCAGCCCCACTGATGTCACTTCCTCTGCTTTCCCTTAAAACTGCCATCAATTACCTCAGCAATTCAGTTATATTCTGCACTCAAACCGACATACTACTTTCAACAATTTTTAAGCCAGGAAAAATTATACGGGTGGCTGCCCCAAACCTTTTGTGGCTTTTTGTCTTTTCTTTTATAACAATATATATATATATATATATATATATATATATAGAAAGAGCACTGGCCCCAGCATTGATCCCGAAGAGACACCACTTTTAACATCACTTAAACAGGAAAAGGTTCCTGGTGTCATAACAATTTGCTTCCAGTGTTTAATCCAATTTCACATGTACTGTTTCTAGAGTACACATTAAGTGTTCAACTCCTGTGTTTTTGTTTGATCAATAGCCTGTCATGTGGTACCTTTCTAAAAATAAAGATACATAATGCCATATGTACCTTTATGATCACAAGCTTTCCTTGCTTCCTCCAAGAATTTTAGCATATTAGTAAAACATGATTTCCCAGAAATTTCTTTGATTTCAGCCCTTTTCATCTAAGCAGAACTTCTTCCTCTGTGATTTCCAGATCAATGATTATATTTAATAGACCCAGTAGCAGCTAGAAAGTTATTAATCTGTTTACACACGCAGACTTCAGAAAACTGTGAATTCAGAACATTTGCAATTCCAATAACTGTATATTTAAGTTCACCATTACTGTTCCTACTGCACTTCACCTTTTTAAACATTTTTTAATGCTAAAATACTGAAATAATCTCATTGAGTCAATTTTTGCATTTTTCTATAACAACCTTATAGTATTCCTAATATCTTTTTCAACCATTCTTCTCACGTGCTCATAAGCCTTACGGTAACTACTGGAATTATTTGTCACAAAAATTGTTCCTTCTTTAGCTATTTCTTTTTTTAGTTCCTTATTTATCTACCTCAAAGTGCTATGGATTTTAAATTTTGGTTGAATTGTCTTACATTTAATGTAAAATATCTTTAACTTTCTCCAGTGTTCCTCAGCAGCCTTTCTTCTTAAATATTTGCCCCATTTTGTCTCTTGTCGACATCTCCACATCTACTCAAAATTTGCATTATTAAAATTAAACAGCTTTAATTTTGGAATACATGTTTTGCCAGAACACTATTGAATATATTTGATCAGGATCACTAGATCCTAATATTTTAGTCACTCCTACTCCAGAATTCAATCATGAATATTGCAGAACAATAAATCTGTTTTATCAAGTGGTCATTACAATGTCTATAAATTCCAGTTCTTGTGCTCTGTTTTTTGTAGTATTTCCCAGTTAATACTAGTGTAAGTAAAGCTCCCTAATACTATACTATACACCTCAAAATATGCATTTTTAAATTGTATTAAATACTTGCAGAAATACTGCACTCCCAATAGTAGTGGTCTTTACTGTATTCACATTATTATTTTTAATATACAAATGCTTTTAATTGCTGTGGTGTTTTTGGTGCTGGCCCAGGGGCCTTTGCCTTCAGGCTCAAATCCAACCCCCCAAGTGCCCACATGCCAAAATCCATAAGAGGAAGATACCCCACCCCGCCCCAGCTTCATGAACCAATCGAGGGTATCCTCACCAAAATCCCATTCAATGAAAGCAAAAGTAGAATTTTTACAGGAGATGACCAATTATCCGTATACTGGATTGTTAAAAGTATGATCGACTCTATTAAAAAGATCTATTCATTATGTTACCTGGTTTGGGGGAATCTTATTCCAGGCTTCAGTTCTGTATAATAATCACTACTACAACATTCAACACACTTACAATAAATAACTAACTTGCTAACTTGGAACTTGGTGATTATGCATACTTTGCTGCTTAGCCAATCACAGCAGTTGATAGGTTGAATATTCTGATTTCATTTATTGTCTTTATAAAGTATCAATGTGCATGTAGAGACAGATTTGCAAGAATATATTTCAAAATATTCCATATAAATATCAATATCTCTTTTCCATATTCACTCTATCAGTGATTTTCCTCCTTGCCATTTTCTTTACCTTGTGGTGACTGCTGCTGTTGTGTTGCTCCTGTTTTGGAAAAAATGGCAATAATTTTCATGTCACCAGCAACTTTTTCTCTGCTGGCATATACAGACATATAGTTTGTGGTTGATCGGCTTTTCGGTGCTCAAATGATAAGGGCTTGTAAAATATAAAGTGAATATGAGATAACCTGGATCAATCTATCCGGGATTGCAGGAGCCGATTGAAAACCAGCGTTCCGGAAGTGGCTAATCCGCTGGTGCAAAATAGCACAATAGCAAGTGGGAACTTGTTTTAAAATCCAGGATTATTTAATCTCTCTTTCTGGAACAGATCCTTAGTCAGTTTCGTCCAGTTCTCTTGTACAGTGCAGGCTAGCTACAATGTCTATTAAAAACACATTCACATTTTATTGTTCTACAACTTTCAATCACAGTGGATTTATTTTTTTTTATTTTTTGACATTGACCAACCAAAAAAGGAATGTTTAAATATCAAAGTTAAAAAATGGCTAATTTCTAACATTAATTTACTATTAGTGGCTATTTATTTACTTATTATTCTTTTGAGTACTACAGCTGTTATCACTGCTCCTGCGTTGTACATGCTGCATGCAGTTGAACCCAAGTGCTTTACACAAGCAAATAAAATTGCTCCTGTGCAGCAAAAAAAACCCAAAAAACTCTAAAATAAAAACCCATAAAGAATACTGCACCACCCATTACTGGAAACTAAATGAAAAGTGTTTAGGAGCAAAGCCTGCAATTTGTTTAAACTTGCAGACAGAAACCACATGTAGATGCAGCTCTCAGTTCTCTAGAAAAGTATTATATCTGCTCAATACATCGGCAAAATAAAGCTTCAAATTTCAGCCAAAGTGCCAATGCCTTTTGTTCAATTAACCTAAAAGGCATGTTTTTGGGATGAAAACATGGACCAAAAAAACAAGCAAAACACAGACACGGAAAAAAAATACAAACTCCAAACAGACAACAACTAGCCTTGTGATTCAGATCCATGATGAAGCAGTGCTACCACTACACTACTATGCATGTAGAATTTAAAAACTTTACACAATCTGAATATGATAAATTGATGCATGAATGTATGTTTTATAAAAAAATAATGTTAGCAGTGACCAACAAAATTCTTTTCAACTGATAAAAGTTATTTAAAATAATGTGTCATTGTCAGGCTTGCTTAATTCAGTTTAGGGTAGTGGAGAGAACCATTGTATAACTCAAAATACCAACGGATAATTGTTATTCAAATGACTCTTGTATTTCTTGCCTGTAAATTATTTTTCAAATACAAATTACAATAAGAGAAGACATAGTAAGCAGAGATGGAGAGAAAAGAAATAGTTTCTCGGTGGTGCTAATATATATTACATTCTTTAATCAAGCTACATATTGATCAAAATTGATTCTAATAATGGCATAATTGAAAAAATTACAGTAAATTTCTAGAAGGGCAGCATGTATTTAGAAACTCCACCATTAAATGCTATAGTTGTGTCTCTGTTACACTCTGTCAATTCAGTGAAATCATTATTTATACTCCCTACAGTGTCAATTGTAGCCATTCTCTGATGCATGCATCTGTCTGATAGTCACTTTTGATTAATGCTCATATATACAGTACTGTTTGAAAAAAATGCAACTTTTAAAGTTCTATGCTGTTGAGCACAAAATATATCAGCTCACAGCATTTCAAAAAACCTTGCTTGTTTTTTAAAATAGAGTAGATTAAAAGATAACCTCTAAAATCACGTACAGTGCACTGCAAAGGGAGTATTAATAGTAATGAAGTATAGATATTATCATAAACTACCAAACAGCTATAAAAAGCACAAGGAATATGATTTAAAATGAAATTGCATTTATGCCAAATTAAATAAATAACAAGTCGGAAAATGTATGCATGGTGTAACATTCAGAAGCGTTCTAGGACTTGATTGAAACTGATTTGAAATTTTCAACATTTTACATTTTTTTAATTACTTCATCAAATTGTCAGTTTTCACATTTCATTTATTAAATTTGGTTTGTAACAATAAGTATTGTTCAGAGATAATAGAATGCTGTGACATGCGCTAGTAGACTACATTAAATGCATGGTTTTTAACAGTGTCATGGTTTAGCCATTGTTTTTCCCCTAGTTCAATTGAATTGTTTATTCATTCTATTTTTTACTTGTTAAATATTATTTTGTATATTATGTTACTGGGCGGTCTCATGGTCTGGAATCCCTACAGATTTTTTTTTTTTTCTCCAGCCGTCTGGAGTTTTTTTTGTTTTTTCTGTCCCCCCAGGCCATTGGACCTTACTCTTATTCGATGTTAATTAATGCTGATTTATTTTGTTTTCTTATTGTGTCTTTTATTTTTCTGTTCTTTATTATGTAAAGCACTTTGAGCTACTGTTTGTATGAAAATGTGCTATATAAATAAATGTTGTTGTTGTTGTTATAAATTCTATTTTGTTTTGTTTATATGTTATACATGAATTATTATTTATTTCACTTTGCTGTTTATTAGTGTTTTTTGTTATCTGCTTTGTGTCACTCAGCACTACCAGAAGTATGTCATAGGCATACCAGTCAACAGTAAATGGAGTCTGTGGTGAAGCTGAGAAGACCATCTGCTACATAGTGTCCAGGTGCCACATACTGGACCTGAAGTAATATCTTGAACATCACAACAAGGTCTGTATGTATGTGCATTGGACACTTTGCTAACAGCTGGGTGCTCCGACTGCAGACAAGTGGTACGATAATACCCTGACGCGGCTGTTGACACCGGAGACTGTGTCATCATGTGGGACAAGACTGTTCCTAAATATTGTACGATCACTGCCAACAGGCCGGACAAGAACAGCAAGTCATGTGTCTTTATTTATGTGACAGTCACAGTCCCGGATGACAACATCATCCTGAGCAGGGAGGAGGAGAAGATTGACAAGGATAAAGACCTTGAGATTGAAGTCAGATTCATGTGGAACACGAGTACAAGAGTGGATCCTTTTGTCGTAGGCACAATGGGAGCCATCAAGACAGGGTTCCAAGAGCAAATGAACAAGCTCCTGTGTAGAATCAGCACATAAGAGATTCAGAGAACTGCACTCCTCGGTACAGCCCATATTCTTAGATTAGTAATCAGCTAAACAACAACATGAGTTCAAAGCCTGAGAAGTCTGGTTGACTCTGGCGAACATACAAGCATATCTTAGTGTGCTGACAGGAGGTTGGTAATAATAACAATAATAATTCAAAAACTATATACAGTATAGTATAGGAGAAACAGACATAGGAAAATACAATTTGAAGATGAACACAGCAGTAGGACTCTAGACATTGAATGCATTGCTAAAAGGGGTATCACAGAACCCAAAACCTCAGAAAAAAATTAACTAAGTCTTGGGTTCAAAACTGACTTTTTTATTACAAAACTACTGTACAAGTTCTCTTTATCACAACCTTCTTTATTAGTTCTCTTTTTCTCATTCTGTCTCTTTCTTGTCCACTCCTCCACTTTTCAAGGTGAGCTTTGTTCGACTCCACACCCACTTATGACTCCTGGAGTGAGGTGTAATATCTTCCTTTTATGCAGGACACAGGAGGTCTTCTTATGTCAGGATTCTGCACAGAGGAAGCACTTCCAGGTCCGGTGGAAGCCCAACAAAGTAGGGACAGGCACTCCCTGCAGCGGTTCGTTGGCAACTGGGCGACAGTCAATTCGGCGAAAAGACAACTCAACCAAAGACAACTATGCCCCAAAACAACCCTGCCAAAAGACAACTCGGCGAAAGACAACTTGGTGACATCCTTTACCAGTTACATAATAGTTAGGTTCAAACAGATTTTTTAATTATATTTAAATGACAACGTGATTTAAAATGTTGAAAATAAATTTATATAATTGACAAACGAACTTTATTGTGCAGATGGAACAAACTCTATTTTACATTATCTTCTGCAACCAAAATTGCTAATCCTTTATATAAATTGCATTGACTGTAATCATATGATAATGTCATTTAGAATACAAAAGGTGACCTGCAAGTATAGTTTAAGGAATATCT
Source organism: Polypterus bichir lapradei (assembly GCA_026402145.1). Lineage (NCBI taxonomy): Eukaryota > Metazoa > Chordata > Cladistia > Polypteriformes > Polypteridae > Polypterus > Polypterus bichir. The sequence goes on from JANRMT010062854.1 coordinate 8,891,572, forward strand.
TTACTCTGAACATATTGGAACTCTTATAAACCAGGTGATTCTGTGGATTTTCTGGCACCCTACGTTGTCTTTTAAATATCTTTATAAAAGCTCTTTGAACCTAACTATTACCTAACTGAAGGATGTCGCTGAGTTGTCTTTTCGCCGAGTTGTCTTTCACCGAGTTGTCTTTTCGCCGAGTTCTCTGTCACCACTTGTCTTTTTGACGAGTTGTCTGTCGCCCAGTTGGTTGAATGCCCTGCAGCACCCTCTGGTGGCACCCACAGAACCCAGCAGGGCTGCCCCATGGGACCACAATTCCCAGCATGCCATGCGGGTGTGTGTATGGGTACAACAATGGGAACAAAACCTTTTATTCTGCTGGAATCCAGGCACTTCCAGGCAAGTGGCGCAAGTGCATTGAGAAGGGTGGGGACTACATTGAGAAATTACATTATCAGTTTTGTTAAGGTTCGTCCCATTTTCTAACTAATAATATACAGGAAATGCTTAGACAGAAAAGTGCACTTCAGAATGTTGATGTTGACGAAGAGGTCATCAGTAGTTGAAGATTGACTGAGCATTGTTTACCACACTTAAACTTGAAACAGCAGCCAAAAAATATTACTACGTGTTGGAAATCAATGCACTGTTGCTTGGCTATGAATATGTGATCAGCCAATGATCTTGTATGATCAACCCATTAGGCTTGATAAACAGGTGACAATGCCATCATGAAAAGAGGCACTGCAAAAGAAATACTCTGGTATTAAAAGAGTAATTCATAAATGTGCCGCTTGGAAAAGTTCTAAAACCTGCAAAAATGTAATGCAACTATATTATTGAAATAAAATATTATGCAATTATCTTTCATAATAAACGACTTTAATATAATTGCCTTTTTCTCAATTTAATGATGGATTTATATCACATAAATGTTTATATATCACTATCCTTTTTCATGTAATTGTTTATTTCATAATTGATTTTTTAATGCATAAGTTCAGACATACACCAGTTTTGACCTGTCAACTGAATAAGGAAACTTTCTGTATCTGATCAGGAACATGTACTGTACTGGAGAATATTTTTAATGAGTGTTTATTTATTTGCTCTGCTATTAATATGGTCTAAATGGCTGGCTATAAGGTAAAAATATATGTAAAATATTCCTTACATCAAATTATCTTTGTTATATTTTTAAAGTTATTTCCTTTGAAGGAAGTCTAAACTTTATTGGAGCCTTCTGGTAAGAAAATTATAACAGACACAGGCTAAAAGATTATACATGTTTTTTAAAGATGAATGAAGACTGGCCTTGAAAATGCAGGTGGAGGTTGTACCATATTACACATTGTTTATTTCTCAGATACCAGCCATGTTTATCCTAATCAAAGTTTTTGTTCTGTGCTTTGTTGGCTGTATAGCTGCCATGCTTGATGTCAGTTTAACATTTTATTTTTAAATATTTTTATAAGAACTCACTTTTGACCTTGCTGCTTTCAAAAGCTTTGCTTATTTATCTCCTGTGCGATCTAATTAAAACTGATGGAGATTTACCCTTCTTTCCAGGTTGAATCTTTCCAATGCCAAATCCAGCAAAGTGTAGCACAAAACATTAATTGTTTCAACACACTGTGCTCTCTCTACAGCCTTTAGGGTCACAGGCACCAAAGGCCAGTCTGAGAGTAAACAGCATTGTGCTGCAGAGGCGCATAGTTTTGCCAATTGGTATCCTAGCAATCACATATCTTTAACTGTCAAGAAGTTACACATACAGTATATACTGGCAACAGTGTTATAGTTGTGGCTGAAAACAGAATAACAAAAAATGGTTAATCAAGAGCAAAATCCCATGCATGCTAACTATGAAAGACGTTTTATAAAATTAACCAAATTAATTAGGAGAAAAAAACTCTGCAGCCTAATTTGGACAATGCAGGATCTGCTTATGGAATTCAACTACCTTCAGTGGAGATCATCAGAGAATAGCAGTGACATCTAATATGATCAGGTTACAGAAACTGTCCTGAGAGCCAATAAGAAGAATCTACAATGTAGAAGTTAGAGCAATAGGTAAAAACTTGGTCATAAAATTAAAACCGATGCCATATAATATGACAGACTACTCAGGCCTCTTGTGTATAAAAGAGATGTTTAAGCTACATAACTATCCACCTTAATATAAAGATTAATTTGGTATCTGATTATATAAAGATAAGTGTCTGTGTGTCTGTCTGTGTGTCCCTCTAGGATATACCATCATTCCAAAAGATGGTGAATCAAAAACATTTTTAGTAATAAAATGTATTGCATCTCGCATTCCAAAAGGTGGCACATCACAAATATTAACACTGGTTTTATGAATCTCATTCAAAATGACATATAAGAGAGATATATGAACAGCATGCTGGAATGCAGAAGTTAAAGCTAAAGTCTACATTGATTGCTTAGATTTCAGTTCATCACAGCATGTCTAGTGTTTTCATTTTTTAATACCTGATGTGCCATATCAGCGCACGTTTTTCAGATAATCTAACCATCCTTAGAGAAAACACCTAATATAATGCAGTTAATGATTTCCTTCCTGGTATACCTTCAGATTCCACTTAATAATCTTAGTATTAGCAGACTAAAGTGCAAAGCAGAAACTCAGCTCGGACACCAGAAGAGACAGTCATGCACACATCTTCATACTGAGCCAAATGAGTCTCCAATAAATTCTAACATTAATTTTGTTAGAGGGGACATACAGTAGATGCTAACAGAGCCACAAGTCCTGCCACCTACTGGTTTAAGTAATTGACTAAAATGAGTAAGCATGCAGGTACAGTAAATAATGAGTTCATTATTGCTAAACAGTTGATTCTTATTATTCGATTTTGCTTTATACAATCCACATCTCATATATGGAGGAAATATAATTTTCATGAATAAATTTAACTTTGGGCTGTCAAAGGGAAAACTAATTTTGATATCACTAGTATATGTTTTGAGCATTTTTGGAAAGATGTGTGTCCATGTATTTGTGATGACATTTGTCAACATTGTAACTTGAGAACATACAGTATTTACAGTTTGTATTTCTATTGCGGACCAAGCTTGTGTGTGTTCATCAATTTGTGTCAATGTCCAGGTTTTTATAGCTGGTATATTTGCTACCCAGTAATAAAAACTTAAAAGTTGAGTAGAGCCATGCCACCTTCTGCTTTAGGTCGTTGTAGGGTCACCCTTTGGATGTGTGGATGTTTTGCATTCCAAATAAATAAGGTTATGATTGAATCTGATTTCTTAACAAATGATTTGCTAATGTATATGGGGATGCTTTGAAATAGAAAAAGAAGCTTGGGAAGGATATTCATTTTGACAGTGTTAATTCTGCCTGCTAAAGTGAGATGGGGTGTAGACCACCTATGAACATCTTGTTTAAGTTTTTCCTTGCAGACAGCAAACTTTGTTGAAAAAGAGCTTTATATTTTGTTGTGATGTTCACCTCTAGGTATTTAAACTGATCTGTGATGATAAAAGGGAAGGTGTTGAATCTGATGATGTGTACTAGAAAGTTGAGTGGAAAAAGCACATTTTTATTGAAGTTAATTTTGAGTCCAGATATCTTTTAAAATTCTGCTAGTGCTGTTAGGACTGCAAGCACAGACTTTTGTGGGTCTATTATATATAGTGCCATATCATCTGCATATGGTGATATTTTTTTGTTCAAGTCCTTCTCTGAGAATCCCCTTTATCTCAGATGCATTTCGAAAGTGAACAGTCAATGGTTCAATGGCGACTGCAAATAACAGTGGTGACAGTGGGCATCCTTGTCTAGTACCACATTCTAGTTTGAAGTAGTCTGAACTAATGTTGTTAATACACACTGAAGCTTCTGGACTGTTATACAGTAATTTGATCTATTCACATACAGTATGTTGAGGTTTGAAGGTGTTAAATCAAGGAAAATACGAATATGATTATTTTCAAATATAATCTCTTGTTTCAGTCTGAGAAGTGACATCAAATTTACTTAAGATTGTAACTTGTCGAAATGAACAATAAGGCTTCTAGGTTTTGAGGCATTCAATCCACGTACAGTGGTAAGCTGCTGATATCTCGGTGTCTGATTTAAAGTCCTCTCCAATTATTTTAGAGAATAATTCAGTTATGATTTTCACTGGATTTGGACTTTCACAGTTTTCAGGGAGACCTTAAATTCTGATATTATTTCATTTGTTTCCATCTTCCAGCGCAGTTAGTCTGTCTCCAAGCCCTTTGAATTCGTATTTTGTAGTTGTTCCTTTTTGTCACCAGCAGATGCCAATTGTTCAACTATTTCAATGCAAGTTATGAACATTTGTTTAACGTCTTCAAAATTTAGTGTCAAGTGCTGTAAATTTATTATCAAACTTACTCCCATTTTCCTGTATTTTATCCTCAATTTTTTCTAGTACACCTTTAAAGGTTGCCTCAAAGCAATTACATTTCTCCTGGTCTTTAACATCCTGAAGCAGCTTCTCATTTGTCATGTTTATGTTATTTATATTTTTCCTTATATCATTTGTATCCTTCTTTATATTACTCTTTAGCTCCTTTATATTACACATTAGCTCTTTTATGAACCCCCTCGCCGAGAGTGGCAGTTATTGCAGTAATCATTGCAATAATTGTTACCTCTTTTGGTTTATTTTGGTCTTCGTGCTCCGCGGGTTGAGTAGCAAGCCCGGTTGGAGTCATACAGTAGTTGACAGTGTGGATAGTAAGTCCATGCTTAGTTCCAATGTACCATATGGAGTTGATGAGTTCTCCTGGCCCAAGTCACTTGCAGTTTTGCTCCCACTTTTGCTCTTGGCCGGAGCCAATGCTACAGCGTCGGGTCCCTGGAGGTCTGTTCTTTTGTCTGTCTGTTCCAGGTCAGTCTCTGGAAGGCCATACCTTGAACTTGAGGCCTGTTTAGGCTTAGATGCAGCTTTAGCTGTGTTATCTATTTCCTTCTAAGCTTTTCTTCTGCTGCTCATGCTTGTATATCCTTGCATATACTGTAATTAAAGCCCCTCGGGGTAAGTAAATACAGAGTACCTTGGGATAATAGTAAAAAAAAGGTAAAGTAAAACACCTGCTATCGGAGTTTTGTCTCAGACGTCTATCTACCGTAACAGAACAGACAAATTTTGTGGGGAACTGATTAGGTTTTTATCAAATTCCACTTATACATTTTCAAATTTAAGTTCCAAATTTATAAAGCCATCCCCAAGCATAGCCAAAACACTGCTCAGAAGTTCACAAAATTTGGCAGATGCATTTAGGACTTTTTGTGACTTTTGTGAATTTTGAGTTCAATTTAAAGCTACAAACTTCTAAATTTTCAAATCTAGTAGTCACAGCAACTAAACTCTAATAAAGAAAATTAGACCTATATAAATGAAATAACTGTGTGTGTATGTAGCAGTCCGCTCTGCTCATGCTCAATCACAGCAACTAGATGGTTCTTGCATGCACTTTTAAATATTTTCAACGCTTGCATGCACCTTAACTTCTCACTAAGATCTGTGTGCAGCAAATGCCGATGTGCAGTCATGATGTTGTGCTAATAATACAGATGAAGAGATAACGTCAAAACGAAGCAAACGTTGCAGCTCAGCAACCTGCAAGTCAAACACCTTAGCAACAGAGGGCAAACCTTGAAGTATCTGGAGGTACTTTATCAAGAAAAATATTAATAGGACTCCTATGCCAGTGATGCAGCTAAGATATGGTATTGCATGTATCTTCTTATGAAAGCCAGTGAGGCAGCAAACACAGGTGTGTCTATATCCTCTGCACTGGGTAATTCTTAAGAGTTAGCTGACGCCTCTCAAAGTTCACGAATATAGTAAAACTGATAGGGAGTCTTCAGGTTGTTTTTTTGTCACCAAGACCACACGCAGCTAGTTTATTATACTTTATTTGAGAGTTGGGGATGCCACCCATAAGACCATCTCAGCTGCATGAGGCAAGGTGCAGGCTTCTACTAATTTTAACATCTTAAATTTAGCAAGGAATTAATGAAACATTTTTCTACAGTAATTTCAGATGAACTGATCCATCAGTTTTTCAAATTTATCTGTAAAAGTTGAAGTCCAAAAAATGTCTTTTTATTAATTATATGAAAAAAAATTTTTTTTAACAGATTTAAATTTAAATGGACTAAAACATGAAGAATAAACATAGCTGGTACTGCATTTTGCATATATTTTGGTCACACATTATACTTGTGTTGGAAATAAAAGACATACCCACAATATTTTTTGTAGAAATACTTGTATAAATGTACCTGTTTAACATTCCTCCCAAAGCAGTGCCAATTACATTATGAGCAGTTTCACTTAATTAGTTGCAGAATCATTTCAGTAGGCCACTCCAGCCACAAATTGAAGGAAATGCATTCTGTATTCTCTTAACATTGAAATCCCAATAGTAATAAAATTTAGTATTTGGTCAGATTATTGGTAATGTTGGATGGAAAACTCTACTTTTAATAGTTTCACTAAACGTGCTACATATTAATATCCAAGAATTAATCCCTGTGGACTCTTGTGTTCAGTATTTAAAAAAAAACATATATATAAGCTGCTATAGACATAAATGAAGTGAGCTCTACTGTATTTTTTTAAAACATACATTATTAAGTACTATAAAAATATCCATGAGAGATTAAAAAAACACAATTTGTCTTAATGTTCTCAGGAAGCATTAGCTTATAAAAACATTTCACCTTTCAATGAACTTTAAGAGAAGTATTATAAGGTGCATACTGAGCATAATTCATGCTAAATAAAATAATTCAAGTTTGATAAATGCATTTGTATGTTCAAACCATACTTTAGATAGCAATTGTTACAGTCTCAAACTCTATTATATTTCTTGAGGTTTCATAAAAATGTAATAGTGTACTGTAAAGTGTCCACATATTTAACACTAAAGAATTTTTAAAAACCAGTTTTTGTCATTTTTCTGCCCAACACATAAACATGCTCTAAAAAAATTGTCTGCACTCGATGAATGCATTTTATACTTGGGTATGCGGTATAAAGAATTAAATATTTGTGTTTCTGAAGGGAAGCAGCTGCTCTGTATTGAACACAATATGAAAATTCTTCAGTGACTGATCATACTGTCTCTGGCTGGGCATTCATTTTTAAACAACTGCACTATAATATATATCTAATATAAAACTTGGTTTTCAAAATACACAATTTTTATTACAATAAAATTTATTTGAATCTTACTGAGGTCATAGGACATGCAAACAATTCACAACAGTAATGAAAGTTTGAAAAACCAGATATTCAAGATGATGGATGTATGAATACTAAAGGAAAAACTGAATGAATAGTTCACGTTTTAGTGCCTACATCCAATAATACTGCTTTCCAATTTATGTTTATTGTTTAATGTTTTGGTGACAAATTAAAAAAGCCTGGAACTGAAAAAATAAGGAAAAAAAAAAATCTCACCTTGCATGAACACACTGAACATCTATCTTCTTTCAGTGTCCAGACCTGTCCATTGCGCTTCAGGCCTCCTTCATGAGGACAGTCCCCTGTGCAGGAAGGCCCAGAGGGGCACAGGCAGTCAAAGCTCCCCTCCAAGTTCACACAAGCAGAGTCATTCCAGCAGCTATGTGTTCTTGTGCTGCATTCATCAATATCTATAAGTAAAACAGTCCAATACTTTATGTTAAGTGATGAAGAACAGCAAACAATTTAAGTATAATCTCTTCAATTAGTTGTATAGTTTGAGGAAGGGACTGTTCAGAAGAACAACACCTTATCTACTTTATAAAAGTATCATTCCTGGAGTGCCTAAAAGTGAAGTCCTGCAGTAATGGGAGTGCTTTGTGTAACTGATAAATGCAAGTGTAAACCTGGCTGTTGTGTCTTTTCGCATGCACAGCTTTAAGTGCTGTAAAAATCCGCAGAATACCAGTAATACAGAGGATTGCAGGCCCATAAGAGAAAAACAGACTTTCCAAATCATAAATGATCTTCATTTAACTTTCCCACACTATAAAATATTGACAGTGAGTTTATAGTAAATCACAGTACAGTATTTTACTGTAGCATTACTGTATATTACAACAAAAGTACAATACAGTGACTTCACAGTAAGTTGGGCCAAAATATAATGTGCTGTAGCAGTTCACTGCTGTTGAATCACAGTAATTTTCTGAATTTTTCCATGCTAATAGTAACAGTACAATTTGATAGCCATTTATTTACTAAAATAATTTTACTTTAAAGAAAATTTGTCTGTAACATAAAAGTTAAAAAAACTAGCAATTCAGCAATCAGCCATCTGACTGTTAGACAGTTTTATACATGAATGCAATATCAATGTTTCGTACAAATATTTCATATTGTCTGATGGAAAAGAACAGATTGCTTTTGTGAGGTGAGGAGTGCTACAGGTTCACCAGTTTATTAAAAAAAAAAATCATAAATAAGCTTCCATAACCCCAAAACATTTTCAGCTGACACAGAAAAATTTGTTTGTTAGCAATCTTTAAATTTTTGTTTCTCACAGTGCAAAGGTACGAAGGTTCATCAGGAACAATTTATAGTGTTGCTGCAATGGGGTTGTTTCTTATGCAAATATACTAACTTTATGCAAATTTCTGTGCCATTCTGACTTTACAGCAACGCAACAATTACCGTATTCCAAAAACTATTATGACACTTTGAAACAATTAATTGATGCTTACAGCTAAAACATAAATTAAGTGTAAGTATACGTGTATTTATCTATTTAAAATCATCATTTTAATCATTTATTGTATTACAGTTTTTTGAACGTGTAGCATGAGGCCGGGGCCCTGGGTGGCAGCAGTGCCTCGGACTCTCACAGGGCTTCATGGGAATTGGAGTGTGGTGCAGCCTTGTTGGGATTCGTAGGCGCCACCAGGGGGTGCTGCAGCAGGAGCTGCTGAGCCCTTATGGGCAGTTCTTCTGCCACACCCGGAAGGGCTGCTGGAAATGAGTAATCAAGCACCTGGAGCACTTCCAGGTGCCTTATAAAATGAGCCAGCAGCCAATACTCGAGAAGCCAGAGTTGGGAGGAGGAAGACGAAGCTTGACCAGAGGAGCGGATGAGAAGGAAAAGAGTAAAGGAAGAGTATTGTTTGTGTGCTTGCTTGGAATGTGTTATACTTGTGGGGAACGGGGAAGGCATTTCCCACAAGGGAAAAATAAAAATAAACGTTGTGTGCCTTGAACTTGTGTCCCACACCTGTCTGTGTCGGGTTCAGCTGCCGGTGCCAGCCTGGTGGGCCACAACTGTGAAAATACATAGTTGACGTAATGTATTTTTGCAGGATTTTTTTACAGTGTATTTACCTGTTTTTCCCAAAATTTACATCAAGTTGAGTTTTGAAGGTCCTAATTTTTTTTCTCCTCTCCACCTCACTACTTGGTCGCATATTTCTCATGTATGTGGTCCTCTATGTGAATAAAACTTTCAAATGTTTGTACAATAAGACACGTTTAAAAAAATAAAGAAGCACCATTCAATTTTGGCTTATTTAGCATCATTTACAGAAGAATTCCTGCCTCTTTGAAGAGAGAGAACAAAGGAAGGAAAGCGTATGTTCTCCAAATTCGTAACATGGCACATGTTTTCTTTGTATGGCCTTGGCCAAGTTGAAAACTTCAAAAGTTATGGTATACTTTAGAAGTTCAACATTTTAAGATTCTTGAGTCATTTATTTCTTATTATCATGTGATTGTTGCAGCTTTTGACCTCACCTTACCTTCTGGTATAAATATGGTGGCATGCTAGCTATCCCTAGGTGAATAAAACTTGGTTACAAGGAACTGTTAGTGGTCATCAGCACAACTAAAAGAAGTTATTATAGTTTATTGACAAATTTCTTCAGTTTCAGTCATCCTAGTCTCCTTTCATTTGCTTTTATATTATGACACATTTGGTATTTTGTTCTTACTGGTATTGACTTCCTTTGCATTTCTTTCACTGTTTTTTTTTTTTGTCTTCCTCCCCGCTGTCATCTCCTGGTCAGTTTTTATGTCAAAGCACTTAATAATTGAGTAGGGGTTCCAGATAAATGCCCAGAACCGTGAACGGCCTGTCATATGATACATCTTTGTCTTGAGGTTATACCAGTGCCTCACGTTCCCAAAATGGTGGAATCTTTTGGGTGACCATGGGTGAACCCAGGTTTCAAGCCAGTTACCTCTGGGTTCATTATGGCTGTATTGGCAATGTGCAGTATACCTCGGTGGATAAAAGAAATCTTTTCCTCATTAGTTAGTGGTGACTTCAGTGTGAAAATCAGGCAGTTAGGTGGCGATTGGTTCTTTTGGTTTCTTGACTCTCCTTTTGTTTTCCAGTGTACATCTTATAGTTTCTCCTTTTTTGTTTCGGTCACTCTGTATTTGTCTGTCTTTCTGGCTCCTGACTACTTGCTTATTCCATTTGATTATTCTCTGGAAAAGCATTTTTAATCACCCTTAGGCAATCTTTAGGCTCACAATAAATACCCAAATACATTATGTAATGAAGCAGAATCTATCCAGCTTTCTTGAAGTATTTATCTGGGTGCAAGGTGGCCACTTACTTTGTGTCTATCCAGTCGATCTCCTTATTGGATGTCTCTTTGAGATCTGTGATAACCTGTACCTTATTGTCAGCAAAACCAAGGAGCTAGTCATAGACTTCATTAGGCAGGAGGGAGACAGTTATAAATGTGTTTGTGTACTGATGAAGCGAAAGTGATAGGGCATTATTAAGTAAAGGACCAAAAAAAGAGACATGAGACAGAAAAACAAGCAAAGATTCATAACTGGGAATTCCAGTAAACACTAACCTTAAGCCAAAATCAAAAACTATAAATTGTACTTGAAAATTGATCAGAAGTCATATACCAAGAGCACTAACTAATAAACATATGCTCGGATAGATATGAACTGTTGTACCCGGAAAAAATATTCAACTTACAGTAACACTTCCTGGAAGAAAACTAAGATCAGTGCCTGTATGTATCAAGCATCTCTGAATTACTCCTAGGAATTGCACTGACTAGCATTAGTCCTACCTCAGAGCAGGGCATGGGAAGTATTAATTAAACACCCTACTCTTACTCCCAACTAGGAAAAAGAGGTCCCATTTGAGAGTGAATAAACCTAAGGTGCAAACTGGCCCTCATGAAGATGTTTTGTACTTCCTTTGAAATCATGATGACATTTTGTAGTTTTCTAAGAGTATTGCTTCACCATAATAATAATAATAATAATAATAATAATAATAATAATAATAATTATAATTAGAGTAGTAGGAGAAAAAGAAGGAAAACATAATAAGGTAGGATGATGTCCTAAGCTGCATGTAATTGTTGCTACTTCACAACAACATCAACAATGATACTGTAAAAAGCACCAAGATGGAAAGACCAAGACACACATACACTGAATCACAGTAAAGCCTGATTACAGGCATATTTATTTGGTATACTGTATTAATCCCAGAGGGAAATTTCTCTTTTTATGCATAACCCAACTTACTTAGTGTTTTAGGGGCAGAGTCAGCTATTTGTACAGTGCTCCTAGAGCAGTTGAAGGTTAAAGACCTTGCTCAAGGGCCAAACGAAATAGCCTTCCTTCTGTCACTGCAGGGATACAAACCAGCAACCTTCGCATTACCAGCCCAGATCCTTTAGCCACAGCGCCACCACTATGACAAACAATTTAGCAATGAAAGATACACAGTGGTACTTTAAGAAGAATTACCTTTCTACTGTTATAGCTAAGGAAAATGCCAATTATAAATAACAGTAACTGAAACTAGTCACAGCTTGTGCTATTCTGGAACTCACATTCACTCTTCCATTCTTCTGAATTGTTTTCTAGACTCACATGCTGTGTCCCTCTCCATGATCCACCTTTATCTTCTGCGTGTCTGTATTTATTCAATGTTATAGGAGTCTGTGCCTGAGGCATTAGAACCTTCCTGAGTCTTGAACCTTCCCAAGCTGGTAAAGTGTAACCAGAATATTCCATGGGGTTGTGGAATGCAAAGCTCAGTGTATCTGTGTGACATTTCACTATCATCACCCATCCAGCCCAGCATATCTTCAGGGTAATATGATGGTTATACCTGTGTGATACTGCGATACTGCTTGCAATTCAAATATGTGTGCTCATCCACACCAGGGGCAATGATCTTTATGTGCATGTCATCAATAACACCAAAAACACCAGGAAAACCACTAATATGCATGAATGCAGCTACTTAAACATTACCTTATGCAGTGGTGGGGAAGTGTATAATTCTGTGTTATTATCCCACGTGTTGTAAAGTTTGGTTCAAAATTTGAGAAATGTTTGGTTGTCACATACTTAAATCATCAGTATTGCAAAGCTGCATTTTCCCTGAGGCCAAAACATGTCATATTACCTACACTCATTTTGGCAAACAGCACACGGCTTCTTTGTTTAGATGGTTTTATCACAAAGACATACAAGACTGATTATGAATATTATTCCACCACTGTCAAATCAATATAATTGTATGAGTTAATCATTGTTCAGAATTTCCCAAGCATTCAACCTCTCAAGGGATGTGTGTGTTGATCTATTAGTGACCTAGGACAGCTTATAAGCTCTCCTAAATCCAGGTGAAGTTAAGAGTAGTTTCTAAAATTAGGAAAATTGATAAAATGCTTTTACTGCTGCTCCTAAGAGTTGGACCAAATTTATACCACTAAGGGATTTTGGAGTCAGTTAGGACAGTTTTCCTACACTAAGATGATTGATAAATACGAGTGCAGATTCAGAATCTATGTGTTAAAAAAACCCTAGTTAAATGTAAATATTTTAGGAAACATTTCAGAAAATGTACAAAAATTTTTAAGAAAGATGAAGATCATAACAGCTTGATGGCGAGTTGAGACCACTATCAAGATTGATATAGGAGGTTAGAAGTGAGTGCAACGGTCCAAAAAATGAAGTCTAAACAATTGTGTAGAGAAGGAAACTGAAGCTGAGGGTTTCTAACTGGGTTTTTTTAATTATTTGGTACTTAATATTTTCCCTCTGAATAATCCTCATGTGTGTGCTGTTCATTATAAACTTGTCATTTTGTATGCCTCTCTTGACATTATTCCTTGAGTGTAAAGATGTTAACGATGCTCTCCTTGTTAAACCATCTTTATTTTTCTTTCTATGAGATGTTTGACATTTGAAGAGGTAGTCAGATAACAGAAGGCAAAGTACCTGACTAAGAATTTCTGTTCTTGTAGCGGCAAAGCTGTAAACCTGCTTTTTCGTATACTATAGTTAGTGAGATCTACAGGATAAAATCACAGATAGGGAAAGTTATGTCATCTAAATACTAGTCATTACAGAGAGCATCCAACCATTCATTTCCTGTTGTTCCAGGTGGGAACATAAGACATAAATCTCCTCTAATAGAATTCTTTCATCCATTCACTTCTCAAACCTGCATGATCTTATTCTGGGGCCATAGGAAGCCAGGTTCTACACTAGCAGCACTGGGCACCTTGGACTAAATGCAGATTAAACTTTGGATGCCAACAGGTATTTTACATGTAATTATTTGAGTTTCTTATTTTAATTAAGGCAGATCTCAGTGTCGTATAATACAGAATCATTGTTCTTTTGCTAAAGCTAAAAATTGGAATTTATTAAAGAAAAGATGCTTATTTTTGAATGTATTAGAAGAGAATGTTGTAAAATTTCTGGAATAGTTTTATTATAGATTTTATTATATAAAAATTGAAGATCAAATTATAAATTTTAAATTGCAACAAATGCCATGAATTTCATTTTACTTTCATTAGTGTTTTATAAAATACAGTAAATTATATTTCATACATAATGAAAGAAAACTTAGTATTTAAAATATTATATGCATATTTACCATATTATTTCTAAGATGAACACAATTAAGCAAACTGTACACCCATTTAATAGCAATTTAACTTTAATTACCTTCTTTGATTAACCTACTAATACATATTATATAAGAAGTCGGTTTAAGAAGATGTAAGTAATACAAATACATGGCAGTTTAAACAGTAAATCCTCTATGCCCACTAAGAGTGTTCTGACCATTTGCAGTCTGGAGTGGGAACTGCAGTGCCTCTGACCGTAAGGTCAAGTTTGGAAAGTGCACATAGCAGAAAAGATCTTTGGGACCCCTCTGCCCTCCATTAAAGATGTCTTTATAAAGCCTTGCATCCAAAAAGCCTATAGCATTGAGAAGGACTGCTCCTATGCCTCCCATGGTCTCTTTGTTGTACTTCCATCTGAGAAAGGTACCTTAGCATCCAAACCAGTTCTGCAACATCTTCTGCTTCTTGGCTGTCTGGATTCTGGACCCTGTGCTGCCCCCCTCCACTCAGTTTATTTATGTGGATTACATTTGTTACATTTGCTACTACTGTTGTATTTTATTATCAGTTGAAGTTATTATTTATATATGTATTACTTTTTCAAACTATTACTGTCTATTAATTTACCTATTATTTATTTATCTGTTTATAGTATAGAACACTTCTTTAACTGTCTTGCACTTGTCTTGTGTTTATGCATATTTTGCACTGCGGTCCTGAGGAAATTTATTTTGTGCCACTCCATGCTGTAATACTGTGCAAGGATGGTTTGGCAATAAAGCCATTTGACTTGATTTGACTTGGATATAAGGAATTAGGTAAAAGTAGACTTCATCATCATCATTATCCTTATCAATTTAACAACTATATTCCAGGTTTACACAGTTCAACCATTTGCATCCCAAATCTTTATCCTCCATTCTCCTTTGATGCAAAATGCGTTTTTTCTCATGTTACACACCAAAACCTCTAACTATGTCTCCTTTGGCCTTCCACCTGGGCCTCATCCCTTCCATTTTCATAACAATGCACCTCTTTATCCAATCATCTTCCAACCTTTCATTCAACCTTCTTGAACCACCTTAGTGTGTTTCCCATCAGCACACTTATTTCCTACACATCAAGTCTGTTTGATAGCTCAGCATTCTTCTTTCTGTCACTCTATGACACTCTATGCAGTCTCATCATAATTCATTCCAGGTCTGCTTCATGTTCTGCCTTCATCTGCCACATCTCACACCCATACAATGTACTACTGCACACTGAAGTCAGAATGGAAAACAGCTCCCAGAATTTTTAATCCGCACCTCTCACCCTTGCCATGTTCATAGCTATGTCTGTACTCGACATTAGAACTTTAGAAAGATCAATGGGGAGAACTAACTGTATGTTTTGATGCAGATAATTCTGTGGTAATTTTTTAGAGTTTCACATACCAGTAGGGGACTTTCCTTTCCATAGAAGGCTACTGATCAGGGTGTTCCACAGATACTAAAACTAGAGAGAACCCCAGGGTTGACAGGCATTTCAGTCCGCTGGTAACTTAGAGGCCAATTCCACAGTGTGTTCCAATGTGTGCCCCAGCTAAAGTATGCATGTAGATTCAGATTGTGTTGAAGATTCTGAGAATGTTCTAATTCCTAGGTTGCAAGTTCCAGAATGTACTTCAGTTCAAGATTACATTTCAGAGTTCAATCTAGTTCTCGGCTGAATTCCAGAGCAGCAGCCAAATAGAGACATAACTTCAAAAGCTTGAGAATTTCTTTAGTTAATGGACAGAAAATGTTTTATGTCTTGACTGTCAAGGTGTATTTGGAAACCCTTCCCTAAGGATGAAGTTTTGGGCTTTATCTCCTTTGCATGTAAAGTTTTCAAGTAATCGCTGTGTTTTTGTAAAACATGGCTTACAGCTAACATCCCAGATGCTAACGTGGAGCTACCTGGGTTTAGCACAGTTAGAGTGGACAGAGACGCAAGTACCTGCAGGAAGCGGAAAGGACCACAGGTCCTCTGCAGTTTGCATACCAGGAGAAGGTGGGAGTGGAGGTTGCCATCATCTACTGTATATGCTACACCGATCCCTCTCCCACTTGGACAGAGGCAGTGGTGCTGTAAGAATTATGTTTCTGGACTTCTCTAGCGCCTTCAACACCAACCAACCTCTGCTACTTAGGGACAAGCTAACAGAGAAGGGAGTAGATTCATACCTAGTGGCATGGATCGTGGACTATCTTACAGACAGACCTCAGTATGTGCGTCTCGGGAACTGCAGGTCTGACATTGTGGTCAGCAACACTGGAGCGCCACTGGGGATTGTACTTTCTCCGGTCCTGTTCAGCTTATATACATCAGACTTCCAATACAACTCGGAGTCCTGCCACATGCAAAAGTTTGCTGACGACACCGCTATCGTGGGCTGCATCAGGAGTGGGCAGGAGGAGGAGTATAGGAACCTAATCAAGGACTTTGTTAAATGGTGCGATTCAAACCACCTACAATTGAACACCAGCAAAACCAAGGAACTGGTGGTGGATTTTAGAAGGACTAGGCCCCTCATGGATCCCGTCATCATCAGAGGTGACTGTGTGCAGAGGGTGCAGACCTATAAATACCTGGGAGTGCAGCTGGATGATAAATTGGACTGGACTGCCTATACTGATGCTCTCTGTAAGAAAGGACAGAGCCGACTATACTTCCTTAGAAGGCTGGTGTCTTTCAACATCTGCAATAAGATGCTGCAGATGTTCTATCAGACGGTTGTGACGAGCACCCTCTTCTATGTGGTAGTGTGCTGGGGAAGCAGCATAAAGAAGAGGGATGCCTCACGCCTGGACAAACTGGTGAGGAAGGCAGGCTCTATTGTAGGCACGGAGCTGGACAGTTTGACATCCGTGGCAGAGTGACGGGTGCTGAGCAGGCTCCTTTCAATCATGGAGAATCCACTGAAAAGTATCATCTCCAGACATGGCAGCAGCTTCAGTGGCAGACTGCTGTCACTGTCCTGTTCCACTGACAGACTGAGGAGATCGTTCCTCCCTCACACTATGCGCCTCTTCAATTCCACCCGGGATAAACAGGGTAAACGTTAACATTATACAAAGTTATTGTCTGTCAGTTATACCTTCATTGTTATCACTCTTTAATTTAATATTTTTCTTTTTCAGTATGCTGCTGCTGGAGTATGTGAATTTCCCTTTTGGATTAATAAAGTATCTATCTATCTATCTATCTATCTATCTATCTATCTATCTATCTAT
>JANRMT010062854.1:8908714-9000808 GCA_026402145.1 Polypterus bichir lapradei
TATCTATCTATCTATCTATCTATCTATCTATCTATCTATCTATCTATTCCCACCCATCTCTTGTGGTTGCATAACAACATTCATTTGGACTGCAATTGTGTGAAGAGAGAGGTAAGGACATTATGAATATATTTCCTGTTTTTGGATTTTGACTTTCTGATGAGTGTTTAGAGACTTGCTTTTTAAATTAAGGCTTTTTTCTCCTCTCCATCCTCACAGAATGACTTCCTAACCTAAGAGGATAAGCAACTCTGAAGGCATGGTCAGACTGTGCATTCCTGATAATATTACTGTATATTTTTATCTATGCTTCTATTTGCACAATTATATACAAAGTTAAACATATTTAAAGTATACAGTGAAAATCATATGAGTACTGAAGCATATTGTGCTTCTAAATCATTATTTTGTATTAAAAAATTATTTGATTTTTCCTTCTCAATCTTGTCTTTTTATACCAGCCAGCATTTGTATTTATTTAGTTTTTGTATGAATCATGGCTAATGTCAGCATTAACATTTTGAATGCCATCTAATTTGCCACACATTTCTTAAAGAATAATGGTTAATGATATGAGGTTTCCACATTCCAGAAGTCTGACAATCAGTATACCCTGAGGGTGACGCTTAGATATTTAACAGATTACCACACAGTGAAATGGTGTGAAAACTCTAATATATCCTCTCCAGATTAGGCTTTGTTTATAAAAGTATCTTTGGACAAAACAATTTCCTCAACAGTATAAATGTGAGATTTTAAATACATTGCATAAGAAAAAATAAGCTTGGTATCATTTAAAGTAAAGAAGTATCCAGTAAACATCCTTATTCTACTGATAAGCATGTTTTAGAAAGTAGATCTATCATGTGAGAAGAGTCCAGAGACATGTTTGCCAGGTCACAACAACATTTGTTGAGATCCTCTAAACAAACTTGCTGGTTTTTTTTCTACTTTGTATACAATTATATTTTTCTAATGTTACTTTACCTTATATAAATCAGGGTGATGCGGTGGTTGTCAGTGCTGCCATAGCTCAAGTGAACTACATTCAAATCGCAATATGGTTCCTGCCTCTGTTCAGTCTCCATGTATCCCCCTGTCTCTGTGAATTCTGGTTGAATATAGGCTCTAAATTACTTATGCAAGACTGCGAATTAAAACTCTATTGTAAGTGCTTTCTTTGTTTTGACTTACTATTTAAAGAATTTACTGCTTTGATTTCTTAACTATGGTTTATTTTTCAGCTTTGGGTTTTGAGGAAAGATGGCACTTAATCAACACCTATTTCTCATCTTCTGGTCTCTACATATAAAAATCTGTCTTAATTACTGTTAGACAGAACATTGAGAATTCATTACTCAGTGCTAAAATGTACTCCAATAATTTTCACTGTTGGTAACACAACTTGACAGGCCCACAGAACTAGAAGGAGGACCTGCACTGCACATCCACTCATATTATATGCGGTAGGCTACTATAAAAATGTAAGTGTATGACAAACCAAAAATGACCAAAAAAGTAAACAGACCACCAAAGAAGATGGAAACTACTTACAAACTCTGTGACTTTATATTATAAATGGTGTTACTAATTTTTGCAAATATTCTTTCCTAGCTGGTGGTACTGGGCTGATTGTTTTCTGTTTGAGGCCTTGATGTGATCTTTCACGGGGTGTGAGTTTGCTAGTACAGATATTAACATAAGCATGAGTTTTGCAATCACAGGAGAGCTTGTCTATTTTGGATATAAATGGTGTAACTGGTGAATAAACATAATATACTAATGTATAATTAACAAGAGGTTGTGTGTACAGTGCAGTCTGCATAATCTACTGAAATACATTTCTTGGACAATAACTCAGGACACCAGAATCAGGCTTCATATAAAGTTGTGTCTCAGGAAACAGGATGCTTGGTCATTCTACTGATGTGAGAAGAACATGCAGCTGAAACATTAGTTTTGTCAAGGAATAAACCAAGTGTATGAAGAATGTGTTCATTACTGTATAAGGTACATTTTTAAAAGTAATGTATACTGTATGTGTTAAAATTATGATTGTATGTATGCAGGTTTCTGAGTTGTGTGAATATGTGAATAAGTTGTCTTTAGTTGCTTTGTATTAATTCATATAGCTGGACTTTTACAGTATAAATCAGTTTTAGAAATCATTCACTACTTAAAAGACCACAGTAAATTCCTTTATGACGGATGTTAAAATCAAAGAAATCTGGTAAATGTTTTACGTAAAGAATCGAAAGCATGTAAGCATTTACACAGAAATCTGAACTTACTCATGTCAAAATACAGCAACTCAAAACAGGCAGGTTCAATGCCTGACCTATTCTTGGCGAAACCTGCTAAATACTGAAAGGTCACATGGACCTTATTGTGCCCCTAGTTTGTCTGCTAGCATGACACAAAATGTCCACAATTTATTCCATGGTTTATGCTAATGTATGCTTTTGGTGGTTAAACATTAGGAGCTGCAATTAAGACAGGCAGCATCTGTTCTCCTGTTTTGGAATTACAATCTGTTTTTTGTGATTTTTCCCACTCGCTCTGTGTGCGTTCTCTCTGTCTTGCTTACTAAGAGATAATAACAACTATTAGAGCACAATTAACTCTTCGGTTTTAAACAGGATTTAAAAACATAATTTTATTTCTTGAAAGCTAAAATGCTGAAAAATGCTCTTACAGATGTCCTGTAAGCAGAATAAGCAGCCCAGATGTAAGTAACACTATTAATGCTTAAAGCAGTTAAAACAGCATGTGCTCATTGACATCAATAACTGTTATGTAGTACGTGATAATAAACATTGCTTATGTACTCATCATGTAGTGTCCTGAACACAGGAAAGTTCTGACACTTTTTTCTTAAAATGAACATACTAAACATGCCAGTGTCTACTGTCTTTGCCTCTGCTTGACAATAACCTCACTGCTATTTCCTTGCCTGTGTTATAAAAGGTGAAACTGAAAGCGAGGGAGCACTTAGTGGATTAATACGTTTTGATTGTGCTTGTCATCAGAGCAAGTAAAACCAGAAGGATAAACGAGAAAAGAGTTTCAACAGCCATTTTATCAGGTTCTGTTAGAGGCTGGTTTCTTCTTGCACTTGATTTCATTCTGTTGTGCACTGATTTATAGAATCGGCCTACAGTTTTACAAGGATTCTATTTTAAAACTTTGTTTCCTTGTGATTTTGAGTAGGGGTAGGAGGAGGCGGGGCTTAGGTACAAGCAGTTTGTTTTTATTTGTTATTGTCCTAACCATTTTTTAAACCTCAAACTGGTTAAACATTTAAACCTTTATTACTCACATCCCTATCCTGCAGGGAAGAACTTCCTTCACATTTACAATTTATATAATACTAGCCGTCCCCCGCAGCTCCATCCGTGTAGCAGTGAAACAGGACTGTGAGGAGGGCCCTACCTGGCTCCCCACTCGTGACATCATGCTTCCCCCTCCCCGCGGCCCGCAGCTTTTGTCTTCGAATAGTGTGAATATATCGCTCCTGCAAGCGAACTACGATTCTTAGCGTGATCAGAGAAGTCGCAAAAGCAACCGGAATCACCAAGCAAGTTATTAAAAAAAAACCCTTTCTAAGGGTTAAGTAGTTCTCTCGTTCGCTAACTAACTGGAGGTAAGTAATGCTCAGAGTGAGTGAGTTAGGAGGGCCCCGCACCTCGGCCCATAGCGTGTCTCTCAGATTCACACAAATAAATCGGTACTGCAAGTGAACTACATAGCACATAGCACAATGAGAGAAGTCGCAAAATCAACTGGAATGTTCAAACAAATTATAGAAAAAACAGACAGACAGAGAGAAGTTGGATTTTGTATATATAGAGATATGAGGACAGTTTTAGAGCTTAATGGATTTGAAAAGGTCTTTATTGTCTTTTGTTTTTCCATTTGACATTGTAGGATTAAAATATTTTACTTTAGTCTGTGATTCTAAAATAACAAATTTACTGTCACTAAAACACTATTCCTTCATGGCTGTGGCACATCATTGTTATCCTTTCAAAATATTATAAATACAACCAATGGGATATGATGCCTCATAACTGCAGAAACCAGTAGACTCTCTGATTTTCAAGTAATACCACTCCATTCAGAGTCCTGTGGAAAACTTGGTTTAAATTTAAATGCAGATTTAAGTATGTAATTTAAATTAAAGCATTTCATATTTCATCGCTGCTGGCTTGCCTGTAAGTTGTACATTTTCTTTTTTTTATTTTTTTCTTTAAAAATTCTTCTCTAAATGTGCCTGGTAGGAATTTTCCTTTTCAGCTACTATTTACTAGTATCACCTCGCATGTCTAATGGGAAGTTTGGTATTATGATGATTTATGTTGCTCTTGTTAAATTTGCTGGCTTATAAAGATAAAGTTGGTGGCACAGTGGTAGCGCTGCTGCCTCGCAGTAAGGAGACATGGGTTAGCTTCCCGGGTTTGCTTGTTCTCCCCGTGTCTGTGTGGGTTTCCTCCGGGTACTCTGGTTTCCTCCCTCAGTCCAGGTTAGGTCCACTGGCGATCCTAAATTGTCCCTAGTTGATGTGTGGGTGGGTGTGTGTGTGTGTGGGCTGGCGCCCTGCCCAAGATTTGTTCCTGCCTTGTGTTCTGTGTTTGCTCGGATTGGCTCCAACAGACCCCCGTGATCCTATATTAGGATATAGTGGGTTGGACAATGACTGACTGATTGATAAAGCTAAAGTTATGACATTTCTTAAAGACCTCTTATTTTATACCATGCTGATTAGGTAAAGAGTTAAATTCAACATCTCTGCATCACAGTAGTGTTGTCTCTCCCCCTCTGTTATCAAATGGACTGTCTGTTAAATCTTTAGTTACGGTTTCAGTCAATTAAACCTTTAAGAAGAAGAATGATTGAATAAGGTGAAATTTAAATAGAAAGTATTCTTGTTTTCATCCCTAATGAAGCATTTCCTTTTAGAGTCGGCTGTCTAAAAAGAGAGAAATAATCATATGTCTCACACAATGTAAAATGAATTTTTGTCCATTGGGCACCCAGACAACACTGTTAATATGAAATAAGGGCATTATACTGTGACTTGCTGTCTTTTTAGAATACCTTTGCAGGTATTGCAAACCATTGCAGATTAACAGAAATAAAATCAATGAATCACTATCCTTTCTCACTTTCTTCTTTTTAACAGAATGACTTGGCACCCTAAAGACAGGAGGCTTGTTTTTTCCTTTTTTTAATCACAGTTGGAATTTTTATTACAGCTAGTGTGTTTCACATTACATTTTATTTTTTGATTGTTATTTTTGGAGATAATGATCTCTAGTCTTTAAACCTTTACATACACTACAATTCGCTAAATATTTACACTAAGCAATTATTTTGCACAGTAGGCAGCAAAGCTTTTGCATTTGCTCCTGGTTTCTTCCACACACAAAGGAGGACAGCAAAAGTGTGAAACTTTCAAAATTATTCATGACACCAATGCAAATATTTGTGAAACAAGGAATGCTCCTTAGAGTCACAAATTGATTGTGAGGGGTTGGCTGTGGGGCAAATGTTTCTCTCAATTATTTTTTTGTTTATTGAATCTGAGATGAAAAGAACATTTTTTGCAGCCTTTCTTTGGAACATTTAAATAAAAACATCTACAGATTTTAAAGTACTTATATAAATATAGTTTTGCATTATTTCCCTTTTTTAGCTTTATTTTGTTGGACAGTGTTCTCTGTGGACCACCTAAATGGAATGGAATACAATATAAAACCCCAAAAACTTTATATTCACTAATTAACCATCCCTGATGTGAATATTCAAAGGTTATAAGGTTATAAGGAGGACAATTAAATTATTTGCATGTGTTAATCAACAAACAACATGTCACCACCCTTGTGTGCCACAATAATGGAGGAGAAGAACCTTATGTAGGTCTTTTGTTGCTTGTTTTCTTTTGTTCATATTATTTTATTCTTTTTGAATGATTTCATTTAATAATGCTAAATTAAATAAGAAACAAAAGGAAAAAATACTAGCCGAAACAAAAAAAAGAACAAGATACCCAGAAATGAATGTTTCAACTAAATTAGTGGAAAAACTTGAAAGAAAACACTGGAAAGGAAAGAAAAAGAACTATCCATCCATCCATTATCCAACCCGCTATATCCTAACTACAGGATCACGGGGGTCTGCTGGAGCCAATCCCAGCCACCACAGGGTACAAGGCAGGAAACAAACCCCAGGCAGGGTGCCAGCCCACCGCAGGAAAAAGAACTACATTCTTATTAAATAAAACTAAGTTGATTAAACCTAAGAACATAAAACTAAAGACAAACGACACAAAATCAATAATTTTAGAATAAAAAAAAAAACTAAATTACAAAAATTAAACCAGGAGACCATGATTCAAGTCTTTAATGTTCAGCTTTAAACCCGAATAACAACAAAGGTCAAGACCAAAAGACAGGTGTTGAGAAGCTTCAGCCATTGGCAGACTTTGGAATTGGTTGGCTGGGCTTGAACCACTGTTTGGTCCCCACCTACCTGTTCTGAGGGCAAACACAGGAAAACTAGCATGTAATGTCAGAGGTTTTAAATAGGCACTAAACAAGAACAGCACGTGGTGCGAAAGTTTGCAATTTTTATGGACAGCAACAAAAAATATAGTAATAGCATCAGAGAATTTGAGTGAGATACAGCATACAGTATATATAGAGAAAATGCAGTGTGAAAGCTTAAAACGATACTTGATAGCCATTTATTCACAGTATCAGTATGCCAGTATGCCAACATTAAAACAAAGAGTGTAACCTTTCAACTATCTACTTTGAGAGAGAGTAAGAGAGACAAGTAGGGAAGGAGGGATAATTATCACTAATGATAACTAATTCTGTTCACAACATGAAATAAAAAATACAAATACATGCACATCCACAGATTTAGTTTTTTACCAGTTTGCAGACTCTAAGCACTTTTTCCAAGCTACCAACACTTTACCTGTTGTTCAGTATAGACATAGTAATTGTACAAGGTTTGTATCGCCGCATTTTCAAACAACCTTGCCAAACCATAAAGAATTTGTTAACAGCAGCATTCAATTTAGGTATGCACATTTTAGTGCAGGGCTATTCAATTACAAACACAAATTACTGTACAGTTTTTTCATTTAAATAAGTATATAAAAAGAAAGATATATATTGTTTTTCTATCATTGTTAGTTTGGCATGAAAGTCCTGGTGGGAGCACAAGGACATGGGAGAGAGAGAGAGAGTGACAGAGACTCTCAGAAGGGGTGGAGCTATCCAGAGAAACTGTGTAGAGCTCAGCTATTTAATTACAAATACACATGGGCAAAATTTTCACACCAAGGCATTTAGCCATGTCAGACATTTTCAGCATCCAGTAAGAAGCAGGTAATGGCAAAACTTAATTCAACACAAATTAATGTATTGAAAGACAACTAATGTTTATTCATTGTTTCCCTTTTAAATTTGGTCACGTCTTACACAGGCACATGAAAAAGTGCGTACAAAAACAATAAAAAGCTATAGCTGAACAGAATCTGAGGTAGTAGCAATACTTTTTTCCACTTTTGAAATAAAAAAATAAACATTTTGGCTATATCAGGTATCAGAGCTATCAGTGCTCAAATCCATAACAAGTGACATCATTAACTAGGTTCATTCTAAATCATCACATGTGTGTTGATATTGTGATGTGTCTTGCTAAAACATGGGCTGTGGAGGAATGGAGTCTTGGGGAAGCACTTTGTGAAGGCTCAGGTCACCTCCCTAGAGAGAGCAGAGTAAAAGGATCAGGATGGGATGGGAGCGAATGGTAAAACAGCAGGAAGAGATTCCCATGGAGAAGCAGCACCTTCAACAGGTCATCACAGTATCATACACTACTACCACCACCACTTCTTGACAACAGCACTGCATTGTGGATTGAATGTTGCAAGGGTACTACTGTAGGAATTTCTGAAGGCTTGCAAAATGTATTTTCCACTGTGTTTCTGGGGGCACCATGGGCTGGGCCACTCGGTGGTTGCTTCCGGGCCACCATTTGAATAGGCCGGCTTTATTGAATCTCAATCGGTTCCATAACAGATGGTTTTATTTTAAAAAAAGATTGCTCAGTACTGTATGAAGTGATAGGTAACAAATGCCTCAGATGTAAGCTGAAATATTTTTAACCCGTGATCTGCTGACAATAAGGAGTTCCAAATAAATGTTTTCTTCACCCGGTACATTTCAACTTCAGGATTTTAAATTACAACCTTGATTTACAAGAAATGCAAAGAAAGCCAGCAGCTCATCATAACTGACATCAGACAACATATGCATTCTGGAACTGGGTTTCAGTGTGTGTGCTGCTGTGCCAGGTTCTTTGAACTCAAACACAATTACATCTTATGTGACGTCATTTATGAACAGGTCAAAATTCTGAAAAGGGACCATCTGTATTTTATACAAGTGTCTTGAGCTCTGGAGATCAGTGAATGGCAGCTTTGAAAGTTGCTCAGCATTTTTGTTACATGGTGAACATTTAGAATTTTTATGATACTTTACCATTTGTGTAAAATCACGTGTGTATGCTTCACTATCACTAGAACTAGAATCTATCATGCTATCACTGTCATTATTATAACACAGAAAACTGCTTCCTTCTTCATGCAGTTTACATTCAGGCAGTGCATATTCAGCTCTTTTGTAGCAAACACTGTGTCAACAGCCTCCCTAAGTCACTACCTGCAGCTCACTGGAGAAGACGAAACTCTGGGATGACTATTTGTGTGCAATTAGTGGTGGGCGAGTTATGAGTTAAAGAGGACTTGATCAGCTAGTCTAGTGGCTAGAATATTTCTTTAAAAAACAAGGAACAAATATTTTTTCATACACCTTAACTGATTTTGGGGCCCCTGTAGCCCATGGGGCCCTGGGCTACAGCCAGGTTTGCTCCTGTATAAGTCTGGCCATGTCGCAGCAAAAAACTGTAAAAGGGGGTGCAGGCCACAAAATACACAAACGTCCAGACAAGGAGCTCATTCGTCAACCAGAAAAGGGGTCAGGCCCAAAACTCAAGGATGATTGTTAATCTCTGCAGTAAAAAAAAAAAAAAAAACACAAAAAGGCAAAACTAGAGAAACAGCAAAAATAAGGCAAAATGGGTATGTCAAAAAGGCAACCCAGAGTAAATACTGTATATACTCACGTATAAGTTGTGTCGTGAAACCTGAAAAATCGATCATAAAAACAACACCGACTTATACACTCGTTCAAAAATGCGACACTTCATTTTTTTTTTTTATCATTTTCTTGCCTCCTCCAATCTCGAATCAGTTTCTCAGACACATCGAATTTTGTTGCAGCAGCGTAGTTACCAATGTCTTTCGCTACTTCAACAATGTTTAAATTATAACCAGCTTCATATTTTCTTCTGATTGAACGCTCCATCGTAGATAAGGGATGCTCTTACAATAAAGGTGTATGAGGGTGTGAGATACAAAAAACACAAAGCAGTGCAAACGTTGCTTCGGAATAGTTTGGGTATTACCGTGTGGTCACGTAGGCACAATAGAGAAAGAGAGGTTAGGAGTGCACGCTGATACAACGCACTGCCGCACTCACATAGAAAAAAAAGGCAGTGTGTTCTGTGGTTACTCTCTGAGGTGGGCGTTAGCATATCATAATCTCTTGGACCAATAGTATAAGTTTTCCGCATTCAACTTATACGACCGAAATTATAAAATACCAGAAATTATACAGTAATATCTACGAGTATATATGGTAAGTCCAGTCCATAATCTAGTAATCAGAAACAGGGAACTAAATAAAATATCCACAATAAACAAGAAAATTAAGAGCAGTACTCATAGTGATGATTTACACTTCATAATTCTCAAGGATACTCTGCTGGAGTGCTCAAATGACCCAGGAGAGAGAAGGGACAGGCTCTGACTCAAAGTATTGGCTTCTAGCAGTACACTCACACGTTTTTATGATTTTAATTTTTATTTTATTTATTTAAACTAGGTCTCTATGTCACCTTTATGACGTAGCAGTTTGTTCCATATCCCTATGACCCTTTGATGAGTACTTCTATGTGTTCATCTTTATTGTACTATTCCTAAATTTACATATTTTTCTGTTTAACTGTTTAGTGTCTGACAAGTGTTGGGGAGTGAAGGATCTGGAAGGGGCAGCTCTCTGCATCTTTTTGTAGATGTGGAAACTTAATGCAAACAGTATTCTGCAAGTCAGTGACCACATTTGTTTGAGAAACATTCTACTCGCAAAGTGATATACAGTATATGAAAACACACATAGTTGATACCTTGAAATAACCGTTTTTGCAACTTTTACAAATGAACGTATTTCATCTCATAGGAAAGGATTTAGGAGTATTTTAAACGCTCATTTCAGTTATGCCCTCTGATCTTTTTTCATTTATAAAGGTGCATTCTAATTTTGTAACTCTATAAAGACCATGCAGAAGGAGTTGACCTTTACCTCTCACTTTGTTACTCGCTTGCTACAGCATTTGTACAATTTTCAATTGTGCTTTTTACCAGTACTTAGGATTGAATGCAATTTTAAAAATAAACATACATAGTTCTTAGTTGGTATGAAAATTTAGGGTAAAAACAGAGAAAGAAAAAAATAGTGTGATAAAGTGTATTCTTTAAAGGCTTGTCTTTCCATAGCATTGCACATAGTTAATGGAGAACTTTCCTCAGACTGTTTCATGAGTTTTTTTTAATCAAATCAAATCAATCAAATCAAAATCTTTATTGTCATTGTAGCAATGAGACATTGTACAACAAAATTTTAGGTGCAATTTTCCAGTGCGAAAAAAAGTAAAATAAAAAACACAATTACTCAAGTTAAAACTAAAATAAAAAGGGAATAAAATAAGTACCAAAATAGTCCATAACAGCAGAACAATGTTTTCCACTCATACATACATTATATTGCACTTGTCTCTTATCCAATGTTAACTTAGAGCTGTATTGTAAACATCAGGGTGTATTGTATTGTGGGAGCATTTCATTTTATCATTATTCTTTTCTGTTTTGCATCTTACACTGTCAAGGTTGCTTACAACTTTCTACTTATATTATTGCTGTGGTGGCTTCAGAACCTTTCTGTTCTGTCAGTGGCAAGCTTTTTGTTTCTTTCATAAAAAAGAAGGCAAAGAAATGGCAAGAGACATCAAAAATTCACATTGAGCTGCAGATAACAACACGGTGGTTCGGAAATCAGTACACTTGACCATCTTTTAATGCCATATAAGATTAAGAGAACTGAGTATATGAGTAGGCCTTGTGATGTACTAATACCCTTTTTAGGGCTGATTCCTGCTTTGTGCTTGATGCTGCTAGGGTAGGTTTCAGTCACCTGCAAACCTAAACTGGGTTATGTTATGTGGTAAATAATAATAACCCTGGCTTTTAGTACTCCATATCAAATGAATTGAGAAAGACAAAACAACATTCTTTAATAATTTTATGCACAGTTTTGGAGAGAGTTAGTCAAGGTGATTTATTTAAAATATTTGAGAAATAAACAGTAAACATTGTCTCCACACTAAAAATAAAATATGGTAAAAAAACAAAAAGTTTTGGTTGTATAGCCTTCATTAACTCTGTTTAAAATGGTGTATATTAACATTATGAAAATTCTGGGTTTGACTCTTTTAAAAAAGAACGTAAAATTGATTTGGGCCACAATGGGTTTTCTTTGTGCTCCTTACTTGAGAAACACTTAGCAGATACCAGTAGTTGAGTCATCATGAGATCTGATTTCATATTACCAATATATTCCAATTGACTAATGTGGAAATTTGCATTGAAATGTTTGCTCTGTTGAAGCAAAATAAGGCTTTATGAATATTTTGTAAATGAGGGCTAATATCTGTCAATATAAAAAATTTCTGATTTAATTATGCTTAATGGAAAATGTATAAATAAATGCCCAGCTGACAAATAAATAAATAAATCATTTCTACTCAATTTAACTGGGAAACAGATGTTTGTAATTACTGAGACTTATTGAGTATCTCCCAGTTATGTATTACAAAATGCCAAATGCATTTCAAGTTTAATATCCTTAAGCAGCACATATGGAAAGGTTATGTACAGCAAAATTAAAATGCTCACAGAGTAACGTGTATTTGAGCTTTATTTGCATATTTTAATGCAATCTGTCTGCTATTGTATCCAATAAATACTTCACATTTTGATTTCAGTAAATTGACTTAACAACAATTTATAGTTGTTTCTGAAAATAAAGGTTTTGTGTAATCAGGTACAAATAAATTATATTTACATGTGTATTGTTTAGATTTCTGGAAAGGAATTAAACAAAATTAATAACTACCTAATCATCCATTCATTGGTATAAAAGTACATTTATTTCAGGGCTGTTTATACATAAAAGTACAGAGCTACAGTACCATTGTGTACCCTATATACCTGCATATTTTTAACACCAAAACACTGGGATGCTGATAAATTGATTAAAACTGAAGAATGAGTTGACAACCCGCTACTTTAAAGTCCTGCATCCTAACTGCTTGGCCACATTGCTTGTCTAAAAGGAGTTTGATCTCATTATTTGCATTAAGAATTACAAAAGCTGTTTTGCCCATTTGAAACTATTTTTTTTTATTTAGATCAGTGGTTATCAACCTGTCCTCCATAAGGAGTTGTATGTGACGAAACAGAAAGCCAGGTAAAGATAGAAAAAATGCCAGCGTCTGAGCGGGTAGCCACTTGCACCTCTCCTCTGCACTTTGGGGTTGGGAAAAGGAATAAGGTGCCAGCTTCTGGCACAGGTAATGACATGATTGCTGTTACAATGAATAATATGGGCCATATGAAACACATATTGTTCATCCAGTTACGTTGCCAACAAGCCAGTCATCACATATAGTATTTTCTGCAAGTCATCTGCCAACACTCCCTTGCCTCAAAATAAATGAAACATATGTTGAACCAGGACACTGAGCCACAACGTTTCTCATCTTGGCATCACAGGTGACTACTGCATAAGTGGAATGTAACTGTTTATGGCTAACAAAAGCAGTGTCAATGCTTGCTGTTAATTACACTGTTAATTTAGGAAAACCAGAAATTGCTTTCTTATCATACTGGCAAGTACAAACAAACCACATGGAAACAGAATGTAGCATCACATCAGTTTATGGCTTTTATCACAGCAGGCAAGATAGAACTAAAGCTTGGCTGAGATATTACTGACCTGTTGACCAGTTCCCTCTGCTAAGTGCCTGTTGCCACAAAGTCAACCATTGTTAAAACCTGGATATGAACAGGCAGAGCCCAATTGATAGCAGTCTCTCTTTCTGCTGCTGAGCCCAGCACAGTACAGAGTTCTAAGAGAATGGCAATCGAAAGTCTAAATCAGCTCATAAGCCAGTCATTATCACAGGCAAATAAATCGGACCAGTTTCTAATTGCTCAGTTCCTTTATATGTGACTGTTTGCATGGTCTTCAAACAGTGCCAAACATGTAGTGTAAAAATAGGCTGTAGGCTTTGAGATTTAGAGCTTTCTGTACACAGGAGGTAAATCATACATGTGTTTTTTTACTCTAATCCTTAGAGTGAAAACATGTAACCAATATAAACTGATAAACAACAAAAATGTTCTTTAGAGCAAATATGCAAAATTGGTCCATACAATATCTGGCATTTTTAAAGTTTAATACGAGGGGGTATCTATGTACAAATCTCTAAGTGATATAATTCCATATGTTTTCAAAACATTCAAAACTGCATACATTTGAGATGGTGGAAAAAAGTGGTTATCGAGCAGAGGCGTCACAGATAAAAGCTTTTCTGTCTTGAAGTACTTCCTACATTGGTTTCATGCTCTGAGTGAATGAAGCACAATTTGGTTGTTAGTATATTGATGATAATTTGTATTTACTGGGGCACAAAGCAAGGAATATAAAGAAGTACTGCAGGATTTTATTTCTATTGCGGTCCAAGCCTGTGTGTGTTTATCTATTTGTGTCAATGCCGAGGTTTTTGTAGCTTGTACATTTGCTGTCGAGTAATAAAACTGAAAGTTAGGTACAGCCATGCCACCTTCTGCCTTAGGTCTTTGTAGGACCACCCTTTAGATGTTGTCACACACGTGCGCATGGGAGGCAGCTAAAGGGCTTGAGTGTCGGCGGTTCTAAGGCATGCCAGGATGTGGCAGAGTGCACTGACTCTTTTTCTCCCTTTCCTGTAGGCCATTCCCGGGAGATTCCACCTGGCTCTCTTGACATCACTTCCGGGACCGAGCCAATGGAAGTAGACCTTACCGGCTCTGGCCCCTGTGATGTCACGTTCGGGCTTGAACCAATGGTTGAAGAACATGGGCCTGATCCTTATGACCTCACTTCCTGTCTTCCCCTTTAAAACCCTACCCTTTTCTCCTGTTCCCTCAGTCTTGTTTTGGACTCAACTGTATGCACATCAGTGCTGTTTATTGTAAGAAATACAATAAAATATGACTTTTGCAACCAGGATACCAGAATATACGGGTGGCTGCCCCAAACCTTCATTTGAGTATGTCTCATCTTTGTGACAATGTGTGTATGTTTTGAAATTCAAATAAATGAGGTTATGATTGAATCTAACTTCTTAAAAAATGATTTGTTAATGTATATGGGGATGCTTTGAAATAGAAAAAGAAGCTTAGCATGGATATTGACTTTATATAGCCTTCTCTCCATGTTCATAGTAATGGTGTCATGATAAAAATGAGTTGTTTCATTTCTTTTGTTGTCAAGAGGTTGAGTTCTGAATGCAAAGCCTGTGTTTTCCTATAAACTGCCTCATTTGGAAACCTGGCGTGTTCTTAATCTATTCTGATCATGCACACATCCTCATACTGAGCCAACTGAGTCTGCAATAAACTCTATCATTCATTTTGTTGGAAGGGGCATACAGTAATACAGTATGAGCAAATTCAACATACAGTAGATGCTTACTGAGCCAGAGATACTGGCACCTACTGGTTTAAGTCATTGCCTAAAATGAGTAAGCATGCAGGTACAGTAAATAATGAGTTCATTCACGCTAAACAGTTGATTCTTATTATTCCATTTCACTTTATACTATCCAAATCTCATATATGGAGGATATATAATTTTCATGAATAAATTTGACTTTGGGCTGTCAAAAAGGAAACAATTTTGATTTTGATTTTACCTAGAATATACTCTTACGTTTGGATTTAGAAATCTTCAGGGGTCTGATAAGTTATGATCAGTTATAAACTGTGTAATTGTTTAAGTAGTGTTAGACGTTATCACCCCTGGGGCTGAAGACCTATCCAGGTCTGATTTAAAACACAATTAAAGTCTCCAGCCATTATAATTTTATGAGTGTTCTCTTTTGGAATGGATGCAAATACGTTTTGGATGAAGTCCCTATCATTCACACTGGGTGCATAGATATTTATCAAGATCACTTTAAAGTTAAATAAATTACTCACAACGATTACATATCACCCTTCAGAATCAGATACTATATCTGATACTACAAATGAAATTTTTCTATGTATAAGAATTCAAACACCTCTAGTTTGCTTTGTATAGCTAGAGTAGAACATTTGGCCATTCCAATCTCTGTGCAACCAAAATAGATCCTTGCTTAGTAAGTGGGTCTTTTGTAAAAAACACAATCTTGGCGTTTAGGCCTGTTAGTTGAGAGAATACTTTCTTTTTCTTTAAATCGTGATTGAGACCTTTAACATTCCATCTTACAAAGTTAATTATTTGGTCAAAGAGACATTGCTTCTGTGCTTTTGTTGACATTTTGTAGTCTTGGATTAAGTTGTACATCTATACTAATAAAAGGCAAAGCCCTCACTGACTCACTCACTCACTCACTCACTCACTCATCACTAATTCTCCAACTTGCCGTGTAGGTAGAAGGCTGAAATTTGGCAGGCTTATTCCTTACAGCTTACTTACAAAAGTTAAGCGGGTTTCATTTCGAAATTCTACACGCAATGGTCATAATGGTTGACAACGTCCGCCATGTTGAACTTTCTTATTTATGGCCCCATCTTCACGAAATTTGGTAGGCGGCTTCCCTGCGCTAACCGAAATCGACGTACGTACTTATTTCAGTGGTATGATGCCACTGTCGGCCGCCATATTGAACTTTCCAACGTCACTAATTCTCCAACTTCCCGTGTAGATAGAAGGCTGACCCCATCTTCACAAAATTTGGTAGGCAGCTTCCCTGCACAAACAGAAACCGATGTACGTACTTATTTCGGTGGTATGACGCCACTGTTGGCCGCCATATTGAACTTTCCAACGTCACTAATTCTCCAACTTCCCGTGTAGGTAGAAGGCTGAAATTTGGCAGGCTCATTCCTTACAGCTTACTTGCAAAAGTTAAGCAGGGTTCATTTCAAAATTCTACGCGTAACGGTCATAACGGTCAACAATGTCCGCCATGTTGAACTTTCTTATTTATGGCCCCATCTTCACAAAATTTGGTAGGCGGCTTCCCTGCGCTAACCGAAATCGACGTACGTACTTATTTCAGTGGTATGACACCACTGTCGGCCGCCATATTGAACTTTCCAATGGCCTTTGTTACTTATGAGCCCATCTTCAAGAAATTTGGTACGCGGGTTCCCAACGCTAACTGAATCCTACTTACGTACATATATACGTCCATAGCCTGCAGCTCGGTCACCGTGTGAGGCAGCGTTGGGTCCCCCATCCCAATGCCTCCCACGTTGTTGGCTGCCTGCTTATATAAGGCCATTCGTCGCTCCGGTCTCTACATTCCCTTCCTTGCTTCGCCACGGGATTCACGTCTCCCTGCTGATAACTACAGCCTTTTTATTTAATCCATGGCTTCTCCACTGTTTTATTGTTCATTTTTTATGATTATAGTTATTGTGTAGGTATTTTAGACTTACTTTACATTTTTCAGGTACCCATTTCCTTTATCGTTCCAACCGTACCCCCATTAACATGTCTATCGAGGTGATCACCATCGATCAAAGAACTGTCACTTACCGATTGGTTTCCATGCCCAGAGATGGCACCTACCTTTTCCATTCTCTTTGTTACATATTGCACGGCCATATCAGGCTCACTCTTGATATCCAGAGGAACATTGTGTCTTATGTATTGAATGACTGGGACAGGTTCAAGGTGTGGACTGATGACGGTACAGGAGTTAATTATACTACACAGGACCACTATAAGAGTGAAATGCTTAAGCCCTTTACCTATGGTTCTGCATGTGAGTTGATGGCTGCCGCTGAATTGTTCGGTTGTCGCTTTCAAGTGTACCAAAATGGTCAAATATTTTACACCTTTGGAGAACCACCAATGCCTCTTAAACATCTGAGATTCACAGGTGACGATTTCAGTAGTGGACACTTTGATGTTTATGAATGTTTAAACTCTAAAAAGCTGGATGTGAAGTTATCGATGAATCCGGTTGTGTGCTTACAATGCTTGACAGATGCCGAATGTCACTTCAACACAAGTCCTGCAAATACTGTTGTAATTAAAACAAACCATGAAACTCAAACTGATTATGACAGCAGCAATCCATGCTGTGAGATTTGAGGCAAGATTGCTTTTCACATGGCCAACTGTACGTTGCATGCTCAAGAGTAAGCTCAGCGCACAGCTTGGTCATATTACAACAGGAGGGCCAAACTGAGAATGTGGTATACAAAGAGATCCTTAACAAATAATTATTGGCATATTCTCCTTCAGTTTAAAAAGGTTTAATTTTCTTCTTAATAAAAATTTTAAGGCAGTACTTCGCCGCTGCGAAGCGCGGGTATTTTGCGAGTTATTACATAAGATAGCTTTGACCTTAATTTCCAGGAGTTATTGCCATGAAACCTATTGTTACATTGGCCCTTATAATTGTAAGGATTAAAAGGATAGATTAGAAAAAGCTTGCTCTCTTTCTCCACCCCACCCCCCTGTTTTGTCTCCCCACATAAGGCTAGGCCATACTTCATGAAGTTTCAGTCCTCTGACATACCTAGAGACAGAGCCCGTCCAAAACAAAACAAGCTCTCAGCAGTGGTATATAAGGATTATAGTAGAGATATCTATTGACAATGAAGTCCAAATACTATAAACATAAAATATAATATTAAACAGTCCTGAAAGATTATACCCAGGGAATGATGTTAAACAGCAGCAATGGATAAGCAGATAACATGTGATAATAAGTCCTAATACAACTAACCAAGTGTATGATGTTAAACAATCCTCTTTGGGGGAAAAATATATATATACTATATATATATATAAATATACACACATACAGTATACATACACATCTAAATATAAATACACACATATATAATTGTATTAAAACATAAAAATGGCCAAGTAGGAAACAGAATGTATACTTATGGCATGAGTCTCATTGCGAATGGATCCAACAGCAGGTAAGATCTTCTTTGCCTTGCCAAGACACGATGCGACTCATGATCATATTTCAAAAAGAGACTTACAGAAGTTAATGCAAGGTGTGCTGAAAGCATGGACAAGTTTCTCAGCATGAGAGAAGCATGAGAATGAAGAAACATAAGATAAATTGCAGAGGTGGAAATTAAAAGCTATAATTATCAAAAAATTATGGTAGAATATGTTGCTGAAGATGAAGATAACATACTGCTTTCAACTAGAGCAGTGCCTCTCAAGTTTAGTTATGGGGGCCCCTGTGACTGCAGGTTTTTGTTCAAACTAGCTTTATAATCAGTGAGCAACATTTCCTCTATATACATTGCATAATTAGCTGGTCTGTTTTTCCATTCTTAACTTTTTTCATTCTCAATTTTTTACTGGAACTGGCAAGCCCTACTTTATTGGGCTCCCACCCCACCTGGAAGTGCTTCTGAACCACAGCTTTGGGACACCAGAAGTTTTTCTGGGGATTACATAAAAGGAGCTCATACTTGCTGTGAGAAAAGGAGGCTTAAAAAGAGAACACAAAGAATTGCTTTGTGTTGCATTTGAATTGCACTTGTGGGTGTGCTGTGAGAAACTCTTGCCAGTGAAGATTTTCACACAAATAAAATCCCTTTTCTTGTGGCAAAACTTTTGCCTGAGTCTGTAAGTCGGGTTTTTGGGGGTGCTGCAACACACCCTATGGACAATTATATTATATATAGTCATGCATGCGCATCTGAGGTTTGCCTCCAAGGTTCATCTGAGGTAAGCACTACCACTCCAGGAAACGAGGAAGTGCTCTCACTGATGGTAACATCTCTCTTTTCTTCCACAGCCCTGAGAAACCGACTTTCCCACGTTTGGTTTGTTATAAAACCGAGACACTCTCCTCTTGCCTGATCTCCAGTTTTGCCAGATTTTACTGTCCAGTTGGGTTATTTTGATAGATAGATAGATAGATAGATAGATAGATAGATAGATAGATAGATAGATAGATAGATAGATAGATACTTTATTCATCCCAAGGGGAAATTCACATAATCCAGCAGCAGTATACTGATACAAAAAAAAACAATATTAAATTAAATAGTAATAAAAATGCATGTAAAAGCAGACAATAACTTTGAGTAATGTTAGCATTTACTCCCCCGGGTGGAATTGAAGAGTCGCATAGTGTGGGGGAGGAACGATCTCCTCAGTCTGTCAGTGGAGCAAGACAGTGACAAAAGTCTCTCACTGAAGCTACTCCTCTGCCTGGAAATGACACTGTTCAGTGGATGCAGTGGATTCTTCATGATTGACAGGAGTTTGCTTAATGCCCGTCGCTCTGCCACAGATGTTAAACTGTCCAACTTTACTCCTACAATAGAGCCTGCCTTCTTAACAAGTTTGTCCAGGTGTGAGGTGTCTTTCATCTTTATGCTGCCTCCCCAGCACACGACCGCATAGAAGAGGGCACTTGCAACAACCGTCTGGTAGAACATCTGCAGCATCTTATTGCAGATGTTGAAGGACGCCAACCTTCTAAGAAAGTATAGTCGGCTCTGACCTTTCTTACATAGAGCATCAGTATTGGCAGTCCAGTCCAATTTGTCATCTAGCTGCACTCCCAGATATTTATAGGTCTGCACCCTCTGCACACAGTCACCTCTGATGATCACAGGGTCCATGAGGGGCCTGGGTCTCCTAAAATCCATCACCAGCTCCTTGGTCTTGCTGGTGTTAAGGTGTAAGTGGTTTGAGTCGCACCATTTAACAAAGTCTTTGATTAGCTTCCTGTACTCCTCCTCCTGCCCACTCCTGATGCAGCCCACAATAGCAGTGTCATCAGCGAACTTTTGCACGTGGCAGGACTCTGAGTCATATTGGAAGTCTGACGTATATAGATTGAACAGGACCGGAGAAAGTACAGTCCCCAGCCGCGCCCCTGTGTTGCTGACCACAATGTCAGACCTGCAGTTCCCAAGACGCACATATTGAGGTCTGTCTGTAAGATAGTCCACGATCCATGCCACCAGGTGTGAGTCTACTCCCATCTCAGTCAGCTTGTCTCTAAGGAGCAGAGGTTGGATGGTGTTGAAGGCGCTAGAGAAGTCCAAAAACATAATTCTTACAGCACCACTGCCTCTGTCCAAGTGGGAGAGGGATCGGTGTAGCATATAGATGATGGCATCCTCCACTCCCACCTTCTCCCGGTAGGCGAACTGCAGAGGGTCGAGGGCGTGGCGGACCTGTGGCCTCAGGTGGTGAAGCAGCAGCCGCTCCATGGTCTTCATCAGATGTGATGTCAGAGCAACAGGCCGGAAGTCATTCAGCTCACTAGGACGTGACACCTTTGGGACTGGGGTGATACAAGATGTTTTCCAAAGCCTTGGGACTCTCCCCTGTTCCAGGCTCAGGTTGAAGATGCGCTGTAGAGGACTCCCCAGTTCCAACGCACAGGCCTTCAGCAGTCGTGGCGATACACCATCTGGACCCGCTGCTTTGCTGGCACAAAATCTTCTCAGCTCTCTGCTCACATGGGCTGCTGTAATTGTGGGTTGGGATGTCTCACCTATGCTGGAATCAGCAGAAGGATGGTTGGAGGATGCAGTACTCCGAGGTGAGAGTGGGTTAGGGTGATCAAACCTATTAAAGAAGTTGTTCATTTGGTTTGCTCTCTCCACGTCTGTCTTGATGGTGGCACCCCGCTTCGAGCTGCAGCCAGTGATAATCTTCATCCCATCCCACACTTCCTTCATGCTGTTGTTCTGCAGCTTCTGCTCCAGCTTTCTCCTGTACTGCTCTTTCGCCACCTTGAGCTGGACTCCGAGTTCCTTCTGCATGCACTTGAGCTCATGCTGATCACTGTCTTTAAAAGTCCTTTACTTCTGGTTCAAAAGGCCTTTGATGTCACTTGTAATCCGTGGCTTGTTGTTAGCATAGCAGCGTATTGTTCTTACTGGAACTACAATGTGCATACAGAAGTTGATGTATTCAGTTGTGCATTCAACAGCCTCTTCAATGTTCTCACTATGTGACCCCAGCAGTATTATCCCAGTCTGTAGTTCCAAACCAGTCTCTCAGAGCCTGCTTTGCCTCAGGGGACCACTTCCTGAATGATTGTGTGGTTGTAGGTAGCTCCCTCACTCTTGGTTTGCATTGAGGCTGAAGCAGAACCAGGTTATGATCTGCTTTCCCAAGCGCAGGCAGCGGGGTGGCGCTGTATGCGTCTTTAATGTTTGCATACAGTAGGTCGAGAGTCCTATTTCCCCGAGTGTTACAATCCACATACTGGGAGAAGGCAGGTAATGTCTTGTCCAGCGTCACATGGTGAAAGTCTCCAGCGATTAGCACAAGTGCCTCAGGGTGCTGCGTTTGTAACTTAGCAACTGTGGAATGGATGATGTCACTCACTATCTCCGCGTTCGCTTGAGGGGGGATGTAAACAATAACAACAATCACGTGTCCAAACTCTCTGGGCAAGTAATAGGGACGCAGACTTACGGCCAACAGTTCGATGTCCCTGCAGCAATTGGAGATTTTAACGTTTACATGTCCTGAGTTGCACCATCTTGTATTGACATAGAGAGCGAGTCCTCCTCCTTTCTTCTTCCCGCAGGTACTTGCATCTCTGTCCGCTCTAACTGTGCTAAACCCGGGTAGCTCCACGTTAGCATCTGGGATGGTAGTTGTTAGCCACGTTTCACTAAAACACAGCAAGCTCTGTAGGTTCTGACATTTTTCACCAGCACAACCAGTTTGTCGATCTTATTTGGTAGTGAGTTCACATTTCTCTCATTTTCTCTCAAGTTGCCTGGCTTTTATCTTATCTTTTATCTTTGTGCTGGCTCAGCTGCCCCAGTATTGTCTTCTTACCTCGTCAGGTAAATAAGGAACCACACCGGCATGAGCATTTCTTCTCAGTGCTTTAAGCTGACTACTTGAATAGGCGAGTCTCAGAGTGCAAAAATCCATGTCAAGTAGTAAAAATAGTAAAAAGTGTCCAGGGAGCGATTCCACATAAAAGAAAGTGGTAGAAGTGATCAGTGAATACAGAAAAAAAAAACCAGAAAAAATAGAAAAAAAGGTAAAAAGATCATACACGGAGCTGCTGGAAAGGCTGCCACTCGGATGCAGCGCCGGAAATCAGCATCTGCATTAAAGCAAATGGGCTTACATGGGTTTTTGGGCTCCTATTTTTTTTTTAAAATGGGTATTTTGGGGCATTTTTACCATGTTTTTCACCCATCTGGCACCCATTCCCATGCTATTCGCAGTTGTATATGTTGTTAAGTGTTATAAAATCTCCAATGGTATGTACCCAGCTATCTCATTCTCAACACTACCTCCTGCTTTCTGGTGTGTTATTTTGTCAACTTAAGTTATTCAGCAATTTTTGGGGTCAAATTCACCAATTTTAAGCCGTCCTTGGGCTATAAATTTTTTTAAGGACCTGGCAACCCTCCGCATCTCATTCTGGAGAGATAAGACCAAAGGCTGGATCTCCTACCTGAACTTTACACACTTGAAGTCCTCTTGGTTATTACTTTAGTTAACTTGCTTTTCATTTGACTTGTCTGACACACAATTGAGTGCCTGTTTCAGTTCGAGGACTATGTAAATGTTAAAAGGGGCAACCTGGTTGGTGCCCCAATATTTACTCTGTGACCGGTGTGTTAGCTCCCTTTACCTCCAATATACCAAGCAAGAAGGAAATAAAATAGAACAATTTTGCAGTAGCAATCTAAAATATTAATACACTTCAGAATGTAATTTACTGCATAAGGAACACTTCTAAAAATGAAGCTTCTATAACATTTCATTAAAGTAATGAAATAGCATAAATATATAGCAAAACCCAATTAGAACTTTAGACAAATCAAGTCTGTCAGATTGGATATTATTGATGCAGGAATGATGGTTTTATAATAGAAGTCTGAAAAATGAGCTTGTAGTATTTAGATGATGCCAAAATTTCTTTATCCTGGATCTTTCAGCCATTTTCAGTTATTCATAATTTACATTTCATAGCAGAGATTCTTTTTGAAAACTAAATTTTCAAATTATTAAATTATTTCAAAACATTTCTGTGAGCACCCTGGTAGTTATAATTAAAATAAGTGAGGTTTATATTGAGCAGGGCTAACAGTAATAAAGCCTGGCTGTGTTCAATTACCTGACTCTAATTATCCTTTTAATTGGGTTGATTTAAATGGAGGGGTGGGGGGTTTACTTTTTTAAACAGTGCCAGTTGGTGTTGGATTACTTTGTTCATTCAATAAAAGACATAAGTAAAAAAAAAGTGTTTTTGTTCATTCGGGTGCCTTAATTAATATTAGATTTTACCTGAAGGCCTGAAAGCATATAGTGTCAAAAATGTGCAAAAATGAAGGAATTCAGTAAGGGGGCTATTGGGAAAAATACTCAGTAAATAAAGAAATGTTTTGAGTCACCTTCTCAAATGAAATTCAAAATGAGTGTCTTTATTACTCGAAGCTGGAAACATTTGGCTTCAGTGTACTTTACCAGTCCACTTCAGCCAATTGACTAAATAAAATGATAGAATAAGGATCTAAGATAATACACATTCATTTACAAATAATTATGTAGTAATCTAACCAATTAGATTTAAATCAATCAGCACACAGATAAATGGTATACTCTCACACTAACCTACACTCTATGGGTGACAGGGCTTTCAGCTGTATGGTGCCCAGACTTTGGAATGACTTCCATAAATTATTTAGATCAGCTGACTCAGTTCGTTCTTTTAAAAAGCAACTTCAACTCATCCTTAAGGAAGGTGTTTAACTTAAAATTCTGTCGCTTCTTTCAGTTTACCTCACTGTATAGATACTGTATAGGATAATTTGTGTGTGGTATATTAGAAATTGTTATTTATTTAGGCTTTCCGTTTAGTATTGAATTTATTATTTAACTCTGGTTTATTGTCTTTTTTTCTGTTTAATGCTTTGTATATCCTGTATTTATCTGTTTTAGCGTTCTATGCAGAAAATATTTGTATCCAATGTTACATATACCCTGGTTTCTTTCCTAGACTCTGTGAAGCAACTTGAGCATGGGAAAGGTGCTATATAAATAAAATGTATTACTATTATTATTATTGTTGTCATGCCCACATTTCTGATATAATCTAAAAGTACAAAAATAGTTAACATGTTAAAAGTCTTTGACACACACATTTCTTTCTAAAGAGAAACTTCCTCTTTGTTATCATATTTGTTTATGCTTTTTTTGTAACTTTCTCTTTGACATTGTGTAAAGTACTTTAAGCTACATTCTTTGTATAAAAGTACAGTATGCTTCATTTCCAGATATCTTAAAATGTATTTTGAGATAGCTCTAAATGTTAATTTTGCCATATTTACTGTATATAAATAAATGCTGTTGTTGTTCTTATTAATAAATACTTAAAATTAAACATTCAATAGCAGTTATCTCATCATTCCCTTAGTTACTTGTTCAGGACCTGATGGATGCAAAATTTTGGTTTCATAGGTAAGGTACACCTAGAATACCCATAAATTCATATCAAAATAATACAACACAAAAGGATATATGTTTGTCTTTTTCTGCTGCAGGTAAATACTTCATTACAGTACTATGTATGACATTACCATACTGGAATATATATCCATTTTAAATGCCCTGCTCTAATATTTACTCCTTCCATTCCTGTTGTATAAATTGCAGAACGTAGGTAGTTCCTTATGCATATCCACAGAGGCAAGGAACCTTTGGGGTGCACCCATAACATCACCCATGCTGTACTTCAGAAGTAACAGGTGGGTACATTAAGCCAAGAAATAGGCTAACAGAAGTAGCATCTTTGTGTACTTCGTTTTTTCTCTATTTTGCAATCTGTCTGTGTTGTCTGTTTATTCAAACAATATATACTAGCTGTCCTCGAAGGTCTGCCCACTTAGTAGTGAAACAGGAAAACTTTAAAAATCAATAAACAAACAGGTATCACTAGCTAAGTGGAGGCAAGGTACACTCCAAAATGTGGCCGGAGGCTGGCATGTGAGTAAGGAGGGTCCCACTCGGCTCCCCACTCCTGATGTCACGCTTCACCCTCCCCTTGGCCCGCAGCCTCTGTCTCAGATTAGCGTGAATAAATCACTCCTGCAAGTGAACTATGACACTTAGCGCAATGACAGAAGTCACAAAATCAACAGGAATGCTCAAACAAATTATAGAAAAACAAACCTAATCTAAATCCATTAACTAGTTTGTGAAAAGCGGACAGACATACAGACATATGGACAGACAGACAAACATTGGATTTTATATATATAGAGATGACAGGTTTGGCCTCCTTAGTGTCATTCAAGAGAAGGAGATCCCAACGAGAATATAAATCCTGTTTAAAGTTAATGGGAAGGAGTTTAGGGCTCTTTTGTCACTGCAAACTGCTATGTTTATGTAACTTGGGAAATATCCACAGTGTGTACTTTCCTTTCAGTTCTTTCATATTCTTTAGAGTCACTCACGGCTCCTCCTCCTGCTGCCTTGGTGACTGAGAAGAATAAAAGGTAGAGGCGGTGTGTTCTTTTCCTCTAGAGGGTAGTTAGTGTATTGTTACAATTTGTGATACACAGCTACAGAAGCCCGCTATACTTAAACCACCTAATTGCTTTTGCCTTAACAGCCTGCCACCTTTCGTCGTTACTATGAAATTTTACCTACTGACATCTTAAAATTATATATTGTTTTAATTTTTTTTCTTTAGCAAAGTTAAACAAAACTCCTAAATGCTAAATTGCGTCCTACGTTAGTATTGGAATAGCCTTGTGAACAAGCCATTGTACATTGCTAACCTTACATGTCCAA
Source organism: Polypterus bichir lapradei (assembly GCA_026402145.1). Taxonomy (NCBI): domain Eukaryota; kingdom Metazoa; phylum Chordata; class Cladistia; order Polypteriformes; family Polypteridae; genus Polypterus; species Polypterus bichir. Next base: position 8,935,009 of record JANRMT010062854.1, read on the forward strand.
TGTTTTAAAATATTGCACATGTACAGTATGTTTTTGTAATGCAGAGATTACAAATCCAGAACTTTTTTTTTTTTTTTTTCTCTTGTACTGTACCTCCTTGTAGTATTCATAGAGTTTTCTAGATTATTCTTTGATCTGCAAGTTATCTGAGTAATTGCACATATGTTCCCCAGCTGCCAGGCCAATGTCAGATGTGCAGATACCTTCCCCAGACAATTCATGGACAATGTTTATAGTGACTTGACTGTATGAGTCTTCTGTGCTTTTAAAATAACTAACAGATGAAGAAGGGGAGGAGATTCTCAGAAAACCGACAGTGATATAAGAGGATTATCTCGGACCAGAGCACTCAGAAATGCTGAGAAAATTTATGCTCAATGGCCAGTTGCCAAGTCAGTGCAACAAAGAGCTTCACCTGAGTGACACTCATGCAGCCATGTCCCAATAGCATTTCTAATAGCCCTCCTTAGCTTTAGTGCCTCATTTAAACTTTAAAATTTCAAAAGTCAAATCAGGCATTGAGTAGGAGCTCAACTTCTAATAAAAACATCCTTTAAGTATTATTGCCTGTCTGTTTTATTTTCGTTTTTTTGCTATGTGAGCCACCAGCCACTTTACTATTGTTACCATCTCCTCTTCAATTTATTTGTAAAGCTTCCCATATATATGCCTCTTACATTATGTGTAACTTTTAGACTGTATTTTTAAGACAAAACCAATTTTGAAACTTTATTTGCACAAGAGCCCTGAATGTTCTATTCGGGAATGTAAAACATACTGTTTCATGCAACAGAACAGATATAAAATCTGTACTATTTAAAAGTGGCTCTTCAATGGATGACTTTGTTTCTTGATTTGCTCCCGGTCTTGGTGGGATAGGCTTCTGGATTCATCAACCTTGTATTGGATTAAGAGGGTGTGAGAATCGTATGTTATGAAACTAAAACTAGACAAATTGCTTCCCGTCTTGAACACACTTTATATATTTATACTGTAGCTCCATCAGATACCACAGTCGGCTGCAAATGCTCAATCATTCCAGACAATTTTACAGTCGTCAATTAATCTAACATGCATGAATTTTGGATACAGGAAGAAAACTCAGTTTTATGAATAGAAACCTGTGCAGTAAGATGTGTAACATGTACAGTAAACACACGTACGGTAAACAAATGTACAGTAAACATCAAAGAGGCAGTGACGCACTTGGAGTTGTGCTTGGTAACCTGAAGAAGCACCATTAACTACTGCTCCACTCCTATTACTATGAAATTTACCAAAATGTGTGAATTTATAAAAATCAATGTGTAAGAGTTATCAGTACAGAGTTATACTATACAAAAAGTTTCACTTACAAAATTTTTAATTTTGCATTCATTCTTCCGGTAACAAAGAACTTTGCTGTTAGAAACCTAAAAGTATTACATTGTACAATTGGCCTAGTGCAGTTTTAAAGGTATACATAGTTTATTCCAGTTTCTCAAAACATGAGTCAAACGCTTAACAAAAGAAATTTCTCAGTCCAATAAAGTTTGTTTTAAAAAGGTTTAGTGAAAATTCAAAGCAAAACAGTTCACACAAAAATAGATAAAAAAGAAATAATTAGAACATTCTATTTCAGTTTAGCTTATGGGGGATACAACAGAATCTCTCATAGACTATGCATTAATATAGAGGCAGACAATTTAACATAATTAAGAAAATACTTCTATCAATTTAACATAACTTTTCATGACTTTCACTTTTATTTATTACTCACTATTTACCTGATGTCTTTACCCAAGGTGATTTAAATCTGAGATACAGTTGGCAACATTTCTTTTGTTTTTCCTGGTAGGTGAAGTGACTTGTTCTCAGTAATACATTGTCAGTAGTGGGATTTAAACCCACGCCCTCATGGTATGAGGTCTAAAGTCCAAAGCCTTAATCACTCGGGCTTGAAGGGGCTCATCATCATCATCATTTGTATTATTACAGAAAGTATATTTTAATAAGGCTCCATTAAAATACATTTCCTACTTTTGATAGTACTGGTTTTACTGTGTGATTACTTTTGCTTTATTGCAATATTAAGTGTATAAAGTTTGGCTATAGTGTTAAGAGCACTAGTGTAAGTAATTGCCATAGGGACTGAGAGGGAATGCCTTCAATAGAAAGCAGCTGAGTGAGTGGCACCTGCTTTGGTAAGTGGCACAGATGTTAATTGATGCTCAGGTCTGAAGACAACCATTTGTACTTCACCAGCCAAGCAAGTAAATCTCATTTTGCTCAAGGCCGCCGTCCATGTGCAGGTAAACACCATACTCAGGGTAATGTTTGAAAAACCAGCCAAGCATTCAAACACACACATACACCACACTCTCTGAAGTTAGCTATAGTGTAGGTGAACCACAGTTCTGAATAAGGTAGGTGAACTTTCATGATAAGGCAGGAGTGGCGGGTCAGGTCTGCCTCTTATAGGGAAGAATTTTAAGGGTACACTGGAAGATGACACAGCCTCTTATTAGTTGTCATTTTCTCCTTGAAGTTGAGATGACAGCAATCCAGAAGAAGACCTTAGCCAGACCTTTTGTGCTACAACTTGCCCCACTCCCAAGACTTCATTTTTTATTTGTAGACCAACTGCTGGAGATACCAATAAAAATGGTTTTCTAATCAACTAGCCTCATAGTGGCTAATACAATGGGCTACCCATGTAACCTGAACACTTCATATATGTTTACCATGTTGTTGTTTCTTTACTCCCGGCAGTATCACATAAAAATTGTGAATTAACACTAGTCATTAACCTAACATGGGCGGCACAGTGGTAGTGCTGCTGCCTTGCAGTTAGGAGACCCAGGTTCGCTTCCCGGGTCCTCCCTGCGTGGAGTTGCATGTTCTCCCCGTGTCTGCGTGGGTTTCCTCCCACAGTACAAAGACATGCAGGTTAGGTGGATTGGCGATTCTAAATTGGCCCTAGTGTGTGCTTGGTGCGTTTCTGTGTGTCCTGTGGTGGGTTGGCACCCTGCCTGGGATTTGTTCCTGCCTTGTGCCCTGTGTTGGCTGGGATTGGCTCCAGTAGACCCCTCTGTTCGAGTTCAGTGGGTTGGATAATGGATGGATTAACCTAACATACCACTTTTTTGGTACTGTACGTAGGAGAAAAGGAGGAGTATATGAGAGTAACCCGTACCGGCACAGGGAGAAAGTACAAACTCCACAGAGACAGTGAGCAAGTCCAATCCAGTGTCACAGTGCTGTGCTGCCTTAGTCTAAAACAGCGAACTTCAAATAGCCTGATTAACATGCTGTTACAGTATAGGGAAGGATGTTAATAGAATATACTGTAAATCACTATAAATCATATAAATAAATTAAAATATTTATAGATTGGGTTACCACGAGGGGAGCACACTTAAATATATCATGTATGGTATTCTGACTGGACAGTGTAATGTGTTTTACAATATGCAAGGTCTGTTAAAGTGTGGGAAGTTGCCCGCTGATTAGAATGATGCCCATTTCCATGTGAAATTGTGTTTCTGTTATCCCATAGAATAGCTGATCTCAGTGGGACTCATATTCACTTCATTCCACATGGAGACTTACATTATCTGTTTTTAGGCGACTTTCTTCTCATCACATATGACTCTTTAACATGCGTGCTGAGCTGGAATATAGAAAGGCTGATTTAATTTAATCAGGATGTGAAGAGCACTGTGAGGGAATATAATTAGGCAGCTCACATAAATATTTGATTGAAAATAAAAATAAACCTCTTTTGTAATAGTTTCACACAGAATTTAGTCTTTCACAGTGACAAAATGTACCAACTATAAACTGAACTGCACAGAAACACTACAGAAAATTTCATGTGAGTGATGAAGATGCTGAATAAAAACAAAAATGTTTAATAAACTAATGTTTTAAAAAAAACGTGTATTTGTACAAAAATAACATGCAAAGACATAAAAGAAATGCATGGCATTCATAAAAATAGCTGTTGTGCTTTTTATCTTTGGTAAATTGACCCACCATTCACACCCTAAATACAAGCTGACACCTGATTAGACAAGTACAGACTGTCAAGTCTCAGTTTTGCCACGGAGAGAGAGAGACACAATCATGCAGCTCTTTCACTTTAATGAGGGAAGCCATCATATCCCTTAAATAATTGTTAGGATTTTTGCTTACAAAGACCTAATGGCAGAAACTGTCTGGCTCATTCAGTTCACTTTTGTGGTACTCATTTTCTGCTGTTTTCTCCTTCTTACTAACCACACTGTGCACAAGTTTGCAAATGTCATACCTTTTGGTAGTAATTCATGTTTTGAATGGCCATGCTATACTGTATATTTACTCTTGTATCTATTCCTAGTAATGTCTGACCGTCACACCTATATGAACTTGTTGTACATTCCATCCCAAAACAATGAGCATTAATATGGAGTACCACCTCCCCCTTTTGCACCCATAACAGCTTTCACTCTTCTGGGTGAAAGCTGTTATGCTTTCTTCAAGGTTTTGGAGTGTGACTATTAGAATTTGTGCTTATTCAGCTAAAAACATTTGTGAGGTAAGGTACTGCTGTTGGGCAAGAAGACCTGGTTCACAATTACCATTTTAATTCATCCCAAAGGTGTTCAATAGGATAGAAGTCTGGACTCTGTGCTTGCCACTCAAGTTCTTCCACACCAAAGTCACCAAGCTCTTCATTACAACTTATTCTACTGCCAGTGTTTGTCAATGTAGATTTTATGGCTATCTGTGTGATTTTATGCACCTATTAATAATGAGTGTGGCTGAGACCCCTCAACTCAATAATTTGAAGGGGTGTCCACACACTTTTGACCATATAGTGTATATTGAGATCATTGTATGACTTTACAGTTGATTTTTGTTTAACTTTTTTTTTGCTCATTCTTTTTCAAACTTTTGTAGTCCAGTTCAGGATTACCAAGGCTGGATCTTATCCTGGCAAATCTGTGCACAAGAAGGAACCTTGAATAGAGCATTTACTTATATGTTAAATACAGATGAATACAATGCTTTACTCCTTTCTTTCAGAATATTGGCATCAATTTTCATTTGTAAATTGCTTTTGATTAATGAAAAACATAGTATTTACATGTAATCTAAGTATGCTATCTATCTATCTATCTATCTATCTATCTATCTATCTATCTATCTATCTATCTATCTATCTATCTATCTATCTATCTATGTGTGAGAAACAAGTAGATACACCATACTTTGTGGTCCAATTTACAGAAAAGCCAACCCAGGAGAGCAACACACCCGAGTATGCAGATGACTAGGTTTGAATGGACATAGTTGAGTCACAGTGATCTTGGAACACACATGCTACTGTACTACTACTGCTAAAGCACACCAGGAAAGAATATATTTTCTTACATTTAACTGAGTAAATTTAATGAGAGACAAATCATTTACCTTTGTTAGGCTAAGTGGCCGACTTTAGGTATGGAGTTTATAACTACAGTCAAGTCAAGTTGGGGAGCATGCACTGGTACAGTGCGTTGCCACACCCACCACACGATGAAACAGCTTGGGATCCCAGTTGGCAACCACCCAGGCAGACACGCGGTCCAGTCCCACCCTCCAGAAATGACCATCTATCTGACATAGCCAAGTGTTACATGGGTGACCCCTTGGCCTGGTCCAGCCACTCAGATCGCCAACAATGAGGATCCTGCGAGCTGGATCAACCTCTGGGAATCATGCTACCTCACAATGCAGGTAATGTGCCTCATTCGGGACCCAAAGAGACACAGTACTTAAGGAGTCCAGTCTTCGTCTCAGGTCACTGGATAGCGTCCATGTCTTGCAACCACATAGCAAGACAGCCAGCACCAGGACTCTAAAGACTTGGACCTTTGTCCTTTTGCATAGAAATCATAGATATAATTCATAAAATGCAGGATGAGGTAATTCCAAAATGTAGAAGCAGCAGAAGATTTAAAAGAAATCCTCAGTAAATTAGCAAGCAAGTGAGAAAGAAATTACAGAAGAAACAACAGCTTTATAATGTATATGAGGGAGGACCCAAAAATTTGCAGAATTGTTTAAAAAAACTTTACTATAAAACTTACAGCAAACCTCTTTATTCACATTGAAAATACTCTCCTTCAAATGCAATACACTTGTCACAGCCTAGAGCATGTTTTTTCTTGCATTTCATCCACAGTAGCAAATTGTTCTCCCTTCAGTCTCAATTATCAGAAAAAAAAAATAAGCCACAGGTAATGAGAGCTGATAATCTGGAAGTGTGAAGCAACAACCACATTGTTTTTGGAGTGTGTAGGTACATTGTCATGGTGTAAAATGCAGTTTGTATGCACCACTGCTCTGTGTGTTTTTCTCTGGCACTTTCCCATGGGTGCCTCAGCACTTCAGTGTAATGTCACTGATTAGCAATCTACCCATTAGCAAAAAACTCCATCAAAGTTGAAAAAATGTGATCATTATTGTCTCTTGAAAATCTACCTTTATGACTTGCAATAAAAAAAAAACGTTGAAGTCATCTATGTGATTGTAGAATAAACACCAGAAATACTCACATGATCAAGTCAGCACAATGCCACTCAGTGGACTGATTAACCAAACTTGTAGGCACACAATAGTTACCAGCATATTCAATAACTACACCTTACTCCTGTGTTAGTGACTGATTCCCAGGAATTTTTGAATATCCCCTTTTTCAAGTCATAAGCCAAGTGTTAACCAAAAGCCGTATGAGCAAATGAGAGCAACAATGAAATGGGAAATTGGAAACACCAAAAGGGCAGTATAATATAGCTCGAAATGCAAAAATTAATCCCATGTTTTTTTTTTAAAGTATTACAGCAGTCTAGGAACTGTCAAAAATTAAATGAGGTACATATTACGGGGTCAATGAAATAGCCAGGAAAAGAAACAGTAAGTGTCCTCAATTCATACTTTTATGAAGGAGATAAAAGAATATTACTAAATTAGAAAAAATTAGTGAATGATTGTAAGATTACAGAGGTAGAATTATTGCTATAATTAAAAAATGAATGTAAAATAAATTGCCTGGGACAGGTAACATTTACCTAAGGGTGCTCAAGAAAGCTAGTCATTATATTAACAAGATGAATGGGTTAATCTCGGTGACTGTAGATAAATTTGCTTCCTTATCCAGCTCCCGCATATTAGTGAATCATGATCTCCATTTAAAGTCATGTTCACTGCCTGCTAACACAGTTGTACCTGGCAAAGAGTTTTACATCTGTAATTGCTTACAATAATTTGCCTGTGATGCACATTCATCTAATTGGTTTGTAGTTAAACTTATTCTGCTTTGCATATCTTTAAATCTACCCAATTGCTTCACCAGCATCTATTAATCTAGAAGAGTACCCCAAATTGTAGTTTTTGCTAATTACTTCTTCCAAAATTGTGAAACTTAGTAAATGATCCTCTATTAAGATTTTGTCTGTTTTGGAAAGAGAATCATAAATCTCTAACAATTCATTAGCAGACTTAATTTTATCTCTTATTGTTTAGTAATTCTAAAAAAGTTTAAGCTACTCCCTGTGGATGAAAATGTGCTATAGAAATAAATGCTGTTGTTATCAATAACTGAATTAATTATTTCCAAATTAAGCTCATCTGTTTGGCTGACCAATTTACAACCACAATGGATTTGTTTCAAGTCTGGTTGTGGCAGTTGGTTATGATTAGCTCAGAATGGAAGTCCACAATCACCTAAAAACCTTCCCACCCTTAGAACTTAAATAAATTTAATTAGTTTACTATTAATTGAATTACTTAATAATTTTGTGTTATGTTTCAGTCAGGGTCTCATCATGTTTTTGTTGTTTATTGAGTATCATTTTGTATATGACGTTGTTAATGCTGTTTTTTTTGGTTTTGTAGTATTAATCTGTTTATTAATTTTTGTGTAATTGTGCATTATGTTTATAGCAGATTTAGTTTTAATTTGGCCTCTCCCTTGTATGTGGAGCCCAAGGAGATTGTGCAGCAGGGGGGCTGCTCCAGTTCTATAAAAATGGAAACTACAGTTGTTTTTGGCCTTCTTAATTCTTGTTTGAAAATATTGCACATGAAAACAGTTTTATCATTACAAGATTGTTAATGTTAATATTTATGGTCAATTAGATGATTAAATGGATACAGTACATGTTTCTCTAATTATAAGTTTTTCAGTGCCTACACATTGTAAAGTAGCGTTCATTTTATTTACAGTTTGGGCTTCTACCCATCAAATTCATGCCTAGTTGATGCAGGCAGCAAGGGGCTAATACTGACACGGGGTAATAACTAATGATGAGCAAAATGATTTATGTAAAATTAAATTCATAGTGAAACACAGTTTCATTTAACTAATATATCTGTAAGATAAACAGTATTTCATGACAACAAATTTGTCGGCATTAGCGTATGTATTTTTTGATCGTATCCTATTCCTTTTTCTACACTTGTGGAAAGAAGAAGTGTGGCTGGAGAACACTTAACTGCAAGCACTAAGAGGCACTTCATCAATGTTAAAGTCCACCTGCCTGGATGAGTGATCTCTAGTGAGTCACTTGAAGGACTCTGGCTTGGATCAGCTTATGAATTTGAGAAAAGTGACAGAAGATGGTGTTACCTTTGACTCCGAAAGAGTGGTTTGACATGAAACTGGTGATGTGGATGTGCAAGAAGACAGTATACCAAGCAGATAAAAGAATGGAAGATCAAGACAGCACCAGCACCATTGCAGAGCAGCCAAAAATGGGGACAGCAGGTAAACCTTCAGAAAACAATGTTCCTTGCTTACCACGTCCATGTTTCACAAATGCAAAATCACATGCAAAATTAATTTTAGCAAAATTGAATGTAAAACTAAACTAGTCAAATTAACTCAGTAGTCATATCAGAAAGGAGTGTATATTTTGCCGCTGGTATCTTAGGTTATACATACTCCCAATCTTTTGAGTGTATAATAATTGATGGAAGATTTTGTCCATCAAGGTTGGTAATGGTTGTGTTATGGTCATTTTTCTCCATGACCAAAATGATAAAGAAGTACAAGAATAAGATGTCTCCAAGCTTGGATATACCATGAAAAAATTAATTTGACCGTGACTGACACTGCTTTATCAGATGGAAAGATCCAGATGCAACATACAAGAGATAGCTCATTATATATCAATTACACAAATGAACTCAATTATTGGTTTTCTGAGATTGGGATTTGATTAAATATAAACATTTCACCTCATGTCTGGAAATCAAGTGTAAGTTTAAAATGAAAAAGAAGGCAATTCCACTTTGTCGTACATCACCAAGATCTGAGACATCTCACCTGGACTAGCTTGTTGCACAGGCAGAACTGCTATGAAGACCAACTTACCACTTGTGTACTTCTTGCACAACTAGTAGCCCTCCTTTGCAAATATAATTTGTTAAAAACAAATTAAAAAATGCAAATATATTCACATTACCTCTGTCCACAAGCTCATCTACATGCCCTGGGAGCCATGTGCCAGGAATGCAACACACTGTATGTTGTCATAAACTTCTGGGTCTTTCCTTTGAACAAAATTGTCTATTATGAAGACTTCATCCATGTCTGTAGCTGCATTTATAACCGATGACTTCCTCAGTCATGTTTGATTTGTCAGAGGTATCAGAGACACGATCCAGCTCCCCATGGTCCTCAAAGTGGTTGGATACGTCTAACTCTGGTGCAGATTGTTACTCATATTTTATACCTTTTAACTTGTGCTTACACTTGAATTTGACCAACATGTCTCTGAGCAATAGCAGCTCTTCCTGTTCCACTTTATTGATGCACATTATTACTCTCTAAAAACAAGTAGGTACATTCCTCCAGGTTCCTATTGCAACACAGGCCAGGTATCCTCTCTTATGTTAAGATTGTGGATTAGCTGGCATCAGTCACTGATGTAGTCCTCAATGAGGAAAGTTTCCAAGAATTCAAATATCAAACAAGCCAATATTTCAGTGGCTTCTTTTTTACAGTTTAGTTTACATTTTTACCCCCTTTTCTGCATACAATTCATGCAATTAGTAGTTATTTTGTTTCCTGCTGTCCCTCTGTAAATGTCTGCACTTGCTGTTAATACCGCTTGCAAAAGCCTAGGGTTCTGACCAGCAGTTACTATTATGACCTGCTCTGTTCCTCTGGTGAACTAACATTCTAATGCTCCTAGGAATTCAGCTTCTACTCTACAATTTTATTTTTTTAGTAACTTTCCTGCCTGACCTTTGAAGCAGTCTCTTGCACCCCCTCAAGAGCCACTATCTATGTACAACATCAACTTGCTGTACTGGATTTATTATTTATTATTCCTTGCTTGCACATAAAACTTACAGATGCCAGCTCACTTACTTCACACTTGTAGGCCTTTCTAGTGGAAATGCTGCATCTAGCATCCCATCTTCAGTGATGAATTAGCTAATTTATTTGGTACCTTTTCCAAATGTCTTTTACTCTTTCTACTTTATTCTAAATTTCATGACTTTACACAAAATTAAATAAAGATATTAATATTTAATTAAATTCTTGTCCAACTGACGGCCTCCACACAACTGAAGTAGTAGACATGATTCAAAAAGTAATTAATAAAATACTGCACCAAAGCTAAATTTTGAAGTTAAACACCACTGGCATCAGAGGAAAACTTAGAAAAGTGGATTTCACGTTGTTTAATAGGGCCTGGAGACAAAGGGTACAGGTAAGAGAAGAATGATCCAAAAGACACACGTTTATCAAAGATGTTCCAGATTGATCTGTGCGTGAACTGTTACTCTGTGTAATTAATTGAAAAGACATTCACTCTGATACACTTAGTAAGCTTTCAAAATGTAACTGGCTAAGATACTGGAATAACATATCTATTAGCTAAGATAAGCTCAATGGACTAAATGAAACTTCTGATGATCTCATGTTCTCACATTTTAATGCAATTTTTAATACTACCAAGCACTTATAACCCCCACCACTCATTTAGTATTGCCCCATGCAAATAAACAATGGCAAAAGAGAGGGAAAGGCTATAAAAAGTGTAAAAAACATAAAAACAAAATCCAATTTTAGAAGAAAAAGCTGCAGATCAAAATAAAAATAACTGTGCACAGTGATGTCACAAACAGGCAGCTCAGCAACAAACAAGAAAGATTGATATCAGTTTGCAGCCTTGTTCGGCAATGTTAGCAGCTTCTTCTCAGCAAACCTCTGATTTTCATATAATATTTTAAGTCACGTTGGGTGTCATGCAAATCTTGGGACAATTTATCTGTCTCAGGTTGCATATATAAAGGATTTTAAATGGTAACCAGGAGCAAAAATGCGCTCAAAAGACAGAAATGGGATGAATACTAGGAGAATTACAGTAATCAATACCAAAACACGAGACAAGAAAGGAATTTAGTGGGCAGATTGCTAACAAAGGCAATAGCAATAACTTTTTTTTTTAATCTATGAACTTGGACACTGATATGGCCACGGGGTGAACTTTTATCCCATTGTGTTGTGATTGATGGTTCACGATCTCAGAAGACATTCCCCTGAGAATGGAAGCTCAAAAAATAGTGGCAGAAACAGTCCAAAATATTCTGCAAAAACAAAACTAAGCAACTAATGTCAACACCCAAATCCCTGTAGTAGAAAACCCCTAAAACAATTGCAAATTTGTACCAACAGAGCCAGGGAAGGTTGGAAAAAAATCAGCTTAGATGAAATATCCAACAGCAAGGAAAGTAATGCTGTTACGAAGGAGCATCACACAAAATGGCAAAATAGTGTAATTCTGTCTTCAAAAAAGTTCCTCAGCGTAGACCAGGACCATTATAGACCTGCCCAGAATAGGCCTCACACAAGGATGCTTGACTCCAAACCTTGCTGTTCAGCTTTAGCGTACACAGGCCTCAAAGGGTTTTGGCTTCAAATATTCAAAATGTCTCTGAAATATCAAGGTGCCTCTCAAGGAAAAGGAGGAAACTGTAAAAACCCTATGGCCTTAGAAACAGGGAACAACAATAATTGTTGCAAAACGAAAGTATTACTAAACAATAGAAAATATTAACAATATTCAAAAAATGAAAAACAGTGTTGCATAAATGTTAAAAAGTCCAAATACATAATCCAAAATTGAATCCAAGAATCAGATCATAAATACCATATATGCTCGCATAGAAGTGGGGTCTTGAAACCCGAAAAATCGATCATAAAATCAGATCCCGACTTATACACCCGTTCAAAAATATAACACTTACTTTTTTTTACTACATCTTCTTGCTTCCTCCAATCTCACACCAGTTTCTCACACACATCAAATTTATTGCAGTAGCGCGGTTACCAATTTCTTTCGCTACTTCAACGACTTTAAATTTAAAACCAGCTTCATGTTTTCTTCTGAATGAATGCTTCATCGTAGATGAGGAATACTCTTACAATAAAGGTGTATGAGGGTGTGAGATACAAAAAACACAAATCAGTGCAAATGTCGCTTCGGAATAGTTTGAGTATTACCGTGTAGCCACGTAGGCACAATACATAGAAAAAAAAGGCAGTGTACTCCATGGTTACTCTCTCAGGTGGGTGTTAGCATATCATAATCTCTTGGACCAGCGGCATGAGTTTTCCGCATTCGACTTATATGACCGACATTATAAAATACCGGAAATAATACTGTAAAATCAAGCCCCGACTTATCCACGGGAGAACTTAAAGGCGAGTATATACGGTAATCAAAAAAACTATTTCAAACAGCAGAAACAACTTGTTATGGATCTGTTCTGTGATCATGAGGAGCTGTATGACAAGTAAAAAGGGGCATCACTGTGGTCTGTGTGTTTTTTATTTTCATTATTATGCTTAATCTGACCATGAGAAAATAATTTATTGGGCTCTGTCAGGAGAAATGCCAATAAAGCTATGCTCCCAGTGATTGTCTACTGTATTTGGAAACTGACTGGTTTATTGTACTATTGAATGGTTTATTGTACCAAAACAACATTAGTTCACAAACAGTCTTACACTGGCATTTGACAGACACAACCACCAGAAACAGGACATGCTGAAGTATCATAGCTGCTGACCTGTTCAACTCTGAGATTTTTGAATTTAAGTTTTATAGAACTTTTCCTAACTTCGTCCAACAGCATCTGAACAAGATGACATCCAGAGCACTGAGAACACCTCAACTAACTGCTGTGTTCATCTCTCATGTGTTACTGTGGGATTCCTGGTAGGGCCTGAATGTAGATTTGTTTTCTGAAAGATTCTTGATACAAGTATAATATTATTATTTGTGTCCTGGTTGGTGTTATTTGGTGTGGTGGTCATTTTTGTCACCTCTGTGGCTTTGAAGTGGTGCTGTAAGCAGTACAAATATTCCACAGTGGAACATCCAGAATTGAACTTTGTCTATTCATGGAACTAACACCTCTTGCTGGACACATAAGCTGTGCAGTATCAAGGCTGCAGGAAAGGATGATGTTATTCCCCATTGTGTCTATTATGGGAGGTAAATACCAGAGTGTCTTTTTGTGAATGGTGAGTGATCGGTTTGAGAAAAATGCAATGAAACTAAGAAAAAAAAAGGGTAAGCAAACATGTAGAAAAAAATAACAAACATTAATTGAGTTGTTTTTCTAATGTAAAGCAAAAGAATAGTACATAATTATTCTTAGTATTAATTTAATTCAATAATTAGCCATGCTTCTTCTCAAACAACAAGAAAAAGGGACAGAAATTAGACTATGGGGCGATCAGATAAAACCATTACCAAGATTTTCAATAATGCATAAATTTCCCCTTGGGTAAAGATGTAGAAGGGGTAGCTGCAATGATTTTTTTCTTGCTAACGACATTGGTGTGGGCATTGAAGATACTGAACAACTATAACAAGGCTTGTGGACTGTAAAGAACTACTTACCCAAACATACTCTATCTGGGTACCCAGATATACTACAATAGAAATGTAATTCCCTCCTTTAGATGTCTTGTTCATTCATTAAGGCTTAAAATACATCTTTACAACATTATATGTGTTTGTGTATTTAGTTCTGTTGTAACACTTAGTTTCAATAATTGTTTTTGCTCTATTTTCCTCTCAGCTAATTAAGTTCATAGTTTCAGTGCTAGACTAATAACATCTTTAAGACTACCTGCAATATCAAGACTATCAATGTCATCTTTTAATTCTTCCCATATCATTACGGAAAGCTGAAGGATTTAGAAATCCTTTATGTAATTGCCTGTGGATTTATTCTCCTGTGTGGGCACTGTACTTTGTTCTGGATCATAAAAAAAAACATTTTAAATTCATTTGAAAAGCCAGAGATGCTGTAACCAAGAATATTGTAAGGGAGTTTTGGTTAACATGTTTCTTTATAGCTGCCTTAAGCTGAAGAGAGTGTCTCAGAATGGGAACACAGAAGTCGTAGGTCCTAAATTTAAAAGAAAGTGTGCTCTGGTAATTGTCAAGTTACACTTTTTAGACCTCCTGAGAAGAACACTGTGGGACAATGCAATACAGACTCTAACTGATCCAAATAACAAAATGGACTATATCCTGCCTGTGGAACACTGGATCAACTCTTTGTCCTTTTGTGCCCTAAGTTGCCTAGTGGAGGGTGCTACATGAGTATGCACATCAAAGTTATTGCTGGTGTATGTCTGCTTAACTGATTTTGATTTTCAGGTACAGGATATACAGTGAAGAGTGAATTTAGTCTCAGGAAAGTATTAAAGTTGAAAAGTGTCCAGTTTGGGGATGGAGGGTTCTATTTCTGCTATTTGATGATATCCTCAGCCTCATCAAAATATGATCTCCAGTGTGAACTGAAGTGGTTTATAGCAGAACATGGCAAGCAGGAGAACTACACCTCCAACTGTGAGCTCTGTCCCTGTACTGGAAAATACAGCCTAGCTCCCTCAAGGTCAGAGAGAAGCATTTGTGGTGAAATTGAAATGCCTTAAGGCTTTGTTTACTAGACACTGACTTACAGAGAGCTCATCATGACATTTACCTATGGATTAATGCAGCAATGGAAGATTTTTTAGTATTGTATGGGACTGAGATCATAAAAGAGAAGCTAAGTTCCTAGATCACACCTTCAGCATATTCTGCAATCTACAGTTTATACTGAAATTATGTTTCTGCCCTAGATCAATAGGCTCACTCCCTGCAACTATGTGAAGAACTATGTGAAGGAGGTTTATCGGACTTGTTCCACCAAAAGAAGAAACAGGAACAAAATGCTAATAGATTATTTAGCTCTACTGGACTGGGAATACCTGGGGATTATCCCAGAAAAGTTAAAGACTGTTGCAAGAAAAATAACGTCATGTCAACTCTCACCAATGTAAGTAACAGCCATCCATCCATCATCCAACAGGCTATATCCTAACTACAGGGTCACGGGGGTCAGCTGGAGCCAATCCCAGCCAACATAGGGCACAAGGCAGGAAACAAATCCCGGGCAGGGCACCAGCCCACCGCAGGGATGTAAGTAACAAGAAACTGATAAATCAAAAGAGAAGAAAACCACACCAATGTATCCACAGATAGTTTTTTTCTGTGCATGCAGGTGATCCAAGTAAAGAATTGGAGAAGGTGAACAGAACTAGTCGGAGTCAATAATTTGAAAATTGGGTGGCATTTCAGATAATGCAAGTCATGACTCAGAAGATGTCAACTTTTTTGACTGGAAGATAGACTACAATGACAAGACAAACACATTTGCCATACCTTTCCTGAAGGTACAATGGTATATTTGTATCAGTAATAGTATGGTAGGTCTGCCTACAAACATGAAAGATTTTATTTATTGGGTGATATAAAAACAGACCTATGAGGCTGTACCGGTAGTAATATATTTAAAATTTACAATGACAACAAAGGAACAAAAAGATAAGAATGGATTCATAGGCCAGCTATCATTTTCACAAAACACTGCAAGTTTAATATATATTCATTATTCACTGTATTATATTCAAGCTACTGTGAAATAAACAGTCAGTCACTCACTGTGTAGCTCCAAATACATGATATTCTGGGAGAAGAGTTGTTTATTTTGTTTATGTATCAGACAGAACTATTAATCTCTATGACTATAACAGAAACAAGAGATTAAAAATAAGACAGAAAAGTTTACTTTTTATTATTAATTGCTACATTTCACATCTCTTTATGTCAAACAAATAAATAAAATTAAAATGTGGTGGAAAGTAAGAATAATAATACATAGAAATCCATCCATCCATTATCCAGCCTGCTATATCCTAACTACAGGGTCACGGGTCTGCTGGAGCCAATCCCAGCCAACACAGGGTGCAAGGCAGGAAACAAACCCCGGGCAGGGCCCCAGCCCACCGCAGGGCATACATAGAAATGCTTTGTTTATAAATAATACACTATTTATACCCATATAGAGATTTTTATATTTTTCTTTGTGAACAGCAAAGAAGTCAGACTTTACAACCAGACTTCTTTTTACTTTACAACTAATCCTCCAGGTTATCTGGGTTAATTATGAAATTTGTAAATGTAGTGTTGGCAGTTCTATGTAAAGATAGTCACACACTGTGGAATTAAAAAATGTTTTGGACAGTAAGTTCTTTAAACTGTCCAATCAGGCAAAATCAGATCATGCAAAGTTATGCAGAGTGAAACAATGCTTATGCTGTGAGACCGCTAATCGATTGAAGCTGTACTGTTGCCATTAAAGCCAAAGTGCACTGAAAAATAAAATTAAAAGTACAAAGCAGATATAAAAGGACTCTATTGTTGATGTAATCTACAAGAACGAAAACCACAATTCTAGCAACACTTTATTTCACTTGAAAACTCTTAAAACTTCTTCTGATAATTTAAAAAATTTTTGAAATCAGTGAGAGTGCAAGACTTTTTAAATAACTCTCTCTTCCGTAACACAAGAACACATAATAATAAGTAGTAAAAAAGTAACCAATAAAGTCTTTGAAAAAGTTTGCATTCTCAGCATAAAACAGAATATTCCACTTAAGTGTCCTCTTTTCTTCCTTTGCTGATTTCTTGTAAGAATAATAAATCCAACAAATACTTGATTTTGAAAAAAAGTCAACAGTTGCAGCCTTTTTTTTTAATGCCCTGTTCAATGTTTCTTTCTTAACTGTCACGCTTCTAATGACACGTAAAGCAGATGTGCTACAGTTTGATGCTGGTAGGGTGTCTACATTTTGTCATTTATTACTAAAATATGAAAGAAGTTTCAGTTTTAGCAATGTGTTTACATAGATTGTTGTAGAAATGGAACAAACATGAAATGCATGTGTTCCAAATAACGATATATTATTTCCCTATACAACTCTAGGTACCTGACTCTAAGATAATCAAGGCTTGAGGTAGAAGAGCTTTGTGCCCGTTTTACAGCGGTGGGTTGGATGGAATAGTAGGTTGCTTGCTGCTTGTCTTGATCGGCACATTTACAAGACAAAAGATGCTGGCGGAGATGTGCGAAGGGATTTAAGGTGGGCGGTGTTTATAAGTTTATTTGTTGGATTTGGTAATTCTAGTGTTGAAAATGCCATTTCTTATTATTCAATCATTTTGTTTCCATTTTTTTTATTATTTTGTAAATGCTAAATACATCTTCAACTATTAAGCAACTTAGCTTTTGTCTTTTTGGCCAGGGGTTTCGATGGTCCCCTTTCCCTACTGAGTTCTGAAGTCTTTAGCTTTTCTTTACCTGTACAGGCATCAAAGTCTACTTCTTCAGTTTGAGGTAAGGTACTTTGGTTCCAGGTTTCACTGGAGCTTTAAGACTTCGGTTTTGGAGGTTAAGCATCATTTTGAGTTTCACAGGCTGGGTAAGTCATGGCACTGAACAGTTGTCACTCATTGTTTTTCTCTTTGGACATTATTGTCTGATTATGAAAATATTTTAGTTATGTTTTTTGCCCCACCATTTTGTCTGTCTTGGATTATGGTTTTATGAAGTCCCTAAAGGGATATAAGCAAAAAAAAAAAATCTTATTTGTTGTGTGCACGTCGAGTGTACAAGAAATTTCATGTGCTTATGAGATCATTTTGTATAAGCATGCAAAGTGTCCCTTTATTGACTCTGTATATTTTGGGTAGACCTGTTCTGCTTACACAACTCTGTTTTATTGTGTAGACCAGGGGTGTCGAACTCCAGTACTGGAGGGCCTCAGTAGCTGCAGGTTTTCATTCTAACCCTTTTCTTAATTAGTGACCTGTTTTTAATGCTAATTAACTTCTTTAGCCTTAGCTTTAATTAGCTTGACTCAGGCCCCTTAGTTGTTTTTTCCTTAATTAGCAGCCAGACAGTAATGAGACATAAAACAAGCAGGACATGACAAGCTCACCTATACCCATCAAACAAAATCTGAAAATAAAGATGAAGGCCTCAGTAAGGTTGATCCCTCAGGTTACCAAAATATTTTAGGAGTTTTTAGAAAAAAAACAGAATATCAACAGTTTTGGAAATGTCTGCTGTGGCAAAAAGAGAGCAGCAACATGCCATGGAATTGAATAATGGGTTTAATTAACATCAAGAATCAGCTTCTCATTAAGGAACTGGTTGGAATTTGAAGCCCCAATTTAGCTGGTCGTCTGTTGGCTCGTTTCATGCCGCGTTTCTGTTTGGCTGTCATTTAATGAAGAAAAGAATCAATTCAGAAGACTTAATCCTTAAAAACAGGGCTATTAAAATAGAGGGAAAAGAAGTTAATTAGCAGTGAAAACTGGACACTGATTAGGAAAAGGGTTAGAAAGAAAACCTGCACCCACCAGGTCCACCAGGCCTGGAGTTTGACACCCGTGGTGTAGACTATTGGAAAGTTGACATGGACTTCATGGTCCTGTATTTCAAGCTGGGTCTTTCCCATAAAGGCATCACGATGCTCAATGTCCTCTGGAACATTTCTTGACCTGAAAAGATGTATAAAATCATCTTTCTCCATTGTTCGTGTAGTAGGAATCTACAACACTCCTGACTTCTGGGATTGACAGGATGCAGCTATAAATCAAATACATTTCTGTTCTCTTTCTGGCATGTGTGCATACAAGAATATCTCATGAGCATATGAAATTTTCTACACAGAATACTTTCTCATGCACATGCAATAATATTTCATGAGCACAGAAAACTTTCTCATATGCATACTAAAAGATCTATTGAACACATCAAATCATTCTCATGTGCACATAAAAAGATCTTGTGAATGATATTTTCTTCTTTTTTTTTTTTTGCTCATGTCCCTTTAGTGGATTTTTACATTTAGCTTAATTTTGTGTTTGTTCTTATCAGCCTCAACCATTTTGTTGTTAGGGTCAGTGCGGCATCACTAACACATGACTGCTGGAAGCAAAGACAGGAGATATCTTGGTTATGTAGATATTTAAGATGACTGCGCGATATTCACTTTGTCAGAATTTCCAAATATCACAAACAAATTTTCATGTCAGTGAAACAAGAATTTTTTTGCCCTGTTTATTTAAGTAGGTTTCTGGTATTGTGTATTAGGCGTTGGTGACATGTCATTGTGTTCTTCAGGTTTTGATCTTAGTCTGCTTTTTGACTATGATTTTGTCTCTCATCTCCTAGTTTTGCATCCATCCTTGACAACTTTCTCATGTCACCAGTGACACTACCTACCAGGACATTCAGAACATTGCTAGTAAGTACTATAGTATTTAGTGCACCTGATCACATTATATGAAGAGCTGCTGCTTATTGAAAGATTAAGCTGATTTGTACTTTTATGTATGCACATACTTATGGCACTGTCAACAAACTTTGACAAATAAAGCATTGTAAGAAGTGAAATCTAGAGTAATTGTACCATTACATGAAATTAAACACTCTTTAAAAATCATAAAAACTCATACTGCCATTACTGAGCTGTGTTATGTATTTCCTTTTAAACTCACATGTTGTAAAACTCACATACCTGAAAGAAATGAAACTAGTAAGTCCAATTTAACTGTAAATACCTTGCATATACAAGGCATAAATCTCTTTTAAAAACCTTGGTCACAGCAGGTATTCCAATAATAATGTATAAAAATTACAGACTTTTTTTATTGTAAGAAAAGGGGAGATTTCGTATGTACTGTAAATAGTCTGACGTTTGGTCTATCTTTGAGTATAATGACAGCACTCTGCATGTCTGTGGGAGATCCATGCCGGATTGAGGTAGGGTGGCCATTTTTGAAAATGTTAAAATTGCTTTAACAACTTTTCTTCCATAAACACTGATCTATTCAATGCAATCTTTACCTGCATGCAATCTGTAGTATTATGCTTCAATCTTTGTACTGTGATTTCCAGAATATAAATACATAAATAAATACAAATAATCTACTATGGCTGTGTGGGACACACTTTAAAGCTGATCTCTTACTTTTGTTTACAACTTACTAGTTAATAATACTTTCACCATTAATAAAGTACACAATATTTAACCTATAAAATATTCTTTGTATTGGAGCTTTTGCAGGTGTGTATATTGACAAATAGACAATATATTTGCATCCTTTAAAGAAGTGTGCTTTCAATGCAGTCTTTCATTATAAAATTTCTTCTACTATATGGACAACTTTCCTAACATTATAATGTATCTAATATAGAAATTATACTTTTATAGGTGTAATATAGAAATAGATAGCATCTCCAACTATAATCAATGCTTTCAAAAGACTGTGTGTCTATGTAGCCTTAGACATCATGGGGAATAGGATCATTCAATTATATTTTAAAAAACTGAAGTCAACCACTGATACCTTTTTAATTCTGCTAGAAATATAAAAAGTGGGAACAGCAATTGTGCAACACAAAACGTGAAGAAACCACAGGACAATAAAAGGTGTAAGTAACAACTCAAGCCCGGCAACAGAAGCTCATTACAGAATAAAATGGTTGCTGTCACAAACGACCACATATATTGCTCAAGGTGATCCTTTGTTTATCTAGAATGGCATGCAGAGGGCACATGCCATTCTCCAGGATAGCCAGCATTTTATTAAGTGTTCTTTCTCAACCATTATCTCCAGAGAGTCCACACTGAGTCAGCCTTCCAGATCGGTTTATTGAGTTTGCTGACCTCACATGCTGTAGTGCCAATGCCCTAGCAGACTGCCTCACAGATAACAGCACCTACTATAACAGGCTGATAAAACATCTGTAACAGAGGTCTGCATACTGCAAAGGACATGAGCCTCCTCAAAAAATAGAGCTGACTCCGATTCTTCTTACACAAAGCTTTAAAGCTGGTAATAAACCATTCCTTAAAAAATGACACATTCAGAACATTTGTTCAGAACAAAAATGTTTTATTGGTTTGAATATAATTTCATAAAAACTATGACTTGTGTATAATGTGGAGCATTGTTTCTTACTTTATTTGAAAAACAATGCAAAATGAAACATTCATTTTTGTAGATAATAAGAGGCATGAAATGCCAAACTCAAAGTACCTTTGTTTGTTTTGCTGTATTTTATTTTATCATGGAAAGCTGATGTACTGTAATACATTGCTTAGGTTAATTTTACTTTGATCTTTATTTCATTTCCATTGTTTTCACATATTCATGTTGCCAGAGAAGAGTGCTTGTCTATATTAAACTGAAAATATCCCATAATAAACCACTCTGACTACAAAAAAATGAGTGTAGTAATGCATTATGTGCTAGCAAACTCTGATAGCAATTTGCAAACATATCAGGAAAATACAAACGTAACAATTGGTTCGAATAACAATGCTAGTAATCCCTTGTCTTGTTCTCTACAATTGATCATCTGCTAAATCAACGCCACTCAATGGAATGCCTCCAAAATACTTCCAGTGAAACTTATGAGGCTTTTGCTGTATTTTTTAATCAAAAAATTAATGATATTAGAAATAAAATAGTACATCTCCCCAATACTGATCCTCTTAAACCCAGGTACTCCATTATAAATAAATTAAATTCTTTCACCAGGATAGATTTACTTGATTTATATAAAATAATTTCTCAACTGAGACCCTCCACCTGCATTCTTGACCAAATACCAAAAAGTTTTTTCAAAGAAGTATCGGGTGCGCTAATTGATAGTATTCTTGACATAGTAAACTTGTCATTAGATACGGGGGTCTTCCCAGACTGTCTTAAGACTGCTGTAGTTAAAACCCTGCTGAAGAAAAATAATCTTGACTCCTCTGCTTTGAAAAATTTTATACCTATTTCTAACCTCCATTTCTTAAGTAAAATTCTAGAGGAGGCAGTCATTATGCAGCTTAATGGTCACTTGAATAAACATGCTATTCTTGATAAGTTTCAGTCGGGTTTCAGAACAAATCACAGTACAGAAACTGCACTCATTAAAGTAGTAAATGACCTGCGGGTAAATGCAGACAGAGGCCGTTTATCTGTTCTCATCCTCTTAGATCCAAATGCCGCATTTGATACCATTGATCACAATATTCTTAGAATTTACCTTAGTCAGTGGGTTGGCCTCTCTGGCACTGTCTTAAATTAGTTTGAATTCTATCTGGCAGGTAAAAAATTCTTTGTTAGTTGTGGTAATTATAATATATATATATATTTTTAAATATATATATATATACATATACATACAGGCAGTCCCCGGGTTACGTACGAGATAGGGACTGTAGGTTTGTACTTACAGTAAGTTGAATTTGTATGCAAGTCGGAACAGGTACATTATTTTAATAAATGCTATTGTTGACCGACTGTAACTAAGTGCCCTGCCAATGAATGATAGAGTTTCACCTCTTTTCAACCTTTTTATTATTTCTACTTTATTTTCAATGGTGATGGTTTTTCTCTTCCTTACTGTATCACCAGCACTTGCATCAGATTTTTGTTTCAGAGACATTCTTAAAGGGTGAAGACAAAAGCTTAAGATGAGCTCTTCTGCACAGCACTGTACAGCTATCACTGCAGGAAGGCACCCATCCTCAGCACGTCTGATGTATAGGGTGGGCCAGATATAATTATGCAATTTTCATTACGCTATAACTTATTCAGTTTATTACACTGAAAATCACCCGAAAAATCCCGGACCATCAAGAAGTGTGCGACATGAAGAATCGTCTTCGCGCCGAACTGGAATTGTCCCCGCATAAATCAAAGTCATCCAGACGATCTGGATCTGCATAATTAGATCTGGGCCACCCTGTACTGACAAGAGACAACTTCCTGCTATGCGTGTAACAGTACAAGCAGGCTTGCTATTGAGAATGAATGGGGGCAGCAACGGGCAGTTCATCACCAGCCCACCTCACAGTCACCTCCACTACAGCAAGCTGCCTGCAGCGTCTGCAACACCACCGCCCCCATTCAACACACAGCCATCCGAGGCACACTACAATGCTACCCCCTGCCGCCCCGTTCACCCTCAATGGCCTCCGTTCAGCCACAACCGGGTCACCGCTTTCAGCATTACCAGCCGCCTACCTAGAATGAATGGGGCAGCCGAGTGTGGTGGGCAGGCAGTTAAACCACTTGCCGCCGGGAGCCAGCCGAGGGACACTACACTGCACGAGCAGCGAAATCGCCCCCCTCCAGCCTCCATCCAGCCACTGTTTGCAGCATCCCCAGACCGAAAATGACGGAGCGGCAGTTACTGAGGCGCATGCGTCGCAGCTGCAGCCCCGTTCGTATGTCGTAGGTCGGGTGTCCGTAACCTGGGGACTACCTGTATATATATATATATATATATATATATATATTTTTTTTTATATATATATATATATTTCTTTTTTCCAAAAGGCTCTTTTCTGGGTCTGCTGTTCATTTTGATTTACATGTTTCCATTAGGTCAGATTACCTCAAGGCATAATGTGAGCTACCACAGCTATGCTAATGACACACAACTGTATTTATCAATAGCGCCTGATGACTCCAACACTTTTGATTCACTGACACAATGTCTCACTTGTGTTACCGAATGGATGAGTAGTAATTTTCTGAAACTAAATAAGGAGAAAACAAAAATTTTAGTGATTTGCAATAATGGTTATAATGAGGTTATTAAAATTAAACTTGATTAATTAGGATTAAAAGTCAAGACGGAGGTAAAGAATTTAGGGGTAACTATTGACTCTAACCTGAATTTTAAATCACATATTAATCAGATTACTAGGACAGCATTTTTTCACTTAAGAAATATAGCAAAAGTTAGACCTTTCATAACATTGCAAGATGCTGAAAAATTAGTTCACGCTTTTGTTTTCAGTCAACTAAATTACTATAACGTACTTCTCTCAGGACTACCAAAAAAGACATCAATTGATTGCAACGAGTGTAGATTGCAGCTGCTAGAATCTTAACTCGGAAAAGAAAATCCGAGCACATTACCCGAATTTTGATGTCACTACATTGGTTACCTGTGTCATTTAGAACTGACTTTAAAATACTGCTTATGGTTTACAAAGCCTTAAATAGTCTCACTTCATCTTATATTTTGGAATGTCTGACACCTTACACTCCAAATCATAACCTTAGATCTTCAAATGAGTGTCTGCTTATTACTCCGAGAGATAAACTTAAAAGAAGTGGTGAGGCAGCCTTCTGCTGTTACGCACCTAAAATCTGGAATAGCTTGCCAATAGGAATTTGCCAGGCTAATACAGTGGAGCACTTTAAAACACTACTGAAATCAAATTCCTTTAACATGGCTTTCTCATAGCTTCATCTTAGTTGAATCCTGATGCTCTGTATATTCAATTAATTATCATTATTATTCATGGTGGCTCCAAAATCCGTACTAACCCCTTCTGTTCTTTTTCCGGTTTCCTGTGGTGGAGATCTGTGCTGCCACCACCACTCAATCAAAGCACAGTGATGTCCCTACATTGATGGATTAAAGGCCAGAAGTCCACATGATCGTCATCATCAAATTCTTCCATGTGAACCCTGAATACAATGAGGAGTGATTAAGGTCATTTATGTTAGGTAGAATGTGTAGAGGGGGCTGTGTGTTCTCGTGGCCTGGAACCCCTGCAGATTTTATTTTTTTTCTCCAGCAGTCTGGAGTTTGTTTTATTTTTCTGTCCTCCATGGTCATTGGACCTTACTTTTATTCTATGTTAATCAGTGTTCCCTAATTTTAATTATTTATTTAGTATTTTTTCTCTTTCTTCATCATGTAAAGCACTTTGAGCTATATTGCTTGTATGAAAATGTCCTATAGAAAATAAAGTTAAACAAATGCATTGTGACTAATAAGGGGGCATTTAGCATCCCAAACGCAGGACACAACTGCACAGACACAAGTCCTGGGTGCAAATACACGTCTTATTACCCAACATACCTTACAAAAGGCTTCTTTGTAACAGTGGCAAAACACAATTCTCTTTCTTTCTTTGTTTTGTTCCTGTTTTTTCTTTCTTTTCTTACTGAAGCCAACTGCAGTTCCAAACATATTTTAGCGAAATAATTTTGGTGCAGCTAGAAATGAATTGGGTTGAAATGTACAGCCATAAAATAAAAATTGTGACACTGTTTTCCATTATCAGTCTGAAAAACTTATAGACGAGTAGCTCTTATGTAGGGCATAATTTGAATTATGTGCATAGTTGTTGTCAATGTAAAGAATAATAACAATCTCCATATGGTGCAAGTCTGTGCAGGAGATTGACGGCTATCCCAGATGGTGATTCCTTGCCCGGATGGGACACCAAGGGAAAAGAACAGAAATCCATACCTGGAACCTACAGTATGTACCTCAGTATGCTAGAGGGAAGCATCCCTAGGATTCAGGTCTCCTTCTGACCGCCATGGAGCATTATGGGAATTAGAGTTCTGGAACACAGCCCTGTTGGGTTCTGAGGGTGCTGCATGGGGATCTGGCCCCTTCTTTGGGGGACTCCTGTCTGACCCAGAAGTGCTTTCCTACAGAACATCACCTAACCCCGGAAGGACTGCTAGGTCAAATATAAAAAGGAGCTGCATCATTTTAACTGGGAGTAAGAGTCAGGAGGTGGTGGATGAGGCTTAACAGGAAAAGTGTGAAGAAAGAGCATTGTTTTTCTTGGCTGTTTATTTTAGCCGTTCTTATTTGATCCGTGAAAACTAATGTTTTATTAATACAAAAGGGACTATGTTTGAACCTGTGACTGGTTTGTATGTGATCATGTCTTGGGTTTGGGACTCAGTGGCACCCCCTACTAGTAACAAGGGTCATTCAGATCTGTCATGCATCAATGTTAAGTAAGCATTTAACACTGCAAAAAATAAGATCAACAATCAAAATTACTCTAATGAAAGCTGCCCATTTACTTCTTTAGGTTTTGGTTATTTCTTCCAGTTGAATTTTGGAAAGTGGAAAAATGTCTCCAGAATGCTGGGATAGCCGATAGCTGAAAATTTTGACCTTATTTGATGTACATACTGCAGTCTCGCATAATAAAGCAGGCTCATCCCCTGATACGTCTTAAGTTTTTACAGGAGTGGAAGTAGCACACCCGACTTCCTACAACAGAGACACTCTTTTTGGGTGGCCATAACGTTACATTTTCCACATCATTATTATTATTATTAACCACACTCCTATGGATGGGGTTTATCACAGTGGGAGAGAAATTCGCCAAGATGAGGTGTGTGGCTGGTTTTCTTTTAAAATAGTAGAATCTCATTAATGGTTTGTTTGCTTTTTTAATTCCTTTCTAAAGCAACATGGATACCCGTTTTACAATATTTGTGCAATCTCAATTTTCAGATTAATACCTGATAAAAATTTTCTTTAAAAAATTGACTTATTTCTTAGGTTTAAGCCATTTTTTCATGTTTTGACCAGGGTTACCTTAAGCCCTATTGTAAGGTGTGAGAACAGACAGCGCATTGTTAAAATTTATAAAAAAACCCACTATGTCACACTCCTCACAGCATTGTAGCACCTCTCCTTTACACTTTGGGATTGGGGAAAGGAATAAAGTGCCTGGCACAAGTAATGACATGATAGCTGTGGCAATGAATAGAATAAGCCATATAAAACACTGAGGGTTTAGCCAGTTACCTTACCAGCAACCAGCCATCATGTACAGGCAGCAGCATCGACAGCTCAATCATGGGATGACCTTGGCTACAATGTTTGTCATTCTCATATTGGCATCAGAGACTACTTGTACATTAATGCAATGTAATTAGTTAGGATTAACAAAAGCAGCTTCACTCTTTCTAAGTGCCCATATTGTAGTATGAGTGCAATAAATTAGGAAACCGGACTGTGTTTCATATTGCCTTTTTATGCTGGACTGTACACCCACAGAATATGGAAACTGAATGAAAAGCCTCATAATTCTGTTTAGGGCTTCCAGAACAGTGGGCATGATGGAGCCAACTGAGATATTACTGACTTGTCGGCTATTCATCTCTTGTTGGTTCCTGTTGCCAGAAAGCCAATAATTGTTAAAATCTGCATATGAACAGGCAGAGCCCTTTTAGTCTTTCTAATGGCAAATCCATAGTTCCAAGAGAGCCACCATGATGGGCAAAAAAATGTTGCTGATCTGTAAACGCTCATTTTCTTTGCATATGGTCATCTGCATACTCTTCAAGTAGCCCAAAATTAACCACGCTGTGTCAAACCGTTAGGCTATGAATAGGCTTTAGGGCACGATATTTATAGCTTTCTTTATGTAGGGAGTGAATCATAAATTTGTTTTTACTTCAAACAACTGACAACAAAGGATTGCTTTAGTTTCTGATCCTGATAAGTAACAACTGCTATCTAAACTGAAAAAACGACAAAAAAGCCTTCAGATCAGAAATGCAGCACTGACCCTCCTGAAAGGGAACTAAAATATAGTCCATACATCGCATTCATCACTTTCGAGGTTTAATCTTTGTTAATAATGGCTTGGTGATATAAATTATTATGTATGTGAGTCATCATTTAGCTGCATTTCCCTACTTTATTAAGGGTGTCATAATTTCCCACTTTCTCTAAAATGTTATGTATGAATGGGTCAGAGTTACCATAAATGTGCAGTATGCAAGTCCTCCAAGTTTTCATTTATAAATGCAGAGTTTTGTGTGGAAAGTTCCACATGCACATTACAAGCCTCTATTTGTGTGTATGCAGGCTTTATAAATCTGACCCCAAGTGCCCAAATAATGAAATCTATTTTTTCATTGATCTCCTGAATCTGTTTAATCCTTAGACAAAGCAGCAGATCCAAAACCTAGAACTTTTGGTATATATTAAAAATATCAGGGAGCCTAAGAAAAAATGTGCTGACATGGGCAGAATGTGAAAATCTCACAGCCACAGTGACTGGGTCATGATTTAAAATCATTATCTTGGAGCTACGAGGCAACAATGATAAGTTCTGGGCCATTGTGCCTCCACTTGTAATACTTGTAATACTTTCAATATTTAGTGTGGCTGCAGGTTAGCAAATGAAAATAGATTTGAGATTATACACCTCATACAGTTAGAAGGTCAAGCTGTCGTACTGGCATAAAACACCAGAGGTAAAGCCGGCAACTAACCAGTAGAAATAACCGGCAGTGAGAAATTAAAATCGATCGCTCAGCGGGTGGTGGAAACTTAAAGCCGACGGTCTCGTAGCGATTCAGCTGAACACGGAAAACGCCGAAGCACCTATAAAAACGATGACTTCAACACTTAATGTAAGTTCTATCTGCTCTCTGCCAGTCGAGGGTGCGTTTATATGTTGTGTGTCCTGCAGTATGTACAGTTCAGGTTTTCCGGCCGACAGTGTAGATAGCTTCACCTGCCAAAAGTGTTTAGTTAATTTAGAGTTGGTCGGGAAAATATGCGAATTGGAGGACCGCATTAGGAATCTGATAGCGATTAGGCAAACCGAAAATTGGATCGACTCGGTTTGTTTAGACAATTCGGCTACTTCTGATTCGGCTTCAGTCTCTCCAGGTCCCACTGTAGTCAGTGCTCGGTCGAAATCAGCAGCACCAATTCAGCCACAGGGCGAGTGGGTAACAGTAAGACGGGGGTCTAAGAATCCAAAATATAGTCCCCCGGCACCCAGGTCACCAATTCGGACCCAGAACAGATTCTCAGCTCTCCGCAGCGCGCCTGTGGAAACTGAGAATAATAAAGTGCTCATAATTGGCGATTCCATAGTGCGGAATGTTACAATTCCAAACTATGTTAAACCAGCAGTTAATGTTAAGTGCCTCGCAGGGGTCAAGATTTCTGGCATAGAGGCTGCATTGGACCGTGTCGCCGTTGATGAAGTATCTACCTTATTGCTGCATGTCGGCACTAATGATATTTATTTACAGCAATCTGAGGTATTAAAGCGGAACTTCATCTCTCTATGCACCAAAGCTAAAAGAAAATGTCGGAATTTAATTGTATCTGGTCCCTTACCAAGATCATATAGAGGGGATGTGATTTATAGCAGATTGCATTCCTTTCACTGCTGGCTAGAAACCTGGTGTGCAAATAAAAGCATAGCATTTGTGAATAATTGGAATGATTTTTGGGAAAGGCCTGGATTTTTCAGAAGAGATGGTCTTGATCCTAACTGGAGGGGATCTTATGTATTATCCTAAAATATGGCAGCAAAACTGCCTGGTTGACTGATGAGAGCACCATCCAGGCCACAGTCATGTGATCTTAAATCACAGGCTGTTGTTTATCCCACCTGTTATTTTCCTGAAGCTGTTACCCATAATCCCTGTTGTGGGGCATCCAGTAAATTTAGTCTTAATACAAACCTTAAATTAATTGATAACCAAAAAATAAGGTGTATAATTAGACCAAGGGATAAAACCAGACCCTCCACCAGGGGCATCTGTAATAGAAATTTACTTCAAATTAAAACAAAAAATATACCACCAGTTCAGAAAAAAACATGCAGTTTTAAATGCTGTTTATTGAACATTCACTCTCTTGGCACTAAAGCTGTTTTGGTAAATGATATTATATTAAGTACAAAATCTGATCTGGGTCTTCTCACTGAAACCTGGCTTAGTAAATGTGACACTGTTCCCCTAGCAGAAGCGTCACCAGATGGATACTCTTTCCTTCATAAGTCTAGAGATTCTGGTCAAGGAGGAGGCCTTGGAATAATTCATTGTAACAAAATGCAAATCACTTCTAAAAATTTAGGCAACTTTACATCCTTTGAGGTATTCATTTTACATATTAAAACAGATTCCAACACAATTATAGTGCTAGTCTACAGACCACCAGGGCCATATTCATTGTTCATGACTGAATTTAGCAACCTTCTATCTGATTTGGCTATAAATTATGATCACGTGGTACTGATGGGGGATTTTAATGTACACATTGATGTGGAAACTGACACTTTTAGCAATTGTTTTATTTATTTGTTAAATTCAGTAGGATTTTGTCAGATTGTCAAAGGTCCAACTCATAATCATAACCACACATTAGATTTAATTATAACTTACAAAGTTGAAATTCAAAATTTAAATATTACTGCATTAAATGAAGTCATTTCCGATCACTTCTTAATTACATTTGATTTAGTCCTGCCCATGGCAACGCACTCACAGATTAAAACAAAGACAGTGCGACATCTAGATTGTAATTCTGCTTCAAAATTTATAGATAGCTTGAGTAAGTCAAGTGTAATTGTGGAAAACCATTTAGATCAGTTAACATCAAATGTAAACGTGGAAAACAATTTAGATCAGCTAACATCACATTATAATGTGACATTGAGAGATGCTCTGGACACAGTGGCTCCCCTTAAAACAAAAATGATCAAAGCACATAGAAACTCTCCCTGGTTTAATGAAAAAACTCGAGCTCTTAAATTAGAGTGTCGAAAACTGGAGCGCAGATGGAGAACAACAAAGCTACATGTCTTTAAATTGCATGGACAGAGAGTGTTAATAAATATAAAAAAGCCCTCTTTAAAGCTCACTCAGAATACTATTCTACATTAATAAATAGCAATAATAAAAATCCTCGGGTACTGTTTTGAACAGTGGCTAAATTAACAAATGGGAATTCAGATCAACAGTGCAAAATACCAACAGATATTAGCAGTACAGACTTTCTTCAATGAGAAAATTAAAAATATAAGATCCCAGATCTCAGCATCACAGTACAAACCAAATACTAGCTTAGCAGACCCTGCCGCACATTGCATTCAGCACTTTAGTAATTTTAATCCTGTAACTGAGCAGGAAGTCTTAACTTTAATTACTAAAATGAAGCCCACTACTTGTTCCCTAGATCCAGTGCCAACAAAACTAGTAAAAAGTGCCATGGATGTTCTTGCAGCGCCTTTTTTAACCATTATCAATAGTTCATTACTGCATGGCACCGTACCTGATGCACTAAAAGTGTCAGACCTAGACCCACACATACTAAATAATTATAGGCCTGTTTCAAATTTACCATTTCTCTCTAATGTACTAGAAAAAGTAGTCGCCAGTCAGCTTCAGTTACACCTTACGCATTACAATTTATTTGAGAAATTCCAGTCTGGTTTACCCACTGGTCATAGTACAGAAATGGCACTAACACGGGTTGTAAATGACATTCTGATATCCTCTGATGAAGGAAACTCCACTGTAATTATGTTGTTAGATTTAAGTACAGCATTTGACACCATTGACCATTCTATTTTACTGCACAGGCTAGGAAACAATGTTGGGCTTACAGGCCCCGTGCTCGCTTGGTTTAGTTCTTATTTATCAAATCTATTCCAATATGTACAGAAATGTGCTGACAGTACTCCATCATTATACACAGAAGTTCAATATGGTGTCCCGCAGGGCTCAGTACTGGGACCTTTACTGTTTTCACTTTACATGCTTCCACTGGGATCTCTCATTAGGAAACATAATGTTAATTTTCACTCGTATGCAGATGACACCCAGTTATACCTTTCATTTAAATCAAATTAAGTTTCTCCGATACTGTCTTTAATTAGTTGTGTTCATGAATTAAAGGAGTGGATGAATGAGAACTACTTGTCTTTAAATACAGATAAAACAGAGATGTTAATTGTTGGAGGGAATGACGCTGATCACAGCAATATTTTGTCATCATTTAACTCAGTTGGAATCCCAATTCATTTTACTGAATCAGCCCACAATCTAGGAGTTATCTTTGATTCTAGCATGTCATTTAAAGCACATATTACAAAGTTGTCCAAAACATGTTTCTTCCATCTTAAAAATGTTAGGAAATTAAGGCGCTTTCTAAATAAACAGGATTGTGAGAAATTAATTCATGCATTTATCTCTAGTAGGATTGACTACTGCAATGCGGTGTTCGCTGGCTGTTCAAACAGTTCTTTATACAGCCTCCAGTTAATCCAAAATGCGGCTGCAATAATTATTACAAGAACAAGAAAATATGAACACATAACTCCAGTTCTTAAATCCTGACACTGGATCCCGGTTAAGTTTAGGGCAGATTTCAAAATCCTCCTTTTAACATATAAAGCATTAAATGGCCAAGGTCCGGCTTACTTGTCTGAACTTATCATGACTTACAAACCTGAGTGCACATTAAGATCTCAAGATGCCGGTCTGCTTATGATTCCAAGGATTAATAAAATAACAGTGGGAGGTTGAGCTTTAAGTTACAGGGCCCCTAAATTGTGGAATGGTCTTCCTGCTTCTATAAGAGATGCCCCCTCGGTCTCAGCCT
This sequence comes from Polypterus bichir lapradei, assembly GCA_026402145.1. Taxonomy (NCBI): domain Eukaryota; kingdom Metazoa; phylum Chordata; class Cladistia; order Polypteriformes; family Polypteridae; genus Polypterus; species Polypterus bichir. Next base: position 8,967,649 of record JANRMT010062854.1, read on the forward strand.
TTAAATCTCGGCTGAAGACTCACTACTTCAGTTTAGCATATTCTGACTAGAGCTGCTGATTAACTGTACATACTGCATCTCTGTTGTTAGTCATTAACACTAAAACATAAGTAACATGATTGTTATAATTTGTTACTAACCCTCACCTATTCTGTTTCTGTTCTTAGTACTCAAATGTGGCAATTGGTGCCACGGCCCACCTGCCAAGTTGTTTGCCTGCCTATGGTAAAGTCATCCCTGATGGAGGATCACAGGAATCATGGGAAAAAGGGGTCCTTTCATCGGATTGGCTGGCCGAGCCACGTTTCAGCCGTGGAATGGCCAAATGGGGAGGCAGCTTGATGGATGAGGTCTCCAGGACTCTAAAAATATCCAAATCTTATTATGGGATATCATCTACAGTTAAATTCTGCTCCATGCTTATAAAATTTGTATTATTATGCTGTATTAATGATTTGTTCTGTTCTGTGTATTGTATTGTATTGACCCCCTTCTTTTGACACCCACTGCACGCCCAACCTACCTGGAAAGGGGTCTCTCTTTGAACTGCCTTTCCGAAGGTTTCTTCCATTTTTCCCTACAAGGTTTTTTTGGGAGTTTTTCCTTGTCTTCTCAGAGAGTCAAGGCTGGGGGGCTGTCAAGAGGCAGGGCCTGTTAAAGCCCATTGCGGCACTTCCTGTGTGATTTTGGGCTATACAAAAATAAACTGTATTGTATTGTATTGTAAAGTTGTGCATGTCAACATCGACAGTATAGATCAAGACTGCAGATCAACAGATCCTACATCTTTTCCCTTTTTCCACTTTCTTAATCATTTACTAATTTCTGCTGCTATATGGCATATTTTTCCTTCGTTTTAAGTGTTTTGTTTTTAAGACCTGGTCCTCCGAATTGTTTCTTTTTTCTTTAAATGGCAGCCAAACAGAAATTAGGAGTGAAATATGCCAGCAGATGACTAACAAAGTTGAGACCTCAAACTCCAACCAATTTCACTCCAACAAGTTCTTTAATAAGACACCTATTCTTGTCGATAACTAAACCTGTTATTTAAGCAGACATTTCCAAATCTGTTGTTCTTTTTTCTAAGAGCACCATCAAAATGTATTGAGTACCTGAGTACGTCAATATAGTAGAGACCTTCACCTTTCTTTATTTTCAGCTGTAGTATGATGGACACATGCTGCTGGTCATCTGCTGGCACATTTTTGTATCTCATTATTGTTTGACTGCTAATTAATGAAAAAATAAATAAGGGGTTTAAGTCTTGAATAGCAAGATAATTAAAATAAAGGCATAAGAATTAATTAGCAAAAAAATGCTTAAAATGAAAACCAACACCCCTATTGTAGATAAAAATGATCTCCATAGATTTCCTAAGTGAATTATACAGCCACTGAACAAAAAAAATTATTGCAATATTATGCAAAAACGTATTGTGTTATTTTGCAATAATTATTTTTCATTTGAAATCAATGAACTGATCACCAATTTCCATTAAGCAATAATCAGACCATAACAGGAGAGGCTTGTTAGTAGAATTCCTATACATTTTGATGGATGGAAAAGAGGAAGTCACTTTTTTGATGGGAACAGTCTAAGAGTGGATGTAGTGACAAAGGGGCTAAAGGTCAAAGGTCAGCAGATAGTAAAAATTAAATACATAATTACATAACATAGATATGGAAATACCTAGCAGACACTGTGTGTGGAGAAAACCTAGTTGTAATTTATAATTATTATTATTAACTGATAAAACTACTGACTCTAATACTGTTGTGAGATGCTAGACCTATCCAAACATCAGTGGTTTAAGGTAGGAAATAGCACTGGACAGGGTTTAAGTCTATCGCAGAGAACACTGAAGCAAAGTTTCATACTCACACTCACACTAGACCAATTTTTTCCTTTTATTCAAAAACATTCACAACTGGGGTGTGGTAATGTGCATCTTGAGGTCCGTGGCAGTGGGTCTTCATTTATTTTTTAAACAGTGCACTTAGGCTCCAGTTCGGTACAGGCTCACCTTTTGGCATGGATAGGTAGCCCCTGTATGTTGATAAGGGAATTGGAGGAGTTCAGCCAATTTCCTCATTAGCGCTCTGGGGTATGTAACAAGGCACCTGTGCCCATTGAGGAGCCAGAGTAAGACAGAGAAGGACAAGAAGTGAAAAAGAGAAAAGATAGAGATGGAGGTTAAAGGAAAGGAAAGGAAATAAAAGATGAGATGAGATAAGGATGAAGATGAAGAGCAGGATCATGGGCCGGTGGTGTTATATAGAGGAGACAGGCGGCTGGGAATGTTACACCGAGCAGAGTAGTGACGGCACTCCTGCTCAGCACTCATGTACATTAAAATGAAGAAAAACACATGTTAGTATATGTGAAACGGTAACGACATCATAAATATCTAAGACCTTTTCTCAAAAGCAACATTGGACTGCAAATTTATTATGGTGAAATAACGAGAACAATAGGTTGATTGTATTTCATATATTCTGAGAGGGCTCCCACTGATGGCTGTGTGATAACAGCCAGTGAAATAAGCAGGGCTCGTAGGTCCCCTAAGATGCCAAGGGATGGCAGTGGGGACACACACTGGATTTAGAGGTTCAACTGCACCTGTTGGAGAACGTCTCATCATGCTGAGGCAACCAAAAAGAGTGAGCTGAGGAGGCGTCAGATTTAGAAGGAAGCACAGAGGCTCATGAGAGATTTTAAAGGATAGATCCTGACAGTATTTTAACTTGTGTATTTGAACTTTTGGCTTTATTTTTTATTAGTATTTTAACCTCCACCAGGATCACCATTTTTAATATAGATTGCACTGCACTTTTAATTTGAACACTGAACTGTTATTGTTGTTAATTTGTTAATCTACAGAATTTAAAATGGTTTCATGCTGCCGAACAACTTTGTTTTTACAGTTTACGAGTTTACAGATTTGAGCTTTCTGTTTACACCTTTGTAAAATCCTGAAAAATAGTGAAAAACAATTTAACTTGACTGAAAAGTACTGTTTCCACTTACTTGCAGATGTTTCTTAAAATAATGAAATCATTTAGAAATTCTGAAACGAGGGTAAATTATTTTTTTGTAAAAGTATATTTTAAAGGTGAAATAGTTTTATTTCATAGTTGCTTACCAACACAGGATCCCCCATCAAGTGAATAGGTCCCGTTGTCATGGAAACCACTTCGGCACTCACAGTGGTACCAGCCTGGGAGGTTAACACAGCGTGAATGGTTGTGGCATTGAATGATGTCCTCAGCACACTCATCAATATCTGCATGAGAAAGAATGGGGAAAAAGACAAAAACAAGGAGGGAATTAATTTTCATTAAAGATTTAGGGAATAGGGCTACTTCCTTGTAGATGTAATTATAATTTCTTAGTCTAGAGAATGTTAAACTAGTGAGGTATATACATATGATTATAAAAAGCATGAATCCTGTTGCGGGTAACAGATATTCATGATAAGAGAGTAGATTTATGTTAACATAAGTGAGTTTAGTTATAAATAAGTGTAATAAACTTATATGCATTTTTTCTATCAAACTTCCAAGATCCGACCCATGACCTAAGTTTGACAGACAAATTTTTAAAAAATGAAGAATAGTTATTTTTTCTTAATGAGATTAGGAATATTCTGGTTATATTATGAGAGCTGAATAAATGCCTCCATATCTATTATTTATGTCTGGATGTATAAAAATTTTAAAAATGCAGAAAATAATTCTTATAAATTGCTCTTTTATTTCATATATTCATTTGTCTATATGGTCACCAGGTAACTGTATACATTATGCCAATAATAAAAAAGTAGTAATGTCCGCAAAGGTTTTCTTTCAGTTTTGGAAAAAGATGACGGTCATAGGATGTTAAGTCTGGACAGTATGGTGGATGTTGTGGGGTGGTGAGATTCACCTTTAAATTGCTTCCATAGTTGCATGCAAAGTGTGTGGCCTAGGATTGTCATTTTGTAGGATAACATTTCCTTTTTCCTTTCAAAATCTCCTTAATTGTAGTTTAAAAGCTTTGAGCATTACAATGTAAAATTTTGTGTTGATTGTTGTTCAAAGAAATTCATGTGGATGATACCATTTACATATCAAAAAACTGGTGCAATGGGTTTTCTAGCTAAAGCCTGTGTTTTGAATTTTTTAGGTGAATCTTTGTGCCTCTTGTGATACACGGCTGGCAGCTCAATCCGGCCAGGACGTCCCTGAACTGGAAGAATGGAGGAAGGCAGCTTTTCCAGGACACTGCCTCCCCCAGAACGCTAGATGGCAGCTTCCCTGGACAGTAGCTGTGCCCCAGATTCCCTCAGGGCATCCTGGGATGTGGAGTCCGCTTTCTCAGCCCTGTTGGGTGCCGTGGGTGCCGCCAGGGTGAGCTCATAAAGGACCTGGGGACTCATACTTCCCCTACAGTCCAGAAATGCTTTGGAGTCAGGAGGACAGAAGCCCACTGTACTTCCGGCCTGCCTAAGGAATGATGAGTCGTCATTTGACCCGGAAGAAAAGGAGGAGCACTTCCAGGTCAAGGAATATATAAAGGACTGGTTGAGACCCAGCAAGAGAGCCAGAGTTGGGAGGGAGTGTGACAGAGCTGCTGAGAGGAGAGAATTGTATTATTGTGATTATTGTGAATTGTGGTGGTTGTGGTGCATTGGGGCACTATATTTAAGAAAATAATTTAAATTCTGGTTAGTGCTTTTAAACTTGTGTCCTGAACATCTGTCTGTTGGGTTTCATGGGGCAACGGCGCCCTCTAGCATCCACACTCTATTTTATGGAAAGATATTTTGTTTCTGGTTCATAACTATGCAACCACGTTTCATGGAAAGAAAAGTATCACCTTTGTTCTCATTGCTGGCAAATTTGAAGGCTTAAAGCTTTCATTTTAGCCATAAGCATCCGAGTAACACATCACACACAAAACTTCCAGTATCTAAGAACAGCAATGATGTGACCGACACCTTGCAAAATTCCTATTCCATCAGCAGTCTCTCACTGAGTAATTCACCAATTGTTCTTAGTCAGTTCATTTACATTTACTCTGTGTAGCTTATCAGCTGCTGTTACAGGTCGTCAACACCTTTGTCTGCCACACAGTTCAGATGTTCTCTCCTTGCCATCTCTGCGTGTTTTGGCCTGCACACTGATCACATCAACACAGTTAATCACCATAAACAGTTTGCATTTTGGTGAATTTCAGTCAGGAACTCAGTCATAGCATGTTGCTTAAATCACACCGACGAAAGGTCCAGCACAGGGTTCTATTTCATAGAGAGTAGCAAAACAACTATTCACTGTAATGGCTTGCAACCAACTCAGATGATAAAGGAGAACCTAAAAAACATATCAACATTTGTCACATATCAGTACTGCACCTGTTGATGAGGTTCGAATTTGGAGGCATTTCTTTTCATTCAAAGCTTGTACTTATGGTCTGCCATCAATAATTGGTCACTTTAGTTTAGGCATTCATCATCAGCACCTATTAACCACCATAAAAATTTTTGAAATTTTAAAATAGCACAAGTGCTGAAACCTGGCATTTTGCATTGTTTTTATATTATGTTAAAAAGGCTTTTAATGTATCTTACAATTTGCTCATGATTAAATCTCAAAGCAGGAAGGCCAAAATTACTAAACACCCTTCCAATTCTAACATTGCCAACAAATGATAGATAAAATACCACATTTTCACATTGTAGCTTGATTTAAGGGACTAAAATATTCAAAATGACTAACTATTGTGATGATTTAGTAAAGGTATCAAATGTAGTCAATGCAGTGACTACTGCATTTGAAAATTTTGAACTTTAGAAGCTCAAGGTTTTTATTGATATCAAATTTCACAGAAGTTTTTCTGTCAAAATCCAAAACATGTATTCCATGTTTTGCGAATTTCTAAGTAACGTTTTTGAAATTTTGGCTCAAAAATAAACAGTACTAATTAACCCAAAACCTAATAAGTACTAAAAGTGCACATTGTCCGCAAAATTACATAACAAGCTGTCCATTTATTCTTTGATTACATTGTCCACAATATTTGTAGCACTGATGCACAGTCACACAGATGCACATATTCCTGAAATAATAAGGTATTATTTTTCATTGTAAACTCAATATTTGAGTTCTTCATGAAATTAAGCCTTTGAATATGGAGAGAAATAAGTACAAATGCTCATACTATTATTAAATATTCAGAGACTGTTAACAGTTACTTAAACTATAAGTGATAGTCTGTATTAATACAGTAATTATATAGGGTGTAATCAATTTAGGAAAATGTTATGTAATAATTAGGGCTGGGCAAGTAAACATGTTATTATTGCATTAACACATTGATTAATTAATGGTGACAATTATTATATTGTGTGTTAATGAAGTTTTTGTTATTATTATTATTTTGAAAGCCTCAGCCACGCTAGCGATCGATAGAGATCAGTGATCTTCTTGTTACAGTGCTTTTCAATATGCTTTTGCTAGAAGGAAAGTTAGCTTTGTTGATTTGACCTTGATTCCCTGCATGTGCATGAGTAGCAAAGAGCAAACAGCTTCTAAAATGGCATGTGGAGATACACCAAAGTGAATGCTCAAAGCAAAATAATCACTGGATGACTTTTTTCGTATTATTACTGAATCTGACTCTGATTTGTTGGACTCCGATTTTGATGCAAGTGATCTGGAGATCAGAAATGAAAGTGAGGTACCGGCATCAGCTGATCGGTCCCCAGCTGACTGTGGTGCTGAACACGTTTGTTTAGCTGATGCACCTATGGCAATGTTCGCCTAGGAGGACAGACACTTACGATGACAGGAGGTACAAACCATATTGTGTCTCACAAAGACAGCCAGACAGCCAGCCCACCGTGCATTCCTGCTGACTGTTGAGCTGTATCCCTGCAGAGCCACTGCTGCCACAAACTGCAAGCAGGTGCCGACAGCAAGCACAACAGGCAGCAATAGACTTTTTATGTTGATTTATGTGTGAAACCATTGTTTTGTGCACTTTTCAGAAAACTGAGTTTTTTGGAAAAAATATTAGCCCTCAGAGCTACTGAACATAGACTGTTAATGATGCTCCCTGATAAAAGAAAATGTTTCTGCTGATATTTGTTCAGATAAAAAAGAAAACAGATTTAGAAATGTTAACTTGCTGTTGCTTGGAAGGTGCCTGTTATAATGTTATAATCGTGGCTCTGGACTCTGAGGATAACTTCTTTTTCTATAACAAACTAGATAAAACGTTAATGCCCTGGCAGTGGCAAACAGCTTTGGTTTTATATTTGGTTTGATTACATTAATGTTTAAGTTGAGATTTACAAGAAATATTTTAACTGCTACTATGTAAAGGGAATACTGCTGTTAAAAAGCACGTTATTTTATTAAAGTGTTTGCAAACCAAAAACATGCAATACACTACTTTTGAGTTCATTATTGAATTTTGCACATAACAATGTGAGTGTCTGCGATTAATCGCAATTAAAACTTTTAAGCACTGCCCAGCACTAGCAATAATACCACTAACAAAAGTATAACCAGTGAAACCTCACCACGTATCATACAATAATTTGTTATTATCAGCAATCAAGAATCTTTATTGATGAAGTGCTTTGGTTTTTTTTTTATTTTGATCTGAATTATGACTACATAAATAAACAGCACAGTGGGGTACTGGTTAGCAGTCCTGCCTCACAGCTCCAGGGAAAAGGATATAAAATTCTGGCCTGGTCACAAGTCTGTTTCCTCATACCCTAAAAGATAAAGATGGCTTTAAATAGTCCCAGTGTGAGTGTGGCATGTGTATGAGTAAAGCCTGTGATAAGTTGACATGACATCCAGAGTTGATTTCCTCATTTTCTACCGGGAGGTACTCTTCACTTCCAATAGTCCAGGAACTATGAAACAGGGTTAATTAAAGGTATTCTAATAAAAGTTTTAAAATTTGAACATCAAGGCTATTATTTTAATTCTTCATCTTTAGAAACAGATTTTATAAGTAAGCCTGGTAAAATGAGCCTTTTTTGTTAAAGAATAAAAACAGCAAGAACAGGATCATGATAAAGAGAAGCTGTCAGTAAAGCAGCATGTCCATTGAATGATATTCATCCAATCATCCATTTACTGAGTCTGTTTAATTCAATTTCAGGAAAGCTGGGAGTCAGAGTCTACACTGAATGATATACTACACTAATATTGAGTGTAAAGCAGTGCATTTTCTCCATATCTTTCGAGGTGATTTAGTGGATATGGACATCCTAACTTATTAGTTACTCAGTTAGCCTAACAGGGAAAAAAACATTTTCACCACAAACGTACAGAACATTTATGTCATTAACTACACTGGGCAAAGTGACTTGTGAACTAATTAATTCTATGGGCAGAAGTATAAATAATTCAAGTCCAAAATAGACATCATGTGACTTAAAAATAAGTTGAAGTCTTTAAAAAGCAATCCTACAATCCACTTTGATTACGCATCTCAGTTCAAAGGGACTGCTAAAGTGCACATATAAATTTGGAAGACTCCAAGGTCAAGGTGTGTGTTATAGATTTGTTACAATAAGAGTTCTGTCAGAAATTAAATGGTCACTCATTGAGCTGCAAGCAGGAACTCAACTGGCAACATCCGTTCTCAAGTTCAGTAGTCTCCACAATACTTTACTTAAAGTTGATTCCTCGGTTAACTTCATTTTAATTCTTTTAATAAAAGCTGATACATTATCGAGTCTCACATTTGCAAAGTGATATACTCTACTTATAAGATAAAGTCAGGTTTCTTTTACTCCATACAGTGCAAAAGGAAAGGCAGAGTACAGTAACATGAAGGAAAACATGTGTTTGCATGTGTGAAATAGTAAAGTCTTCATAAATGTCTAAGAACTTTTCCCAAAAGCACCAATATCAACATAGGATTGCACATTTAAATATATTTTTGTAAAAATCACAAAAACAATAATTAGATGAAAAAGTCTGCACTTCATATAGAATCTGTAGCAGTATAAACCATTATAAGAAAATTTACCGTGCTAAAGTACAAAAATAAGGCAGAAACTTTGAGCCATGGAGTCCAAAAACATCTGTTTCTGGGATGATTTATGAATTCAAATAAAAAGAGTTAAAAAATACATTCACCTTTTGGCAATATATTTGTACTTTAATATGTGTATGTAAAATATTGGAAAGGAGTAACATAAATTAGGAGTTTTACATTCATAAGTATTAATCAAATAATTTAAAAGTAATGTGGAATTACTTGTAAGTACAACAAAGAATGCTCTAAAAGAACGTTGTAAATTTTATTTGATATGTGAAACTTTGACATTGTACAATTACTGCTATTGTTACTAAAACACTTTCAAATGAAAATGAACACAATTAATAATTCATAGAAGTAGCTTAATATATACTTTATGTTGCATGTACATCCAGAATCTCATTATCAAAAGGGTTTAGCACTGTAACTATGTATCACACACGTGCGCTTGGGAGAAGGTTGATAGGCTCAAATAATGCAGACCAGCTGAACCAGAACCAACCAAACAGTGATGTCACCGTAAGCCCACCCTCTGATGACATCACTTTATTGATGACGTCTTCCCTTCAGAACCCACCCTTCAAAGATGTAACTTCCTCTTCCATTCACCCTGGACTATGTTCGACCTGCTGTATTCAGTTCTATTCTGAGCTTGATTGTAAACTTGCATTTATTTTGCCAAGCCTTTTTCAGTCTCCTTCTTTCCTCATTTACATATGTTAACTCTGAAAAGCACTTTGTGATAATGTATATATTATCTATACTAATAAAAGGCAAAGCCCTCACTGACTGACTGACTGACTCACTCACTGACTCATCACTAATTCTCCAACTTCCCGTGTAGGTAGAAGGCTGAAATCTGGCAGGCTCATTCCTTACAGCTTCCTTACAAAAGTTCGGCAGGTTTCATTTCATAATTCTACGCGTAATGGTCATAACTGGAAGGTATTTTTCTCCATTTACTGTAATGGAGTTGAGCTTGAAAGCTGTGGGGGCGGAGTTTCGTGTGACATCATCACGCCGCCCACGTAATCACGTGAACTGACTGTCAATGCACTATGTAGAAAACCAGGAAGAGCTCCAAAATGCACTGAAGAAAACATGCATTATATAATTGAGAAGGCAGCGAAACAATAAGAAGCGAGCGAGTGACATATACTACCATATTCATCAGTGCAGCTACTTCGGAAACAAAGCAAGGTATAAACCTAAACTTTAAATTAAGTTAATAGACAGGCTGCCGCTGGCGTTTTTCATGCCCACGGGTAATGCGGGATACAAGTTTAATGAGAGGACGCAGGATATAAACGAGAGTTTTGATCACTTTGTAACTAAGTTAAAATTGCAGGTGAAGGGGTGTGCTTTTGCAAATTCCGAGAGACTGTGTTTGTGGGGGATTGACAGTTAAGGCGGGTGGAGGAGTCACGTCATCATATCCCCTCCCATTTACCTCATTTCGCTCTGAGCTGAGCTCCGCGGCTAACGCCGTCTTCCGAAGCAACTTCGTCACACTGCCACCTAAAGTCAAAACTTAAATATATAAAGTCAGCGTCGGAATATATAAACTCAGCGCTGGAATATATAAAGTCAAATCTTGAATATATAAAGTCAGCATCGGAATATATTGTCACGCTTGGGTCACAGATTTGCACAGAGACACAGGAGGTCGTAGAAACAAGAAGGATTTTTATTCAAACACTGCAAACACATGAGCTTAAACGTGCTCCATGACAAGTCAGAGATGACAGTTCCGCTAGGAGCAGAGAGAGAGAGCGATAAAAGCAAGCAAACAATCAATTTTCAACTGACAGGCGCTGCACAAGGCTTTTAAGTTAGCGGAGTATCGCTCGAGGTTTGCATTATGCGTTATAGCGCAAGTGAGAAAGTAAGGAGCAATGTGAGGGTAGTCTGTGTTTCAGGGGTTGTGGTTTTCCCAGAGGCGTCTGTATCTTCTTGGGGTGCGATCAGCCCTCCAGCTCACACCCTCCCCCTCAGCTTTATTCACATTTCCGTGAATCAAGCGACTCTCTGTACCAGGTTCATTTAGTCTTGATAATACGTCTGCGTTGACGTGTTCAGAACCTGGTCGATGTTTTACTGTGAAACGGTAAAAGTTGTAAGCCCAGAAACCATCTCATGAGGCGAGAGTTTTTATCTTTCTGTCGGTATGACCATTGAAGTGGAGCATGATCAGTTACCAAAGTGAAGTTTTGTCCCCACACGTAATAGCGAAGCCCTCCAGCTCACAATATAAAGTAAGCGCTGGAATATATAAAGTCAAAACTTCAATATATAAAGTCATCGTCGGAATATACAAAGTCAGTGCTGCAATATCTATCCATTTCCCAACCCGTTGAATCCGACCACAGGGTCACGGGGGTCTGCTGGAGCCAATCCCAGCCAACACTGGGTGCAAGGCAGGAACCAATCCTGGGCAGGGCAAATGCATCATTTTCAAAACATTAACCGAACAGTGTTTTTTTTAATTTATTTTTCTGAATACGTTTTTGTTAACTTACTTCAGTTCAGAGTCGTTTCAATCAATATATTTTGACTTTGAGTTTATATATTCAGGAATGAGTTTATATACTCCGATGTTGACTATATATAATCAGGAATGACTTTATAAATTCCGGCGCTGACTTTATATATTCAGGTTTTCACTTTATATATTCCAGCGCTGACTTTATATACAGTGGTGTGAAAAACTATTTGCCCCCTTCCTGATTTCTTATTCTTTTGCATGTTTGTCACACAAAATGTTTCTGATCATCAAACACATGTAACCATTAGTCAAATATAACACAAATAAACACAAAATGCAGTTTTTAAATGATGGTTTTTATTATTTAGGGAGAAAAAAAATCCAAACCTACATGGCCCTGTGTGAAAAAGTAATTGCCCCCTGAACCTAATAACTGGTTGGGCCACACTTAGCAGCAATAACTGCAATCAAGCGTTTGCGATAACTTGCAATGAGTCTTTTACAGTGCTCTGGAGGAATTTTAGCCCACTCATCTTTGCAGAATTGTTGTAATTCAGCTTTATTTGAGGGTTTTCTAGCATGAACCGCCTTTTTAGGGTCATGCCATAGCATCTCAATTGGATTCAGGTCAGGACTTTGACTAGGCCACTCCAAAGTCTTCATTTTGTTTTTCTTCAGCCATTCAGAGGTGGATTTGCTGGTGTGTTTTGGGTCATTGTCCTGTTGCAGCACCCAAGATGGCTTCAGCTTGAGTTGACGAACAGATGGCCGGACATTCTCCTTCAGGATTTTTTGGTAGACAGTAGAATTCATGGTTCCATCTATCACAGCAAGCCTTCCAGGTCCTGAAGCAGCAAAACAACCCCAGACCATCACACTACCACCACCATATTTTACTGTTGGTATGATGTTCTTTTTCTGAAATGCTGTGTTCCTTTTACGCCAGATGTAACGGGACATTTGCCTTCCAAAAAGTTCAACTTTTGTCTCATCAGTCCACAAGGTATTTTCCCAAAAGTCTTGGCAATCATTGAGATGTTTCTTAGCAAAATTGAGACGAGCCCTAATGTTCTTTTTGCTTAACAGTGGTTTGCGTCTTGGAAATCTGCCATGCAGGCCGTTTTTGCCCAGTCTCTTTCTTATGGTGGAGTCGTGAACACTGACCTTAATTGAGGCAAGTGAGGCCTGCAGTTCTTTAGACGTTGTCCTGGGGTCTTTTGTGACCTCTCGGATGAGTCGTCTCTGCTCTCTTGGGGTAATTTTGGTCGGCCGGCCACTCCTGGGAAGGTTCACCACTGTTCCATGTTTTTGCCATTTGTGGATAATGGCTCTCACTGTGGTTCGCTGGAGTCCCAAAGCTTTAGAAATGGCTTTATAACCTTTACCAGACTGATAGATCTCAATTACTTCTGTTCTCATTTGTTCCTGAATTTCTTTGGATCTTGGCATGATGTCTAGCTTTTGAGGTGCTTTTGGTCTACTTCTCTGTGTCAGGCAGCTCCTATTTAAGTGATTTCTTGATTGAAACAGGTGTGGCAGTAATGAGGCCTGGGGGTGGCTACGGAAATTGAACTCAGGTGTGATACACCACAGTTAGGTTATTTTTTAACAAGGGGGCAATTACTTTTTCACACAGGGCCATGTAGGTTTGGATTTTTTTTCTCCCTAAATAATAAAAACCATCATTTAAAAACTGCATTTTGTGTTTGCTTGTGTTATATTTGACTAATGGTTACATGTGTTTGATGATAAGAAACATTTTGTGTGACAAACATGCAAAAGAATAAGAAATCAGGAAGGGGGCAAATAGTTTTTCACACCACTGTATTCTGACGCTGACTTTATATATTCAAGTTTTGAATTTATATATTCCAGCGATGACTTTATATATTCAAGTTTTGACTTTATATATTCCAGTGGTGACTTTATTTATTCAAGTTTTGACTTTATATATTTAGAAAAAAGTTTTGACTTTATATATACCGACGCTGACTTTATGTATTCAAGTTTTGACTTTATATATTCCGACAGTGACTTTATATATTCGGGAATGACTTTATATATTCAAGTTTTGACTTTATATATTCTGACGCCGACTTTATATATTCAGAAAATCAATGTATTTGCCTGTTTCGCACCCCATAGTATATGTGTGTGTGTATATATGTACACATGTATGTATGTATATATATACTGTATATATATATATATGCCAGCAGCACTCATGACAATGACAAAACAATTACGTTGTCAATCATGTTACGTTATTATTAAAATGTTTCCTTTTCTTTTTACTTCTCCGTTGCCAAGCGTGGGTATTTTGCTATATATATATATATAGATATATATATATATATATATATAGATAGATAGATATAGATATAGAGATATATATAAATATGACAACAACACTCATGTCAATGACAAAACAATTACATTAACAATCATGTTACGTTATTTTTAAAATTTTTCCTTTTCTTTTTCATAACTTCTTTTATACACTACTTCTCCGCTGCGAAGCGCGGGTATTCTGCTAGTAGTATATAAAATAAACATTAATTCATGATAACTTCTTAGAAGAAATGTCATATGATTTGGTGAGTTACTTTGTTTATATGCAAGCCACAGCAATTTGTGAATAGCTGCTGCATAACAGCACACACTAACCTCTAACGTCCCAGAATCCCTCGGGGTACACAATGCCTCTGACATTAGACATTTCTGAGTTATGCAATTTTTCAGATAAAAACCCTAAAATCCTTCACGACTTTGATTTTCTGATTGTGACCTTGGCTTGCTTCTTTTTTTTGACAACAAGTATCTCCTGGACATTATCATCCCTTTCACTGACTCCTGAGAGTCAATATAATATGATACAGTAATAAATTCTTTTTGTTTTGAGCATCCTTCAGCTTTTCTAAACCCCCACCCCACCCTTTGCTTGTCTGTTAATGTAGTGATATACAGTGATATACAGGTTAACGCCATCCACTCTGCCATGCTTCTGATGTTTTTGTGGTAAAAAACTACTAAACTTTCCAATATGTTTTATTCTATTTTTAAAATCATCATAACCCCTTTAACTAGAATTTCACCAGTCTTTTGGTAGAATGGGTTCCTGGTGGAGCAATAAACTAAAGGCACACTTACACATCCCTTATGCTATACAATAACTGATTACCCCAAATGACAAAATCCACAAATGCTTTTCTCTTCAGTGTTTTCAAGAACAGTTAGTTCTTCCTGAGTCCCTTGTTTCCTTTCGGGCTAAATGCATGCTGTTCAATGTATTGGGTAATTATCCTGACCATAATGGAAAGAGTTTGTTTACTACACAGGTCACTAATAGGTGGACCACGGTCCGGGTCTGGACCCAGACTCTGTTCTGTCCGGACCCAGACCCGGAACAGACATATCATTGAGTTTTATTTAGTTTTGGCGGAGATTACATTTTTACCGGTGACTCTTTTCTGACAGTGTTTCTACACCGCTACTCAGTGAAAGGGACCTCCTACATGTCTCTGAATGGCCAATACTTGTTGCCTTCGTGGGTTCGAGTTGGTTGGGTTTAAGCATGAAGACTGATATTGGTCAAAGTGAAGGCAAGAATGTCAGCCAATCACAGGGAGAGTAGGGCGGGCCTTCACTGAATAGAGGAGTGGAAAAAATGCATTCTGAGTGAAAAGAGCTGGCACTCTTATGGCAGCGGCATTGACATAGAGAGAAAATATACAGGAGTGAGAAGACAAGAGAGAGAAAAGCGACGAAATAGTCAATATGCCATGGCTTTTGCTAAACGGCGGAAGCTTGACACTGAAAACCGGGCTTTTAATCCGGAATGGACTGAGGTGTTTATGTTCATACTTCCCATAGGAAGCTTGAAACCACAGTGTCTCATATGCTTTGAGATGGTGGCAGTGGTTAAAAGTGGGAATGTGAAACACCACTACGAAGCTAAGCACAAAATTACATTTGAGAAAATTTACCCACTAAATTTACCAGTTAGGCTACAGAAAACAAATGATCTTAAAGCCAACTAACAATTGGTCAACGAGGATTTTAACACATTCATTTACTGGCCAACAACTCGCTAACAAGTCCTCAAAGATGCATGGATTTTGGGACGTCACAAAAAAACATTCAGTGATGACAATCTTCACACATGCATGAGGATGGCACTGACACCATTCCAGCCCAGATTTAAAATCCTGGCAGACCAAGCAAGAGCTCATTTCTCTCACTGAACAAGAGAAAGTAGGCAGTGGGATATGAGGGAAAGAAAGAGGGGAAGATAGGTTCAGTTATTTAAAGATGTTCAGATTTACTGTAAAACTGGTTATGCCTGTTCAGTTGTGCACATATTAAAAACTCTTACATATTTTATTTCTATATGAGGCCAAGTGGGTTTTTTTGTTGAAATGTTAAAACTTATTATTATTATTATTATTATTAAAGTACTTATTATATATAATTCTCAGTTGAAGGTCAAAGTTACCTTGCTTTTACTTACTTTTACTGTTATTTATTTTTCCTATTTTATTGTATGTAGCCCTCCAGAGTCCAGAGTTGCACTGAAAATAGATATTGTTGAAATGGCATTGAACTTTCTTCATTTGATTTGAGTCATTGACTTCACACAGTGCAGATGTTGATACAATGGCAATGCTACTTCAAAATATATAAATTGTAATGTAAAAATTATAATGCAACTTAAACATGATGATGCTGCGGACCTGTACATGAGGAAACTTTCTCTATCCGGACCTCCTTAAATTATAATTGACTACCCCTGGTTTTCTTATATGTATGTGTGTAATTGCATAAGTGTGATTTATGATGGAGTGATATCTACTCCTTGTGCCCAGTGTTGCCAGGGCAGAATCTAACAACGATCCCTAAGAAATCAGTTTTAGAAAAAAACAATAAGTTAAAGCTGACTTGAAAAGAATTTATTATCAAACTCCAAAGTGCTAGACCAGTATTCTTAAAAACTACAGCTGGCAGCATCAGGGGGTCAATTCAGTAAAATTTGTAATCGAGATGGTCGCCATAGAACATTTTATCCAGTCTCTTCCAGCTTCACCTTCCAGATTTACGCAGGGACATTGCTTCACCAACTTCACAAGCCTGTTCGAACTCATCAGTTGTCATCTAAATGTGAAGCTATAGACAGAAACAACAAGAGCCACTAAGAGGATGAAACTTAAGTGTCTCAACTATCTGGGAAATCAGATTTGGGAGGAGATGAGGGCTATAATTTTGTAACTGGCCTATTCCATAGATGGTTTCATTTTATAAGGGCAGGGAATTGAGACACGCCACACATTCTATACTATACACTCATATTCTACACTATATACTCACACATACACTCATACTATAATATTAAGGAAAGAGTAATAGAGCTGTTATTGACCATTTATTAACACTTCAAACCTAATCTAACACATCCATGTACTTGCTTTAATTGCACTGCTATCCTTACCTAGTGCATCTCAATGAATTAGAATATCATTGAAAAGTTAATTTATTTCAGTAATTCAATTCAAAAAGTGAAACTCATATATTATATAGATTAATTACACACAGAGTGATATATTTCAAGCATTTATTTATTTTCATTTTGCTGATTATGGCTTAAAGCTAATGAAAACCCAAAATTCAGTATCTCAGAAAATCAGAATATTGTGAAAAAGTTCAATATTGCAGACTCATGGTGTCACACTCCACTCAGCTAATTAACCCAAAATACCTGCAAAGGTGTCCTGAGCCTTTAAATGGTCTCAGTTTGGTTCAATAGGCCACACAATCATGCAGAAGACTACTGATTTGACAGTTGTCCAGAAGACAGTCATTGACACCCTCCACAAGGAGGGTAAGCCACAAAATGACATTGCTAAAGAAGCTGGCTGTTCAGAGAGTGTTGTATCCCATCATATTAATGGAAAGATTGAGAGGAAAAAAATGTGGCAGAAAAAGGTGCACAAGCAACAAGGATAACTGCAGCTTTGAAAGGATTGTGAAGCACAGCCCATTCAAGAATTTGGGTGAGATTCACAAGGAATGGACTGCAGCTGGAGTCAGTGCTTCAAGAGCCACCACACACAGATGTATCCTTACCTGGGCTAAGGAGAAAATGGAATGGACTGTTGCTCAGTGGTCCAAATTCCTCTTTTCAGATGAAAGTAAATTTTGCATTTCATTTGGAAATTAAGGTCTCAGAGTCAGGAAGAAGAGTGGAGAGGCACAAAATCCAAGTTGCTTGAGGTCCAGTGTGAAGTTTCCACAGTCAGTGATGATTTGGGGAGCCATGTCATCTGTTGGTGTTGGGCCAGTGTGTTTTATCAAGTCCAAAGTCAACACAGCCGTCTACCAAGACATTTTTGAGCACTTCATGCTTCACTCTGCCGGCAAACGTTATGACGATGCTGATTTCATTTTCCAGCAGGACTTGGCACCTGCCCACACTGCCAAAAGTACCAATACCTGGTTTAATGACCATGGTATCACTGAGCTTGATTGGCCAGCAAACTCGTCTGACCTAAACCCCATAGAGAATCTATGGGGTATTGTCAAGAGGAAGATGAGAGACACCAGACCCAACAATGCAGATGAGCTGAAGGCCACTATGAAATCATCCTGGGTTTCCATAACACCTCAGTAGGGCCACAGGCTGATCGCCTCGATGCCACACCGCATTGATGCCGTAATTCAAGCAAAAGGAGCCACGACCAAGTATTGAGTGTGTACATGAACATACTTTTCAGCAGGCCAACATTTCTGTATTAAAAATCTTTTTTTTATTGGTTTATTTAATATTCTACTGAATTCTGAGTTTTCTTACCTGTAAGCCATAATCAGAAAAATGAAAAGAAATAATCGCTTAAAATATATCAATCTGTGTGTAATGAATCTATATAATATATTAGTTCCACTTTTTGAATTGAATTATTGAAATAAATTAACTTTTCGATGTAAGTGTCTGATGCACCCCCTTCAATTTGCACATTTACCCAGTCGTCCTTAAATGTGCTGTAACTTTTTTTATGTGTCAGTTAAGTTTTGAGTTGGCACCTTACATAAGTGAGAGGGTGTAGAGTTTGTCCAACAGGTGTGAGCTCATCTATGCTCTTTAAAACAAACTGATTATGTGCAATTAGAATATAATTCAGACTAGGAAGAGCTTGCAAAGAAGTTGACATATGGATAAATATAAAAAAGTGATTTTTGTAAACAGGCCTGTAATTCATAAATCTGAATCAAAAAATTCCCAAGGGTTATACATCAAATAACCAACCAGCCTCCAAAAGGGCATTTCCATAAACAGCAGTCAAAACACAAGGTGATATGTCAAAGTCAGGTATCAAGACAGGAACCAAAATGCTAAATAAAGACTCAAATATAGATAAAAGGCAAAAGTCATAAAAATATATTAAACTTTACACAGACTTACAGTATTAAGAGGAGTTCTAATAAATGTCTGAGGCAAAGGCAAGGCTACAAATGTTCAGCTGATGCTATTAACCTAGATTCCCCTTTTAATGTTCCCAGAACCTCCATTATTTAATCCCAGCACAGTAAACATTGCTATGCAACACATCTAGTAGAAGAGGCTTGCTGCAAAAGACAAGTGGAAGGAGGGTCTATGGGATGGAACTGAAGCCTCTTTCTTTCTGTTATTATGTTTCTTAAGCTGCAAAGAAAGGTCTCAGTCTGTCTGTTGTAGCACCAACAAAAACCTCATCAGTGAAATGCTTACAAGACGTGTTTAACAGGGAAGCAAAGGAGGGGCAATTCAACACAAACTCTCTTATGAGAACTCTGCACATAGCAGAGGCAAAGCACCAAAGTACCATAGCTGTTAAAGGTGGAAGAATCATGAGTACTAATGAAACTAGAGCCCTGACATTAGGGGATAAAAATTAAATCCAGACTCCTATTTTCACTCAAATGAGCAGCTGTCTAGCCCTACTTAAGATGAAACAATAGAATGATGAATCACTGAAGCAGACAGGGAGCAACTGTTCCACTGCCATTGATTAAGACTGTCTGTGATGGAATCACAATGGATACTTTCAGATCTCTTGAGAATTACTGTGAGGCCATGAAAACCAACTCTAAATGATAGATTATGCTACCCAATGCCTCAAAGCTATTCAGCTTTGAGTTGCCAATTCAAAATCAATTTTCAAATAATTAATAAGGGTGTTTTCACATGTAGCAACTCCCAAGGATCTCACCAGATCAGAGAGAAATTCATTTATGTCCGAAATTTTAAAACTTACTGCCAAATTATTATAAAACAAACATTTAAAAGACATCTGATGATCACTCACAGAGTTTCACCTTTCTTTATTTTGCAGTTAGCTGGTCATGTGGTCATTATTGTTTGGCTTCTCATTAAAGAAAAATCTAAGGGGTCTGAGTCACGTCAATTACAACAAAGGCAAAACAAGTTAATCAGCAGCAAAAAGGGCTCACTAATTAAGAAGATGGTTAGAATGAACGCCTGCAACCACTGCGGCCCACCAGGACTAAAGTTGGACAACCCTGGCTTATAGGGAGGTGCTATTGGCCATTTGCTTTTTGAGAAATTATATGAAAGGTTTCAGAAGAGGCATCCTGGATTTTGCTAGGTGAGGATTCAAAGAGCACAATCTGGTACTGGTATTCTGGCCAATCTCATGGTCTACAGAGTATAGTTAAAAGGTGTGGAATTCCAGATACCCTGCATTTGATAGATAGATAGATAGATAGATACTTTATTAATTCCAAGGGGAAATTCATATAATCCAGCAGCATCATACTGATACAAAAAAACAAACAATATTAAATTAAAGAGTAATAAAAATGCATGTAAAAACAGACAACAACTTTGAATAATGTTAGCATTTACTCCCCCGGGTGGAATTGAAGAGTCGCATAGTGTAGGGGAGGAACGATCTTATCAGTCTGTCAATGGAGCAAGACAGTGACAAAGGTCTGTCACTGAAGCTACTTCTCTGCCTGGAGATGACACTGTTAAGTGGATGCAGTGGATTCTTTATGATTGACGGAGTTTGCTTAGTGCCCATCGCTCTGCTACAGATGTTAGACTGTCTAGCTTTATTCCTACAATAGAGCCTGCCTTCTTAACAAGTTTGTCCAGGCGTGAGACGTCCTTCTTCTTTATGCTGCCTCCCCAGCACACCACTGCGTAGAAGAGGGCACTTGCCACAACCGTCTGGTAGAACATCTGCAGCATCTTATTGCAGCCTGGCTACAGACAGACACACAATGTCCAAAACACACATGTTTATTAACTCTCTTCTCCTGCATCCAGCCCTGCATGTCGGCCCTCCAACCTGCAAGGAAAAAACTTGGGGGTTGGTGGCAGAATTGGCACTCCAGCCACCATAAAAAAACTCGCACTGTTCCATTTCATCTGAACTAGTGTGGTGCTGAGGTGTCACCCATTTCATGGCTGCACTCGGGTCCTAATCTGGATCCTGAGTTGGTTTGTCGTGTGGTGGGTGCGGCAATGTGCTGTATCCCTACGTGCTCATAACCTCTCTCTCTCTCTCTTCTTATGCACAGCACACAGTGCACAAATTACCAATAATAAAGCTCAGTCCCTTTTCTTCTTCTCTCTTCTCTTTTTCTTTGGCCTCCTCCACACCTCTCCTCACAAGCTCTGTCCTCTGTCTCCCGACTTCTGGCTCCCCGAATTGCCCCTTTTATGTTGATGATTTTCCTGTAGCACTTCCTGGTGTGGTGGAAGTGCTGCAGTCCATGGCTCCGGGAACGTCCAGGTGCCCCCTGGCAGTGACCATGGTCCCCAACAGGGTTGAGCTTCTAAGTTTCCAGTCCGTGGCCCCGATGTAATCCAGGGGGGCTGCCCTCTTGCGTCCCAGGGAAGGTATTGCCCCTCTCAGGGTCCTTCCTCTTACCTGGGGCCTCATGTATAAATAGTGCGTAAGCACAAAAATGTTGTGTACGCCCGTTTCCACGCTCACATTGCGATGTATAAAAACTAAACTTGCGTAAAGCCATGCACAGTTTCACTCTAGCTGAATCCCTTGCGTACCCAAGTTCTCCACTTGGTTTTGCAAACTGACAGCACCCAGCAACAAGGCAGTGCTACTGTTCCTGTGTGGTTTCCCTTTAGTTTTTAGATTCACATCCCTGACACTGCTTTATCAAATGCACTGAAATTAACCACATATCATTTATTAGTTTAAGGCATCTCATTGTAATCAACCCATAACCATATAATGGTGCACCGAATGGCCAAACTATTCTAAATGCTATCACTGCTTTAGTGTTGTTATTCCCAGTGTACCACTAAGTATTTAACCCACTGTATCTGAGTGTGGAATCACAGCTCTACAGCAGCTGTTCGGATTATCGGTATACAGCATCTTGCACACACCGTCTCAGTCATGCGCACAATCTATTTGAACTGTTCCCATACGGCAAACGCTTCAGAGACTTTCCTATAGGGACCTCGCGGTTCAGAAACAGTTTCATCCCAAGAGCTATAAACACACTCAATCAGTCCATCAATTGCTCCTGGTAGAACTGTTTGTACTTATAAGTGCAATCACCTCACTGTAAACTTGCACTAAAGTTATAATATTGCACAACCTGAGTCACTTTATAAAGTGCGTATTTACATATGATGAAGACTGGCTTCTAAGTTGATTTAGATTTCCAAGTGTTATCTTCTTGGAGCTCCTGATATCATTTTTAAGATGAAATGCAGTAAAGCATGTTTATTACATTATACAGATAAGTTTTCACCTTCATTAAAATAATGTATATTGTTAACAATTAAACATTTGAGGACACTGTGGCGCAGCGCTAGCAACGAGTTGGCGCCCCATTCAGGGATTGGCGTGACCCTGGATGGATAGATGGATGGAAAAAATTAGACATGTACAATGAAGATACAGTGATCCCTCCTCGATCGCGAGGGTTGCATTCCAAGACCCCCCGTGAAAGGTGAAAATCCGTGAAGTAAAAACCATACATTTATATTGTTATTTTTATATTGTCATGCTTGGGTCACAGACTTGCACAGAAACACAGGAGGTTGTAGAGACAGGGACTTTAAAACACTGCAAACAAACATTTGTCTCTTTTTCAAAAGTTTAAACTGTGCTCCATGACAAGACAGAGATGACAGTTCCGTCTCACAATTAAAAGAATGCAAACATATCTTCCTCTTCAAAGGAGTGCGCGTCAGGAGCAGAGAATGTCAGAAAGAGAGACAGAGACAGAGAGAGAGAGAAAAGCAAACAATCAAAAATCAATAGGTGCTGTTCGGGCATTTAAGTATGCGAAGCACCGGCAGACAAAGGGAAAGGGAGTAATGTGAAGGTAGTCTTTCAGCATTTTTAGCGGAGCGTCTCTATCCTCTAGGCCAGTGTGCAAACAGCCCCTTTGATCACACCCCCTCCATCAGGAGCAGAGAATGTCAAAGAGAGAGAGAGAGAGAGAGAGAAAAGCAAACAATCAAAAATGAATAGGTGCTGTTCGGGCTTTTCAGTATCCGAAGCACTACACAGGAAGCATATCGTATATCATTGAGGAGTTTTAATATAATATATGCTCTGATTGGGTAGCATCTCAGCTGTCCGCCAATAGTGTCCCTTGTATGAAATCAACTGGGCAAACCAACTGAGGAAGCATGTACCATAAATTAAAAGACCCATTGTCGGCAGAAAACCACGAACCAGCAAAAAATCTGTGATATATATTTAGATATGCTTACATATAAAATCCACGATGGAGTAAAATCGCGAAAGTCGAAGGGTGATATAGCGAGCGATCACTGTATTTCAATGTTTCATAAAAGTTTTGAAGAATCAGCGTTCTAAGCTTACAGATGACTTGACACCTATTACAGAGCTGATCGTGTGGTGATTGGTCACTTGGAGAAAGAAAAGGAAGGACAGGAATAGGAGGTTAGTACGTTTGAAAAAGACAGTACTGCTGCAGTAAATTATTTCATCGAAGGTTGCGCATGGTACAGCAAGCATTTTGCGGGAGGCAAGAGCAATCTCTAGACAAGGCGCCAGCTCATCACTAATACTGCGCCACCGTGTCCCCATGTTTAATACATTATGAAAATGATTAAAGTATACATCTTAATATTTAAATTATTCAGAAAGCTCTAATATCATGAATGTAATGTATTCTGTGTCCTGTCGGCGGAAGAGAAAGGCTGTTTAAGAAGCATGTACTGATTCACACACATAGAGCACATAAAAGAACACATAGAAAGAAGCATTTAACGTGCTACTTTAGTTACGAAGGAATCTGAGAAACTAGTAAATTAAACGATTTTAAGATGAAGTTTATGACATTCTACTTTGATGGCAAAATAAAGTACATGATTAAAGTGGAAATTTCGAGATTAAAGTTGACATTTGGACATTTTTTTCAACTGTGTCCCTGTGTTGTTTTTCTTTTCTCTAAATCCTAATACACTTCCGTATGACACTCAGACGGTGGGCTATGACTCACCTTTTCACGTCAACTTTGATATCTGACCACTTCTTATTTATTTCATACAAATAGTATGTTTTTCCTTGCCTCCATTTGGTATTCACTGAAATTCTTCTATTTCCCCTGTGCTTTTGCCATTGTCTTTTCACAGAACACTGAGCTTAAGGGACTGTTTATATTGATTTGCATATTCAAAGAGGCATAATTCTGGGAAGAGTTGGGGAGTGGAGGCAAGCACGTCCGTTACATTTCACAATGACCGGGATTTATGTAGTGGAAGAACGTGGAAGTTGGCAAACGCACAGATTTATGCATCTGGATTTTTTTGTGCATACACAGATTTCCGCTTTTATCTGTAAGCCATGTTTTAGTGTGAATTCTATGCACGGCATTATGCATGAGGCTCCAGGTGTTCAGGTCCCCGGTCGTCTGCCACAAGGGGGATACAGAGAAAACTTGTTAATAAGGGCAGATTTCATACAAGCGTTGGACGTTTTTCCACACAAAGAACCTTGCACAAAGGGGATACAATACCAAGTATTGTGCTGGAGAGAATGACTTTAGAAACCTTCAGAGTTTGACTAGATGTTTACAGACAGACAAACTTGAACAAATGTGGTACAGTGTAGTCACCTGAAACCTCCCTTCATAGCTTCACCAGCACAGCTTGGAGAAGGAGTCTGGCAAATCCATCCCAACTGTAACAATCATACCAATTTTGCCAACATCTTAAAGGTTCTTAACCCACTCATTTTGTCTCACATTGTCTTGCATTAAGGGCTTATTGTATTAGTACATCAATTAAAGAACTAAGATGCAGGTCTTTGTACAGAGCTCAAAAAGCATATATATGTCATACTTTTATATTGATTACTAATATTTAATACAAATGTGGAATCTACTCATTGTTTAAAATGTATTTTCATCTGTAAATGAATGTAGATTATATACTTATATGACATCAAGTGGCTTATAAAATTAACTAGCTTTCTTGGTGCTGAATATCTTCATTCATGTCATCTTTAGACATTTACTTCAAACAGAAAACTATAATCAAAACTATTACTCTTCTTCTCTCTTTGTTTCCTGCTGGTATTATCATAACAAAAAACACTCAGTGCCTTAAGTTTTTGTCCACAATGATACTGCCCTTCATTATGAAATTTACTGATCAGATTTTGATTGTAAATCAAAATTCAAGCAAACATTTTAAGCATAAACCTACACAGAATTTTTTATACATGATTTAAAATAAGGCATCCACTGCTCTAAAAAAGTACTTAATTCAAGACATATTGTAAGTGTAACTTTCCCTTTGAAGTCAAACTTCAGCATTTCAGTTTACTTGTTACTAATAATTTCAGTGCAATGAAATGTACACTCTCTACTACAGTATACTTCCTAGATGAATTATGCCTAAATAGTTCTTTAAAGGGGAGTTTGTTATTATAACAGGGCAACCAAACAAGAGGACCATTCCAATGTAAGATGATATTCTCATCTTATTAATTAGTGTGAACATTTTTTTAAATTAACAAAGCACCGCCAACTTCTGTTTGATAACATACAGTATATCCCCCATGAATCACATTAGTGACCTGTTGCAGAATGTTACAAATGACCATTAACTGGCAGGATATGCAACACAGCATATTAAAGACTAAAGATGTTTCAGTTTATGGTTTTCTTCTAAAAACAACTAAAGGCTGATTTAGTATTTATCATTAAGATTTTAGAACTACAATGACTTTCATTCTGAAAGTAAGCCTCATAAAAGAATTGTTTGTAAAAGAAGTCATCATTTTATTATAACAAAGCATTAGGCTTCTTTTCAAAATTCCATCTTGAAGTTATTGGTGTCACAGGGCAAAGACTGGTTGCCCAGCAGACAGTTGTGAAGATGAATCTAAAGCTTTTTGCTAGTGAGACTTGAGAGGATTGTAAACACTTTCCCAAAATCAGCATCGCTTTGAGAGGTATTTTGCTTTGATAAAAATAATTGATATTTTTAATAAGAAAGAATGAAAAAGTATTTATATAGAAACAACAAAATACAATATATATTTCAACAGTTGTTTAAAGAATTTAAAAACAGAAAACATATTTTAAGCCCATTTAAGTACCACTTTTAAAATACTTCAGCAATACACAAAGTAATCATATGTTTTTTTAAATGTATAATAATTGACAGTATGGATAGATTGGCATCCTGACTAAGTATCCTTCTCCAGACAGGACACCAGTATAAGGGAAAGGCAGTGGAGAATCGCCTGCCAGGGCAATTTGTTCCCCCAGTATGCTGGGTTAAAGCAGAATTACAGCATTGCTCCAGCTTGGGCTATCACAGAACTTCATTAGATGTGTAATTGGAGAGGACAGCCCTGTTAGGGATCTCCAGGGACACTGGATGGAGCTCTTGGAGTGTGGCTTCCGTGCCCTCATCCATCTGACCTGGAAATGATTCCAGGGTGCGCTTCTGTCATACTAGAAGTATTCCCAGACCTAAGTTAAAAGAAGCCTGTCCTCCAAAACCAAATGAGTTAAAGTCCGACACATAAGAGGACAACGCTTGCCTGAAGAGGAAGAAAAGCAAGGAGAAGTGTCGACTGTTTTTCAGAGCGTAGCCCTGCTAGTATCTTCGGGTGTGTTTTGAAGTCTAATACAAAAGTACTGATTTCAGAGAGCTAGCGAAATGTCTGCCAATTATGCCATACTGATTATTGTGGCCAAAAATGTGGTCTGTGCTGTGAAGTCTAAAAGTAAGCAAAAGAAATAAAAAATACCAAGAGATCAGAACACGTACGTTAACTAAACTATTTTAGAGATTTACCCACAACATTTGACAAACAGCTTATCTAAACTGGTGTCCCCAAATTAAGTTTTTGTTCCGATGTTTCCAAAACATTAAATGTCATGTTCACAAAATACAGGCACTCAGTCTAAAGATGTAAAGCTTGAGTGAACTGGTTCCAGTAGATAGTTCTTAAAATGAAACTGATTACCTGCACCTGTACTACCAAAAGAGAGGATATGCTTCTCTTTCCTTTCAAGCTTGGCACAACTAGCAATTAAATATCCCAAGCAGCTACAAAACAAACTGTCTTTCTTTTAAACATTTCTTGAATTCCATTTCAGTTAATTCTGCCCTACCCCACACATTGGGAACTGTTAGTTTATTATTAACTAGCAAAATACCCGCGCTTCGCAGCGGCGAAGTACTGCCTTAACATTTTTATTAAGAAGAAAAGTAAACATTTTAAAACTGAGGGAAAATATACCAATAATTATTTGTTAAGGATCTCTTTGTATACCACGTTGTCAGTACGGCCCTCCGGTTGTAATATGACCAAGCTGTGCGCTGAGCTTACTCTTGAGCATGCAACATACAGTTGGCCATGTGAAAAACAATCTTGCCTCAAATCAATGCCAACCTTTTGTAGGGTCTGTCCCTGAGACTTATTAATTGTCATTGCGAAGAACAGCCTTACTGGAAATTGGAGTTGTTTGAATTGAAATGGGAGATCAGAGGGTATAACGGGGATGCAAGGAATAAAAACTCTCTCGCCTGAGCCACTGCCAGTAAAAATAGTTGCCTCAATTAGGTTCTTTTGCAGACACGTGACCTGAAGTCTCATGCCATTACAAAGTTTCGGTTGCTGTAAGTTTCTCAGTAACATTATTGGTGCCCCAACCTTCAAAATTAGATTATGCTCAGGAGTACCAGGAGGACTCAGAGTGTGGAGAAACTCTACCGGATGGTGCACCACGTCTTTCACCTCTACAACTGAATCCACAGACACAGATATGTTTTCGATTGTGAAGGTAGTTCTTGAAGTAAAATGTGGTTTATAGTCGTAGTCATGTCATTTCTTGGTGTCAGGATAGCTCTCTCCCTCAACCATGACACGTCGTTTTCGATGGAAAGTTCAATATGGCGGCTGACAGTGGCGTCATACCACCGAAATAAGTACGTACATCGGTTTTGGTTAGCGCAGGGAAGCCGCCTACCAGATTTCATGAAGATGGGGCCATGAATAAGAAAGTTTAACATGGCGGACGTTGTCGACCATTATGACCATTACGCGTAGAATTTCGAAAAATGAAACCTGCTTAACTTTTGTAAGTAAGCTGTAAGGAATAAGCCTGCCAAATTTCAGCCTTATACCTACACGGGAAGTTGGAGAATTAGTGACGAGTGAGTCAGTGAGTCAATGAGGGCTTTGCCTTTTATTAGTATAGATTCCCAAATATTTAATCTCTAAAGCTAAAGAAGCAAAGATCATCCAAAGATCTTTCTACTATGGACACGAGCTCCTTGATTTGTTTTTGCAGGAAAAAAATGGTCGGTTTGTAGCTGCTTGAATTCAGCTAGTATTCTTTACCGTTCTGTTTAACTTATTACTTTTCAACACTAACTTTTGTTATGAACAATTTCTAGAAAGCACAGTGTGCAAAAAGGAAAACAAAATACAAACAAAATGCCAGGAGATGGAAAAGCTCAAAACTATGGGGAAAAACCATGGTAATGGAACAGGCACGGGTGAATAACCATAATGATCATAGGCTTATTAACACATCAAAACAAAAACACGAGATCAAAGATGTAATTAATAGAAAGGTTGTAACCATAAAATCCTAATGCCACCTTCTTTTAATTACACTTGACAAACAACCAAATTGTGCTTCATTCACTCAGAATATGGAAACACTGTACTTCAAGATAGAGAAGCCTTTATCTGGGGCACCTCTGCACGAGAATTACCTTTTTCCACCCTCTCAAACGTAAACAGTTTTTAATGTCTGGAAAACATTCGGGGATTAAATCACTTAGAGATTTGTACTGTGGCGGGCGGCTGGGGGCTGTGCCCTGCTGGACGCCGAGAAGGACCAAGAAAGGGACTGTGCCTCCCCCGTACCCCGAGAAGGCTGCGCCCTGGTTTGTGTGGGGGCCACAGGAATTGAGCATTGAAGCTCAACCCTATAGGGGCTTGTGGCCACCGCCAGGGGGTGCTCAGACGACTGAGGAGCCCTGGACGTCAGCATTTCCGCCACATCCGGAAG
This sequence comes from Polypterus bichir lapradei, assembly GCA_026402145.1. NCBI lineage: Eukaryota > Metazoa > Chordata > Cladistia > Polypteriformes > Polypteridae > Polypterus > Polypterus bichir. Next base: position 8,996,735 of record JANRMT010062854.1, read on the forward strand.
TGCTGGCGGAAGTATTACCAGGGACACCTGGAGTTCTTCCGGGTGCTGATCAGAATGCACCTGGTGCATGTCCAGGTGGGCATGAAAGAGGCCGCCTCCCTCCAGTCATTTGCTGAAGTCGGGTGGAAGAAGACAAAGCTCGGAGGAGAGGAGTGGAGGCGGTGAAGACAGGACTTTTAAAAGGCCCAGACATAAGGGTGATTGGTGGAAGGACACTGGGTTGTGCGCAGGACTATATGCATTGTAAATAATTGTAAATAAAGCGTGTGTGGTGTTTGAACCTTCGGTGTCTGCCTGTCTGTGCCAGGGCTGGTCTTCCACAGTACATAGAGAATGTCTTTGTATGATACAAACAATTACACTTCAAATTTAACTTTCCAGCAACACATTTCACTACCTCCAAATTAGAAACTTTGTTAAACAAAACCTACCCAATTTTCTTTACATCCCACTTACCTCTATTCCAGAAATTATATTGTTCAGTCTTGAGGACTCAGATAGCATTTATGGAATATATAAAAACTAATTAAAGTCCCTTCCTTTCAAAGATCCCAGAGTGCAGTGGTAAAAGGATCTCTTACTCATCATATCATAAAAGGAGTGGAAGGCAGCCATGCACATAATTCATTCTAGCTCCATATGCACAAAACATTCAATTATTCAACTTAAAACCATCTATCGAGCACATCTCTCTCATTTAAAATTGTACAAAATGTTTCCTGGGCAAGATCCCGTCTGCGAACGTTGCAATCAAGCTCTAGCTTCATTAGGCCATATGTTTTGGGCGCGCACCAAATTAACATAATTTTGGACCAAAATCTTTAAATGCCTTTCAGACAGCCTTGGTGTCTCAATCTCTCCTAGTCCATTAACAGTTTTGTTTAAAGTGGAGAAGGACACACAAACTGTAATTGCGTTTACTTCACTATTGGCACGTAGATTTACCTTGCTCAACTGGAAGAATCCTAACTCTCCTCTTTTAAGTCAGTGGGTAACTGATGTTCCATTGTACTTGAAATTGGAAAAATTTTAATTCTCACTTAGAGGATATGTTCAAAACTTTTTTAAAACCTGGCAGGATCCAATCAACAACTTTTAGAATAAGCATTTAAATTAAGGAAGCTGGTTCTCTTCTCTTTTTTATGCTATTTATTTATTTATTTACTTATTTTTCCCTACTATTATAGTTTTACTCTGTTGGCCTAGCTCTCTTTCTCATGGGTGGGGGTTGATTTGATTCGAACCTAGTTTTGTAAAATTTGACTCGTTTGTATGGAATCTTATATGATTTTATTAAGTCAATAAAATGTTTTGAAAACAGTAATAATAATTACACCTAACTGCCACTAACAAACTCACTTTTGAGAGAAGCGATCCTCACTAGAATGACAGAAGCCGTATGCCAACATCTATACTAATAAAAGGCAAAGCCCTCACTGACTGACTGACTGACTCACTGACTCATCACTAATTCTCCAAGTTCCCGTGTAGGTAGAAGGCTGAAATTTGGCAGGCTCATTCCTTACAGATTCCTTACAAAAGTTGGGCAGGTTTCATTTCGAAATTCTATGCGTAATGGTCATAACTGGAAGCTATTTTTTTCCATTTACTGTAATGGAGTTGAGCTCAAAAGCCGTGGGGGGCGGAGTTTCGTGTGACATCATCACGCCTCCCACGTAATCACGTGAACTGACTGTCAACGCAGTACATAGAAAACCGGGAAGAGTTCCAAAAAGCACTGAAGAAAACATGCATTATATAATTGAGAAGGCAGCGAAACAATAAGAAGCGAGCGAGTGACATATACAACCATATTTATGAGTGCTGCTACTTCGGAAACAAAGCACGGTGTAAACCTAAAGTTTAAATTAAGTTCATAGACAGGCTGCCGCTGGCGTTTGTCATGCCCACGGGTAATGTGGGATACAAGTTTAATGAGAGGACGCAGGATATAAACGAGAGTTTTGAGCACTTTGTAACTAAGTTAAAATTGCAGGTGAAGGGCTGTGCTTATGCAAATTCCGAAAGACTGTGTTTGTGGGGGATTGACAGTTAAGGCGGGTTGGGGAGTCACGTCATCATCTCCCCTCCCATTCACCTCATTTCGCTCTGAGCTGAGCTCCGCAGCTAACGCAGTGTTATGGAAGCGAGTTTGTGACGCTGCCACCAAATACTCACAGAAAAATCCACAAGTTAATACACACGCTGTCTCTACAGTTTCTCCACACTGAATCCTCCAGGCACTACTTACAAAAGGTTACATTGACAATCGTGTTACGTTATTTTTAAAATGTTTCCTTTTCTTAGCACAAGCACAGCTGAGAAGCTTCGATGCATGTGCTCCATAACGCGTTAAAAAATCACGCATTTAATCACACTTTGCATTACAAGCAAAGGGGAACTTCTGTCAATGCATGATTTCCTGGTACACTGATTACATTGATCAGCGCTTCCCGATTCATTTTACCCTCACACCCCCTTGGTTTGAGAAGAATTATGAAAAAATATGAGGTTAACACAGAAAAACAGATCACCAATTGAAGCTTTATGAATAATCGATTCGCCATCAATAATTGTTTTGGTAAAGCCATACTCAGTGTAATCCTCCCTCCATTTTATAATTTTTCCGCCACTAGCCATGATTAAATGAACGGTAAAAAAGTAAGAGCGAAGCGAGGGTGACTTATTCAGGCATGCAGGCGACAGCTCAATAGCTCGAATTTGGATATAAGTAGGTTCTGTTTAGTCGCCAGAAATATCTTTGGTAGGAATGGAAGTTGAATTTAGTCTTTAAATTTCTATGGTAAAGAAAAAGTGCAATGATGCAATGATGACTAAATTTAACTATATAAAGTCAAAACTTTTATATATAAAGTAATTCCCGAATATATAAAGTCAAACCTTGATTATATAAAGTCACTGTCGGAATAAATAAAGTCAAAACTTGAATATATAAAGTCAGCATCGGTATATATAAAGTCAAAACTTGTTTCTGAATATATAAAGTCAAAACTTGAATATATAAAGTCAGCGCTGGAATATATAAAGTCAAAACTTGAATATATAAAGTCATTCCCAAATATATAAAGTCAAAACCTGAGTATATAAAGACGGCGTTGGAATATTTCTGAATATATAAAGTAAGCGCTGGAATATATAAAGTCAAAACTTAAATATATAAAGTCAGCATCGGAATATATAAAGTCAGCGCTGGAATATATAAAGTCAAATCTTGAATATATAAAGTCAGCATCGGAATATATAAAGTAAGCGCTGCAATATATAAAGTCAAAACTTCAATATACAAAGTCAGCGCTGGAATATCCATCCATTTCCCAACCCGTTGAATCCGACCACAGGGTCACGGGGGTCTGCTGGAGCCAATCCCAGCCAACACTGGGCGCAAGGCAGGAACCAATCCTGGGCAGGGCACATGCATCATTTTCAAAACATTAACCGAACAGTGTTTTTTTAATTTATTTTTCTGAATACGTTTTTGTTAACTTAGTTCAGTTCAGAGTCGTTTCAATCAATAGATTTTGACTTTCACTTTATATATTCAGGAGTGAGTTTATATACTCCGATGTTGACTTTATATAATCAGGAATGACTTTATAAATTTCGAATCTGACTTTATATATTCAGGTTTTGACTTTATATATATATTCCAGCGCTGACTTTATATATTCGGGAATAACTTTATATATTCAAGTTTTGACTTTATATATTCCAGCGCTGACTTTATATATTCTGACGCTGACTTTATATATTCAAGTTTTCACTTTATATATTCCAGCGATGACTTTATACATTCAAGTTTTGACTTTATATATTCCAGCGCTGACTTTATATATTCAAGTTTTCACTTTATATATTCAGAAAAAAGTTTTGACTTTATGTATACCAACGCTGACTTTATATATTCAAGTTTTGACTTTATATATTCTGACTCCGACTTTATATATTCACAAAATCAATGTATTTGCCTGTTTGGCACCCCATAGTATATGTGTGTGTGTATATACAGTATGTACACGTGTATATATATATATATATATATATATATATATATAT
>JANRMT010062854.1:9004729-9029336 GCA_026402145.1 Polypterus bichir lapradei
CGCCTTAACTGTCAATCCCCCACAAACACAGTCTCTCGGAATTTGCATAAGCACACCCCTTCACCTGCAATTTTAACTTAGTTACAAAGTGATCAAAATACTCGTTTATATCCTGCGTCCTCTCATTAAACTTGTATCCCGCATTACCCGTGGGCACGAAAAGCACCAGCGGCAGCCTGTCTATTAAGTTAATTTAAAGTTTAGGTTTATACCTCGCTTTGTTTCCAAAGTAGCTGTACTGATGAATATGGTAGTATGTCACTCGCTCGCTTCTTAATGTTTCGCTGCCTTCTCAATTATATAATGCATGTTTTGTTCAGCGTATTTTGGAGCTCTTCCTGGTTTTCTACATAGTGCGTTGACAGTCAGTTCACGTGATTACGTGGGCGGCGTAATGATGTCACACGAAACTCCGCCCCCACGGCGGTCAAGCTCAACTCCATTACAGTAAATGGAGAAAAATACCTTCCAGTTATGACCATTACGCGTAGAATTTCGAAATGAAACCTGCCCAACTTTTGTAAGGAAGCTGTAAGGAATAAGCCTGCCAAATTTCAGCCTTCTACCTACACGGGAAGTTGGAGAATTAGTGATGAGTCAGTCAGTGAGTGAGTGAGTGAGTGAGTGAGTGAGTGAGGGCTTTGCCGTTTATTAGTATAGATTACATATACTATTTAATTCATTTTTTTATTTAGAGCTGCCCTAATGATTGGTTTAAAAAGCCTTAAATCACCTACAGAGTGGCATTCCTCCAACAATATTTAATTCTGTGTTACAGACACATCAGTTCTCTGGACTTTAATATCTTTATAGACATTATTATCTATCATCCTAATATCACAAATGGACAGTGATATTGAGAGAAGTGCAAAAAAGTGAGATAAATGAAAAATGATAAAGCTTCATGGAAAGAACATTTTAAACATTACACCACAGTTGAGGCTGCAGCTTATGGGTGATTTTACACAAGAAAAATTTTCCATAGACCAGAATTCTAGAATCCAAGATATTCCGTCTCTCTTCATTCTCTCTCTCTAAGAATTCTAAAACTTTTTTTTAAATCTAAGATAAAAGCAGAGCATGGAAAAGAGCTATGTAAGCTATCGGACTAAAATTAACCATTGCTTTAAAAATATAAACTGCATGTTTTGCAATTTTCTTAATCATAAGCATTTACATGTGAGAAGTGCTTTGATGGGAATGGGCATCAGCAGGTTTCAGCTGCTGTTTAATTAGCTTTTTTAAAATAATGCAAAATTAGAGTGCTATTTTTACCTAAACTGTGTATCTAAAGGACATTAATGTTAAGCTTGTAACTTTGAGCTGAACTCCTCCTTACACATCTTACACATGGACCAGTAACCGCACATGGACTTTGACTCATTTAGCAAAGGATACACCTCACTTAAGGACTAGGTGCATGAACCTCTTCATTTTCTTTGAAGCCAGGAAGATTATCCACTTTTTTCCTCTCTGAAATCCCGCTAAACATCCTTGAAATGGAATCACTAGCTCCAAAATACACTCCTTCGAGCCATGCTGTATGAAAGTAATTGAGCCTAGTCTAGGAAATCACTTCAAGAAGGGAATTACAGAGGCAGAAAGAGTCGCAAATGTCTCTTCTGTTCTGCCAAAGATGGTAAAGGATGGCGGTATATTAAAACAGACATCAGGAGACATCTTTATATATAATATCCTACCATGCCTGTTCGTTTGTCTGTCCAGGATTTTAAATCATCTGTAGCTGGCAAACCGTTTGACCTATTGACCTGAAATTTGGTACACATATACTACATGATGTCTACTATCCACTTTCGGGATGATGATTGACCTCCAAGGTTATTCCTCTTTTTATTTTTATTTTATTTTATTGTACAATCAATTCTCGGCAGCGGCCAGCAGCGTGGCCGTGTGGTGCATGGGTACGGGCACCATTCTCATCCCTACCTCTTCATATCTTAAATCATTCCTGAGGCAGATTGAACACTTAAGTGCCAGCTTAAGTAATTGCAACATAAAGACTGACTTATTCAGTTTTAACGCAAAAAGATGTCTACGAAAGAAGAGAAGAAGCAGAACGCTAGGGTGGAGAAAAGAAGAGCTATTCAGAAAGCAGCAAGCGCGTCAACCTCTGAGCAAATGAAAGCTAAACATACAGAGAAAGAGTATGAAAACTATTAATGCTCAAGTCAAGTGTATTCACTGCACATTATCATGCAGTGTGTCTTTGCTAGTGAGATATAAGTTCAGAACCAGGAAAGTTTCACTGTAAATGTCAAAACCACAACTCTAAACACAATTTACATAAATAAAAATCTGAGGGTGAAGGATCAAGAACCAGAAACACTAATCAAAGAAGAAAGCATGCTAGAATATTTGGTTGTGTCCACAATTTTGGACAATTCGTCTATACAGTTGCAGCTATGATGTTACGCACCTCACACTTCCAGTCGTCTTCACATGGCAAAATGACAGCAACCACAAACAAAACCTTACAAAATGGAGACATTGACAAACAAACCAAATGTTATCATGAAAGACACAAAAATATCTAACCACTACAAAATAAACAAAAGTACAACAAAAACAAATAATACATGGGTTCTCCTTAATAATAATAATAAAACAGAATGATACCAATTCCACTAAAACACAAAACAAAGGAACACAAAAATATTTAAACAAAGCATAATCATAACACTTATGAAGATGCTTAATGCACAGCAAAAGCAAAAAAAAAAGCAAAGCAATCTGAAAAAGGCATTGTTCCACCATAAAGACAAAGGACCTAGCTGCATAAACAACAAATGCATTTCTGGACAAGCAAGATGGGCATCTTCCTTAAAGGTTAGATATCACATAACTGCTTAATTTGTCCAGTATCCAGTGTGAGTACTGAGTCAGATGTTGACATTGGCTACCAACCAATGCTCCTGTTTATTTTGACTAATAATGTCAATATTCTTCCACACTTCACCAGAAGCATCAACCATCCAGTTAAAGTATGGTAACCTTTGTCTCCCTTTGTTTTTTTTTTCTTTTATGCAACTTGTCAAGAGTAATGTTTCTAATTTGTTCTTACTCAGGTTGTGCCCTAGAAATTGGATCAGTCTTGTTGTAATTGTTCTCAATAGACATATTTGCACATTCAAGCTTTGTAAAACCTTATGATTGGAGAATCTCTCAACTTATGTGATACACAGAATTCTCCTCAGTAACCATATCTCTGCTACTTCCAATCAAGATTTCACCTTCGTGGTGTAGTTTTCACTTCCAAAGAGAAGTGTCAAATAGATATAGATTTTTATATTAGGTGGATCTTAGATGGTATGTGCCAAGATGCATTAGAACTCAAAGTGGTTAGTTAACAACCAGCTAAATACTTGCTTTCTTGTTATGTTTAATTTTTATTTTGTAATAAGCTTACAATTAACTTTGTTAGGGAGAATTCTAATCATTACAAGCTTATAACTAATTTAGAGCCTAATTGTGTAGCCCTCAATCAGCCACATCAGTTCATTGAAGAAAGGGTGAATGGTGAAGTTATGCTAAAACTTGTATAATGAAACAGTAAACGACAACACTTACAAAAGTCAAGAAACTCCAGAAAACCTTAACATGAACTAAGAACAGACTGTTCTCTTTCATATCTTTGTCTTGTATCTTGTCGTTTATGCTGATTTTCAAGCAATTATGCCATTTAATGCTTGTGTGTATCAATACATTGTAGTACTCTGATTCTTAAAACAAGTTACTTTATTTACCATGGTATGAGTTTAGACGAGGCTAAGAATACTACAGAGGAAGGACAGAAAAAGTGGAAGCCTTACTGATCTGAATAGCCAATAATTAATTAATTGATTGATACACAATTAATCATTTTCTCTTCTGCACAGCAGGTGTCCAATCATCGCACTTGATAAGCATCTTTTAGTGGCATTAAATCATTTCTTAACCTACAGCTGAAATTGTGATCTAACTGAGCAGAAGGGAATGATGGTGGAAAGAAAATGACTTTAAAGAAGATGGTACAGAATCTGTAAATCAATTAGAAAACCTTCAGAGGTGAATAACGATGCAATTGTCTTCTTAATGAATTCTGCTGGTGTATCAATGTAGTTTGTAATACTGAACATTCCTTCAGAACCTTTGCCATTTATCTGTTGGGTGCGTGGACTAGATTATGTTGTAGCTTACAGCTATGTCCATATTTACAGCCTATTAGAAAAAAAGCAAACAAGACTGATATACTGAAATGCAATTTGATTATTTTTCTATTGATGACACATACACATACAGCAGGAGGGTGTTCCAGTCCCAGTAAATGTATCTTCTGTATGGAGTTTGTACCATCACTTTATGTGAGTTTTTCAAGGTATTCTACAATCCCAAATATTAAATGAAAACTCTAAATTGATGCAACACAAGTGAAGATGGAAATGTGCATATGTAAGAATCCACTGTAATTAATTAGTATTTTAACCAGGGTTGATACCTGTCTGGTAATCGAGACGAAAGGCTTCCTCCAACCATGTCACACCTATAATACAGCATTATATCATATTATTCGGGGTATCTAAGTGTTTTTCTTTTGTGAGAAGATGTAAACACTTGATGGTACTTGTACATATGTACAAACATTAAAAAGAGATATTTGTACAAAGTGAAATATTTGTTAATTGTTTCTTAAATAATATTACCTTACACTTCTTTGGTGTCAGCTGTCAGTAAATAACCTAATTTTGCAAAAATACTTGAAGTGTCTGAGATTTCTTCTGTATGCCATTTTGTTTGCAATGAATACCTGTGAAAAATATTCCAAAATATGATTAAAGCGATAATTATATAAGATGCTCTAGGCACAAGGATCTGTGTGTTAGAAATTGCATGGTTGTTTATTTTTTTTTTTCATTATTTTATTTTGGCTTGGGAATGTTTACGCCTTTGTATAGAATTAAATTAAATTATGCTTCATCTTTACACATGGGCATTATAATTTTTTTGTTATTTAGACTTACAATTCATAGAGCTTCAAAGATTTTCTTTTTTTTTTCAGTCAGAGCTTAAACATTTTTCTTCTGCATAGATTTTTCCTAAAAACACACATCATGTAAATGATTTGCTATGACATGTAAATAAATAAAAAACTATAATTAACTAAAAACTACTGAAAACCTATTTTTGAGTAAATGTAACTTTTTTTGGTAATTGTTTTGTACTTGAAATTAAATAATATGCTGCCAAATGTCTTTTAAAACTGTCAATCCTGACAAATGGGCTACTGGGAATGGCAGATATAGTATTTATGATTCACAGTTAATGGATTCCCTGAAAAAATAATAATCACTCTTCATACAATACTGGTTTAACATACTGCAGGAATCTATTAGAGGAAACTTAATTTAATCCACTACAAATCAAAATATTCATGTAAAGTAGTAATAGCAGAAGTAATAGTATTAGTAGTATTGTCATGTGTACAGGGTATAGTGAAATTCTTGTTTGCATATCTGACCAACACGCAACAAGTACAGGAATATTGAGCTTTAGTGTCACTGTGTCAAAATACTCAATATCTAGAATTTCCACTGCATTATGCAAACATTCCTACTTTTTCTTAAACTCACTCATTTATACTGTACTATTTAGGTCAACTGTCTCAAAAGGGCATCAATTGTACTGGATGTACTGAAAAAACAGAGTTATAGACAAAGCTTTACAAATTAAAAACCTTTAAAACAAATAACAGTACTGTTATATTTTTAGCTTTTGGTAAATACTTTAATGCAGTTCAGATATAGGAGTTTAATAATGCAGGTATATATTAGTATTGCTCAATATGGAGACTTTAAGATGATACACCCACTGAACTGAGAATACAAACAGTATATGAAGTTTTGCTTTAATTTTAGTTGTAAGTTATTATCCACAACTTTAATCAAAATTGTGATGTATTGATTGTGTCCCATTTCCTTCTTAAGCTGGAGAAACCATTTAAATTGTTTAAACCTTTGATTAAAGAAATCATACATATGCTACTTTGGCTTGGAAATGCAAGGGATGGAAAACTTAAAGAAGTGTGGTAGACATGATTTGGCACACACACTGAAAACAACTGGCAGTAATGGCGAACTGAAGGCCACTTTAAAGATACCACCTGTTTCCACTTTGATGTTAAACTGTCTTTTTCAGCTTATAATTCTCAAAAATCTACTGTGATTTAATATTGTTTAACAATAAATAGTGAAAACTTCCTTTGGGTGAAAGCCTTTTATAATACTGTTGTGGAGTATAAAAAGTGATTAATATCTAAAACATAGGTTGACAAACATTTTGTTTTTTTTTATCATCTGTGAAATTACCTTCATTCATGTACAATACATATAAAGAGCAAGGAAGCTATACAAACCAGTTTTTTCTACCTCAGAATTTCATTCATAACAAAATCACCATATAGGCCAGTTTTTATGACTTGTTTGTTTGTGTGTCCCTACAGAAAATGCTAAACTGGGGAGTGGGCTATGCCTGAGTTTTATCTTTGGTGAGCAGCCCAGGAAATGTGCAGGACGTATGCGTGTGTGTGTGTGAATGTGTGTGTGTCAGGAGCTACAGAGGGACAATGCTTTCTCTGCCATTTTCCATCCTGAAGAAAGCAGGCCAGATGATGACCTGAAAAGAGCTGATCAAAATAAGCTGACCAGAAATAAGCAAGTGTAACAACAAGTTTATTTGCTGGCTGAAACTGTACAATACATCTAGCAATATTAGGTTGTAATTGGTTAGTAATCAACACTCATTGTGTTCTGCTTCCTTATAATTTGTAAAAATGATCTATAATACATAATTTAATGTATAACACTTTGTCCTGGTCATTCTTTTACTCCATCTAATTGCCTGTGGTTATAGATGTAAAAGAGAAGGTGGGAGGAAGTTCTGAACAACACAACTTGACAGTCTAGTAAGAGTATCAGATTTGAGACATTTTCTTAAGGTCTGCATAATAAATAGTATAAAGGGATTACACCACAAAGCAAACACATAAACTAATATAACACAATAAATAGAAAACTGTCAAATATAGACCTTTGTACAAAGACATTCACGGGGAATATTTTTTTAAAGCTGGTCATGAACCCAAAGATTTTATTGACTCCATATATTGCTTAATACACAGGTTGAATTGATTATATAAAGTGGCACATCATTGTACTTAATCATTAAAAGATTTTTTTATATTTTAATAAATATGAACCAAAAGGAGTAACACACTGTAAGGTTTCTGAATCACAGCCAAAAAGAAAGTGAAGGTTATGTTCAGAAATAAATGTATTTATGTTCACTTTACTCTTTTGGTCTTGACATGTCCACAGAATTTTCAGTCTGTAGCATTCACTCTTGAACCACTGCACTAATAGGGAGCTAATACATTGTCTCTTAGCACTTTTAGGCTAGTGAATGTAATGTGGTGGGATGCTGGATTCAAAACTTTACACCTTAAAAATGCATATTCTATGCCTGTTATCATTAAAGATGAACAGGATTTTGATTGTGTAAACCTAGATTAGCTATGTCTTTCCAATGTCCTGTAGGTTTGTTGCTAGCTTCATAAACATGTCCCATACAGTCTACTCTTCCTTTTGACGGTGTTATTTTAATCAGTTTTAAATACTGTAGATAGATACATTGCAGTTTTTTGTCTGTTCCTTTAGATGATTGGTTAGCTCTTTTCACTCAGATACTCAGACCTTTAATTGATATTCAGGACATGCCCCCACTCTGTTTCACTTATTGCTGGCAGTGTTCTATTATTCATAACAACACCACCCTCATTATTCCATGGGTACTTGATATTTTTCATCAATTTGAGATGCTCTCTTGATATAAGATTAATTGGTCTAAATCAGCACTGCTCTCATTAAATGACCTTTTCTCTAAATATGACATCTCTTATTTCACTCTGGCAGTCCACAAATTCAAATATCTAGATAAGTACATTTACTTTGATTTCAACTCCATAACCACTTCTAATTACATGTAGACTCTATCCCAGATTAAAGAGACATTTTCAAATTGGGCATCATGACCATTGTCCTTCTTATTTTACATCAAGTCTGTTTATTTAAATATTGCTCCATATTCTCAGTAGTTTTGTTATTGCCTTACAGGAAATCCAAGATTTTAAGAATGATGTGTTTAAGTCCTTAGATTGTTCTGTTCTGATCTATTATCCTCCAGTTTATGGCAATATTTAGAAGTTAAAGATGGATTTAAACAAACAGCCCAATGTAAAGAATTTAGGTTGGAAAGGACTGAGACTGCAAGTTTGAACAAAATGTCAAAAAGAGAAAAGGCGGAAGCAATTACTATAACTATAGAGGATCAGAGTGGGATTTCTGTAGTCCACAACAAAGTCAGACAGGGTGGTCTGTAGTTGGTGTTTTAGAGACATTTCATGTAGTTTTATCAGCATGAAAGTTCTTCTAAGAACGATGACTAAGTCAGTACATGTCACACCTGGCATATGCTCACCAGTAGTCCATAAACTACACTTTGAGAACCACTGTTTTACAGGGTTGAAACTAAGTATTATATTTATTTCAGTTTTAGACAACCTTTCTTCCTTCGCTGACACCTTTACTATAGATAGATAGATAGATAGATACTTTATTAATCCCCAAGGAGAAATTCACATTCTCCAGCAGCAACATACTAATAAAAACAATATTAATTAAAGAGTGATAAAAATGCAGTCCAAGTTAAAAAAATGCAAGGTGGAGAGTGCGAGGCAGGTATAACAGTCTATAATCTTGTATAATGTTAACATTTACCCCACCGATTGGAATTGAAGAGTTGCATAGTGTGGGGGGGGGAATGATCTCCTCAGTCTGTCAGTGGAGAAGGACAGTGACAGCAGTCTGTCGCTGAAGCTGCTCCTCTGTCTGGAGATGATACTGTTCAGTGGATGCAGTGGATTCTCCACGATTGACAGGAGCCTGCTCAGCGCCCGTTGCTCTGCCACAGATGTCAAACTGTCCAGATCCGTGCCTACAATAAAGCCTGCCTTCCTCACCAGTTTGTCCAGGCGTGAGGTGTCCCTCTTCTTTATGCTGTCTCCCCAGCACAGCACCGCATATAAGAGGATGCATACAGTAAGTCAATAGTCCTATTTTCCTGGGTATTACAATCCACATACTGGGAGAAGGCAGGTAATGTTTTGTCCAGCGTCACATGGTTAAAGTCTCCAGAGATTAGCACAAGCGCCTCGGGGTGCTGTGTTTGTAGTTTAGTAAAGAGGCATGGATGATGTCACCCGCTATCTCCACATCCGTCCAAGGAGATATGTAAATAATAACAACAATGACATGTCCATACTGTCTGGGCAAGTAATAGGGAAACTTACGGCCAACAGTTCGATGTCCCTGCAGCAAGTGCAGATTTTGACATTTACATGTCCAGTGTTGCACCGCCTTGTGTTCACATAGAGAGCGAGTCCTCCTCCTTTCTGCTTCCCGCAAGTATTTGCGTCTCTGTCCACTCTAACTGTGCTAAACCCGGGTAGCTCCACGTTAGCATCTGGGATGCTAGTCGTTAGCCACGTTTCACAAAAACACAACAAACTGCATTCTCTGCAGGTCCTGACATTTTTCACCAATGCAGCCAGTTCGTCGATCTTATTTGGTAGTGAGTTCGCATTTCCTAGGATCACAGAAGGCACACGAAGGCTTGTATTGCCACTTCCTCGCTAGCCACATAACCTTTAGCTTAGTGCCGGCTCTGCTGCCACAATTCAGTCTTCTTACCCCGTCAGGTAAATAGGGAACAACACCGGTGTAGGCCTTTGTTCTCAGCGCTAGAAGTTGACTACCTGAATAGTCTCAGCGTGTAAAAATCCATGTCCAAGTAGTAAAAAGTGTCCAGGAAACGAGTCCACATAAAAGAATGTGGTAGGAGTGATCAGAGAGACAGAGAGAGGTAGAAAGATAAAGTCGTACACGGAGCTGCTGGAAAGGCTGCCACTCACAGCGGCACCTACTACTAGCAATATACGATATACTTCTATACTATTAGCAATATACCTATACTACTATAGGTAGAGTTTTGGCACACTGTTTAATGAAAACAAGGTGTTAAAGAACTTGCTTTTTCATTTTTTTCTTTTTAAGTTCTTAATATATCAGCTGGGTACTGCTAATAATTCTAGCTGACCATTACGGTCTCCCTTCACATTCATAGTCATCAATGTGGTTCTACCCTCCCTCATCTCGTTTTGAATATTTATCTGTTAAACCATTTGGGTCTGGAATACTGTATATTCCATTACTGACATTCTCTGGACTCTATCTGTGACTGCTACACAATTAGAACAAAGAACACATATAAGAGAGGCCAAAGCCAAATAGTCAGTCACAGCAGGAGCTAAAGGCAGAGCCATAGCCAGTTTCTGACATCAGCCGATTTCTGAAAATTACAATTTGAGAGTGTAGCAGGCAAAATTAAAATTTAAATAATTCAGCATAATGAAACTAGTGTATTATGCAAGTATAGTTTATGCAAATTTTGAAGAACAGTTCAAATATTAATAAGTAGTAGCCAATTAAATGTAATCCACTACATTGAGTATTGTTCATAGATTGCATGCATAAACAGGGCCTATCCATAGCATTGGTTTTATATGCAGTTGCCTCAAAGTATTATAGCACTACGTATGACATAGGTTTTGCTGAGGGGTGGATTTCAGGCATGAACCCTACAAAAAATATTTTATAACTGATTGATCATAGACAGAAATATGACTCCAATTGACAGATACTTTCTCACCCCTCCATTGAAATTAATTCCTGGCTCTATCCTTGGTATAGGAATTCCAGTCCAGTCTTATCCCATGTGATTTTTTCAAATTTTCCTATGTCTTTATTATTATGATTTTCTTCCAGAATGCCAAAGTTGTGCATTTTGACGACTCTAAATTTGTCCAGTATGAGGAACTGTGGGTGTGTACATGAGCATACTTTGTGATTGTTATATTTCAACGAGGGTTCCTCCTTTGGTATGTGTTCAGATTTCCCTTTTTGCATCTTTTTTGTTCATGTTTGATTCTTCTGTTTATGCTAATATTGATATTTATGTTTATTATTTGCATTAGTCTGCCTTGTTTATTAGTTTTCTGTATTTTACTTCAATTAAGCCATGCTTGCATTACCATGCTCCTTGTGTTTTGTGCGTGGTTCCCCAAGAGGCACGGTCAAATGTCCATCTCCATCATGGGGCTGCCTTCAACCCTACAAAGGCTGAAGGAAAAACTGTATATTTTGGTACATTGCATGCTGTGGGTGTTGGTGAGTTCTCTGAGATTGTTGCTTTGATTTGTTTTTCCTCAGCTTCCCTTTGGGATGGTGTTTTTGACAGTTGTTCACCAGTGGATTGCATATTGTGGCCTTTTGTGCTCCTTGGAGCTTTTGTGCTACACAGCATTTTTGATAATAGATCTTTTATTTTATAAAATTCTTCATTTGCCTTTTGTCATAAAAGCCGAAGATTGACTGACCCCCCCCTCTTGTTGGGACCTATTCACAACAACGATAGCCTGATGGTCTTCAGAGTATGTTCCTGCGTTGTATCTATGGGATTAAACACATTTGAAAGTGGATAGGACTTAACCCAGCCACAGGAGATGCACAAACCAGTGGGTTTCTTCGTGCCGGTCCCAAGCGCAGATAAATGGGGAGGGTTACGTCAGGAATGGCACCCGGTGTAAAATTTTGCCAAATTAATATGCGGACAACAATTTTTTAGATGATCCGCTGTGGCAACCCCTAATGGGAGCACCTGAAAGGAGAAGAAGAAGAAGAAAGCGGATAGGACTTGGTGTTGTCCATTTGTCATGCATTGAAGCTTGAAATACTTTAAAAAATGTGGTTATGTATGGTTTTCTTACCTAATGTGAAAATGGGAAAATGTAATTGAACTAGAGATTGAGTTTATTACTTTTGCAATTATTCATTTGGAAGATTGTTTGGGGAAATTTGTATGTTTCTGGTGTGCCCAGCTCAGTGGCATGTGAGGGTACAAGGATTATGAAGTGTTTCCAGTTGGTTGTTAGCCAAACCTATTTTTCATTGCTTTTGAGACTATTGTCATCAATTTTTGTAAACAAGCAAACGTTCAGGGAATTGAAAGAGAGAAACTGAACTGAAATCATCTCAATATACACATCATGTGATGCTTTATATTATACTGAATGCTGTAAGGAATGAGCCTGCCAAATTTCAGCCTTCTACCTACACGGGAAGTTGGAGAATTAATGATGAGTCAGTAAATGAGTCAGTGATGAGTCAGTCAGTCAGTCAGTGAGTGAATCAGTCAGTGAGGGCTTTGCCTTTTATTAGTATAGATTAAAGAGTGAAATTAGGTCTTTCCATGGTGTTAACTGCCATGGAATTCATTCATACAAATAAAAATATCTGTACTGTAACAGAAGTTAAATAGCACGTATTGCAGGCAGAATTAGTTGCTTACTTGCTATGAAACTATGGCTAAATAATTAATGTCATAACTATACAGAGCATTCCAAGGCATTCAATGCATCTTTTACTTTGAAATATAAAAGCTTAACACAGAGGAATTTTGGATGAGATGGTAGTGAAATAAAAACGTCTTTAAATAAGATGTAATTCTAAAAATAATGATGTGAGTAGAAACAGATAATATCCAACAGGTGATTCTAATTGTTCTCTGGTATAAAAGCTTCATCCAGGAAAGGCCTAGTCCTTTAGAAGTAAAGATGGGCCAGGAATCGCCAAATTTCCAATATATGTTTAAGTTTAAAATGAATGTTTCTCAAAGAAAGACAGGAATTTGGGAATTTCACCCACAACAGTGAACAATATATTTAAAAGATTTCAATGAATCTGGAGAAACTTTGGTGCATAAATTGAAAGTCTAATTGTAGTCTAAGCTGACTGCCTATGATCTCCAATCCCTTGGACAGCACTGCATCAAGAACTGTCATTCATCAGTAAGTGGTATACTGTATAACCACATGAGTTTAGGAGTACTTTGGAAAACTTTTATCACGTAACACAATATGTAAGTAAATCCACAAATGCTGGTTACAACTGTACTGTGCATCTGGGATGGGCCATTACACAGAGAAAACATGTACTGTGGTTGGACAAATTGTACTTCAGGACTTTTTTGGAAGAAATGCATGTTATGTCTTCAGACTAAGAAGAAAAGGGCCATCTAGGCCATTACCAGCTACAAGTGTAGAAGCTAGCATCTGTTGTGATGGTATAAGGTTGGGTCAGTGGCATGGACAAGGCTAACTTCTGTGAAGGAACCATTAATGCTAAAAAGTAATAAAGATTTTGGAGCAAAATACAGTATGGTGCTTTCAAGTTGACATCTCTGCTATGGATGCCCATGGATATTTCACCTATGAAAACCACATTATGCATGCATTAGAAAGGCATGGCCACATGGGAAGAGAGTGCGGGTGCTCAACTGGCCTGTCTGCAATCCTGACCTGTCCCCAGTTGAGAATGTGAATAGGACAAAATTACTCCAGAAAAACTTAATAAACCTGTATCTACAGTATCTAAAAGTTTATTAAGTGTTATAAGAAGGAAATGCTGTTACAAAGTGCTAAATTCTTTACTGTCCAAACTTTACGATTATGTTGGAAGTGTCAAAATCTACATTAGGCTAAGGTTTCTTGCTTCATATCGCTTGGGTGCCAGCATATCCACAGTGGCATCTCTTGCCAAGCTCTTGGTTAAAGTAAGAAACATCCAGCCTTCTTTCTGGCGCACTCATTACCACGGCCCCTCAGCCAGGTAAGGTACTGGGGCACATCCCGACAGGGACATCAGCCCATGCATGCCATCCATTACATCTGGTATTAGTTAATTTATGTTGAATACTGAAAAGGAATTACAATTTAAAATTTTACCAGCAACTTAATAACAACATTTAACAAACACTTGAGTGCAAACCGCAACAGGAGTAAAAGCAACAATTTATGCTCATAGAGCAAAGCAGATAAAGTGAAATCCTCTGTCTTTTGCACAGACTAAAGTCATCAGAGACATTTAGCGCCTTTGTTGGTTGTTGTTTATTGTGGTCTTTATAATTTATTTTTTCGTACTGCAGCTTTTGATTGATGTGTTTTTTAATTCTTGTAAACTTTCTTAAATTCAGTGATTGTCATGTGGATTAAAACTTACAGTGCATGATCAGATTGAGACACTGAGTCAACTATTGACTTGGGCTTGAACTTTGAATGTGTCATTAATCTTTAAATGGTAAGTACTAGATTAAAATATTAATGTTAAGAATTATGAATCCATAAAATGTAGTTGCCACAACATGAGTGTTCTACTAGTGTACTAATACACATTTCTTACAAATGTAGTTATTTCAATTGGAATGTTTTGTGCAAAATGCAGAAATCTCTAAAGCAGGCTAATAGCAGAAATGCTTGTCAGATCTATTTCACAAGCTTTCCTTGCAGATGTTTCTTGTGTTCATGTGGGCATTGTTGGGTATATGTTTAATGGCATAGAATGCTCCCTGGTTTGAATCCACTGCTGTATGAATAACATAGGAGAGGCTAGAAAGAAAGGCCTGTAGAAATTCAATTAATTTTAAAATAGCAATGCTCCGTCAGGATATCTAAGAGGACTTCATATGTTTATAATGATAATTTGTCTAACTAAAGCATTAACTGCCATGAAATACATTCATGCAAATACAAAAATCCCTATCTTATGCTGTAAATGAAGTTCTTGTGCTTTTCCCAGTCTTTCGCAATCCTAATGAACAACTCCAGCTTTTACCATTTAAATATTTGTGAGTACCACCAACATCTGCACAACTCCACCTGATTACTTGTCCCAATCACTGGTTCACAATTTAATGGAAAATCTACTTGTAATGGAGCAGCCCTTGTTACTCACATGCAGTGATAACAGGTGAACAGACAGTTTATATATAAAGAACTTGCAAAGAATTAAAAGTTATTTTCTGAATAGGTCCCAAGTGCAGTTGTGAGGCTCTAGAACTGAACTTAGAAACAATAGTTAATCGATACAGCAATACCTTGAATGTAATTACAGCTCATTTTGTCTTCACTGCAGCAGTTACAAGGCAAGAAAAATGACAGTTCATTTTCGGTCCACTATACACTTTTACATTAACTAGACAAATCTGCATTAGCAGACAAAGTGATGGCCTACTGAATTGTAAGAAAAAAATCATGGGAATGCAGAAAAACAATGCAAACTTCACTTATGGTGAATCCCAGTCCAGGCTTTACCAATGGACTCCAAGTTGTGTGACAGCAAGGCTAATTACTTTGTTTATTAGTGATTTACTTTTGGCACAAATTCACTGCTATCACAGGCCTCAAATGCACTTGACTTGGAATATTTTTACTGAATTCTGATTAATGTAAAGAGTAGGCTTAATAAAATCCACTATTTTCTCTTTTATTTTCACAGTGAAGCAACACTTCTTTGTGGAAGAAGCATCATTTGTATGTCCTGAGTTTCCTTTCTGGTTTTACAGTACATTTTGGAAGTTCCTTATACTGCTAAAATTTTATAAAATCAAAAACTATTTTTGTATAATACTTATAGAGCTTTTTTGTTTTTAAAATAAGCACTTACACATTTACCCATATATATATATATATATATATATAAAATAGATGTAAACTTTAATTAATTAATTGTAATTATCTCTGCATTGGTTATAGTAAATAAACATTTTGTTTATATACATACAGAGAAAAAAATATATTATTAAATCATTTAGAGACAAGGAAATTATACTTAGCAGTCATGCTGATTATGCAAATAAGAATTTTACTGTGCTCTGTGCATGTAGTAGTGAGTCTATATCTGGAGTACTGTGTGCAGCTCTGGTAAACATGGTAGGAGAAAGACATAGCATCTATAGAAGATGGCAAAAAAGAGCAACTATGTATTTCCAGGACTGGAAGGCATGTCTTATTCTGACAGGTCAAGAGAATTACAATTTTTTAGTCTTGAGTTGAGAAGGGAGTGTTGGGACCTATCCAAGTCTTTAAAATTCACAAGGGGGTTGATATACTGTAGTAGATTCAAAAAAGTACTTCAGGTAAATGTAGAATCACTACTCAAGGATGCTGGAAATTAAGGGGCAGCACATTTAAGAAAAGAAGTGAAGAAGCATGTGAAGGAGACATGGGAGTAATAGAAAAGCTCAGAAGTATTTTATTAAAGAAGAAACCCTGACAATTTTTTAAAAGCATCTGGGCTTTCATGCCTGAGTTTCATGAGGTCAAATATACAGTAGTATGTCTGTAGAAGAAACATTTAAATAGCAGATATCAATTCAAGTGGACAAGAGATTTGATTTGTCAAAAGTTTCATTCTGCTTATAACAAGAAGACATGAAAAGTGGGAATTTTGTTCCACAGAGTAATCTCCTTTGTAGCTAATGTAGCTACTATTTAAAAAAAATGCTAACAAATCATTAGTGGGGCTCTGTTCTGTTAGAGTCTTGTTCCACTTCAGAGTGCATAATTACTTTTACATGGCATATTATTCAAGTGGGGTGGGTCAAAATACTTTGATATTAGTATTATATGGGATATAAGAACATCCCTCTTTGAGACTGGAGCATGTTCATATTAGATATCTCAGTATATGATATTTAAGAGATGGGGGTTGTATCCACTTGAAGGTAAGTTACGGGTGACATCATGGCACCCAGGGTCTGGTGACTAATTGATAACTCTTTACTCATATTAATAGCTATTCACAAACTGAATATTTTGATAATAGTTTGTCTTTTCCTAAATATTGTAAATATTACGTCATGGTCATTTTAGGACATGCTGCTATTATCCATCCATTCATTATCCAACCCACTATATCCTAACTACAGGGTCACAGGGGTCTGCTGAAGCCAGTCCCACCCAACACAGGGCACAAGGCAGGAAACAAACCCCAGGCAGGGTGCCAGTCAACCGCAGGGTGCGCACACACACCCACACACCAAGCACAATTTAGAATCACCAATCCACCTAACCTGCATGTCTTTGGACTGTGGGAGGAAACTGGAGTACCCGGAGGAAACCCGCACAGACACGGGGAGAACATGCAAACTTCACACAGGGAGGACCCAGGAAGCAAACCCGGGTCTCCTAACTGCAAGGCAGCAGCGCTACCCACTGCGCCACCGTGCCACCCGGCAAACAGTGTAAAATAATTTCAAAACCTTAAGTAAATTTTTTTTACAATATTTACTTGGATATTTAATAATCTCCTTATTCAAATTTAAACAAGAGTTAATAAAAATTAAAAACAAAGTCTTATCATAACAGTACGGCACCAGCTCAATTCAAGAATGTAAAGCACCACAGAGGGTGGTGAAGGGGGTACAGAACACTACCAGCACTAAGTTGCCCACTTTTCAGGACATTTACAGCCTTCAAAGACTTACAAAGGCAAACAGTATAATTAGTCAGATGACGTGATGTATTAGATTTGGTCAATGGTAATAGAATAATATAAAGGGGAATGAATTGTATTAATGATGGCTCACTCCATGGACTGAGATATTTGTGCATCTCTGTGTGCAAATGAAGAACTGATCTACATTTTCACCTGGTCTCTGAGAATGACTTTTTTGAAAAATTGAGAAAGTTTTTTCCACAACAACTGAGGCTACTTGGTTAGCCTCGGAAAGGAAAGCTTGCTCCACTTCTTGTATAGCTTTTTTCTTCAGTAATCAACACTTATTGTTAGTTTAATAGCAATTAGGTCTTGCATCACTTGCTAAAAATAGGACACGGATATAATAAAACACATTAAAGCAGAGATTTAGTTCTATGCAGCTCTAGTGCATGCTCATTTTCTATTTCATCATTCTTTAACTTACATAGATTCTAATTCTTGGAAGACAGTACCGTAAAAGATTTCTGTTGACAATGTGTCTTAATATGGAATTCTCTTGAAACATTATTTTTCTATTCACACGTCAGATATTTTGTCAATATGAACTGACCTAACTGTATCAGTTTCCCATTAATATCCATGCAGTAATACAATATTGCCAGTATTTTCAGATTTTATTAAATAATGTCATGGTGTGCATATCTAGACTATCTTAGGTTTTGTAACTGAAGATAATTCTCTGTTAATATATCATGCAAGGATTGAAACTGATTTTTTCTTAATATGCACTCTTTATTAATATCTTTGCAAA
Source organism: Polypterus bichir lapradei (assembly GCA_026402145.1). NCBI lineage: Eukaryota > Metazoa > Chordata > Cladistia > Polypteriformes > Polypteridae > Polypterus > Polypterus bichir. The sequence continues at coordinate 9,022,985 of JANRMT010062854.1, forward strand.
ACATGTTGCAGTGCCATGATGGTGCAGGCTGCTACAACATCCTTTAAACTAGAACTGTCAATAACATGTCTGGGCTGAGCTGTGCGATGAGGACACCTAACAGACAAGGCGTGGAGCAAATCAGTGCAAGTGCTTTCATTTTCACAAGGTGCAAACAACAGTGTTCAAAAGTCCAGTGCATTCTTCAAAATTAATAAGCAAATAATCCAATAAAAAGTACAATAAAAACAGGTGCTCTTCCAGGATCATAAAATCAAAAATAAATTAATCCACCCATGCAGATATATCAGGTTTCCTTTCATTTCGCTATCATCTTGCCAGCCCAGTGCTCCTTCCTTCTTCCATCTCCCCAGCTCACCCTATTGGGTGTTGCAACTGGCTGGAGATGCCAATAGCAGTGGCACCTTTCACTGGCTCTCGTCCCAATTGCCTCCTTTGGCATCTGCCGGAACAGTTGGACCTTCACAAAATGTTGCATCTGTTGGCGTATGCAGGACCTCCATCTTCCTCTTGCCCCGTTCCTGGAGTCTAGCAGATCCCTAAGAGTACAGATCATGACTGACCTCTTGGAGGTCTGATTGCTCGCCCCCTCAGAGAACCACTGACAGCCTATCTCCTCACTACTGTGCTGGCATGCACACCTGACTCTGCCTCTCTTCTTTGCATTTTGTTCTACTTGTCTCCTGCTCAGGCTCCTTTAACATCTTTCGATGGGCAAAGATGCTGTGATCCCAGACCCCAGAGTGTTAGTGAGGCAACTGACTGCCATGAACGTCATCACTACCAATGCATCTTAAAATTGCACATTATGAACTGCTTTCCAAAATAAAATTATCCAAAATATATTAGAGATAAGATGCTAAACAGTAAACAATGTTATCTTGCAACATTTTGCCTCACTAGGTCATATATTTTGGAAATGTCCTAAATTAAAACAATTTAAGAGCAATAAACTTGCTTTTACATCAGATGCGTCTTGGGTATTCATTTACTCCTATTCCTCAATGTCACAACATCAGATGGAATAAGATTAAGTAGAGATAAACTCATTGAGATTTCCTACACTGCACTATTAGCATGTTGACTGATCTTGCTCAACAGAAAGAATACTAATGTAACTCCAATAGCCCAATAGGAAAGTGACATTTTATCTTATTTAAAACTAGACAAAATCCATTTTTCTTTGTGCGGATTGTTTTTTTTCAGAATTTGCCTCTACCTCTGTTCTACTTCTGATAATATAATTTATACTGATTGTGGAACTATTTTATAATTTGATTTTTGTTCTTTATTTCACCTTATACAATTTCTTATATTAGGAATTTGTTAGTTTTCACATACCCCGTGGGGTCAGAGTGCAGGGTCAGCCATTGTACAGCACCCCTGGAGCAATTACAAGGTTAAAGGTCTTGCTCAAGGGCCCAGCAGAGTAAGATCTGTTTAGACAGTGACAGGGATTCGAACCAGCAACCTTCTGGATACCAGCACAGATCCTTAGCCTCAGAGCCACCACTCCTAGCTCTCTGAAATAGGATGGGATAGGGTTTTAGGTTTTGATCATATTACAACTTTAGAACTTTTAAGGAAATGTTGTGTTAAATTGTATTTTTGAGTGGATTGTGCTTTACATATTGTGATATTTGCAGTTTTGTGTGTCTGTTTTATTATATCTTACTTATTGTAATTTACAGCACTAATCTCTGTACATAATCTTCATTTGGATCTTGATCTTTGTTTGTCCGCGAAGGAATTAGAAGAAGAAGCACTAGATGGCAGCAGAGAGACAGCTAAAACATAGGCATTGCATTAAGAATCTCCTCCAGGCTTAGACTACTGAAGACTGTAGTACGCCAGTCACACCTCAAAACACAGACATTCAAACTAAATAAATTTTTGTGCTTTAAATTAACTAAAGAGATTTTCATTTAGATCTTGATCTTTGTTTGTCCGCAAATTCCACGCATGTGTAGACCATCTTCCAGTTTAGTACGTTGTTGTTACTCACGGATGTCAAGAATGTACCGGAATAACGAAAGGGGTGGTGGACAGTGTTATGCTGGTTAGCTCTAGAGGCCTGGTTAGAGAATGAGATTGCCAAAGATAAAAGGTACATGCCTACGTAACATATGAATGAAAAAAAGATATCGGGTAAAATGTATGACAACGTAACAGCACGTTCCGGAAATTACATGTCAGTGAAGTGATCCCTATTTATGCTTTAAAGAGCCTGGATACCTATTTGTCCCGCTTTTATAACCATTGCTCCGTGTATATTGCCTTACTCTTTGGATTGCCACAAAGCAACCTGCGAGATTGGAGAAAGGTTGAGAAGAGATCGTGAGAGGAAACGACAGCGTGGTGAAAACGAGACGGACTGTGAACGGACAGAAGCAGAAATGCTCCTACACCACCACATAATTACGATTCGGACAGTGATTTCGAGTAGGCCGTTCCTATCGAATCAATATCCAAGAGTTTTCTTTTGTAATTTTGTTTCCCTTATAAAAAATAATAATGCTGTGCAACAAAGGGCCCAGTTCATGACTGGCAGCCGTGTTTAAACAGGGAGCCCTTCACAGACAACTTTAACATGCGCAATGTAGTTGGGCGCACATGGCTAGTAAAATATAATGACGTTTTCAAAAAGCTGCAACAGCATGCAAAAAAAAAGTTATTCCCATGATGTAATGAAATGGAGGTAAGAGACCCAACATTTTGGCCAATGAAAGACGATGAAGACAAACCATTGTGTCTTTTACCCTGTTTTTCTTTTCAGTACTGGAATAAACTTTACCTTTTTTATAAAAAATAATTTATATATGAATGGGTGAGACATTGGGACAAGTTAATTACTGGCCAACCAAATGAGTTTGATGGATTAAATGATCTCCTCTCGTTTGTGAAACTCCTTATGTTCCCTTCACCCATACCAGAACATAAGAGTGTAGCACAAATCATAAATATGCAGTCAACATTAGGAAGGCTGTATATAAAATTAAAATATATTTATTCTGTGTAATCCTTTAGTTGACAATCTTGCAAACTTTACTCGATACAATGATAATAAACTGCTACTCTCCATTCATGAAGACAGTCTTGGAATGTGGCTAATGATTTGAACTTTGAGTCACATTGTTTCCAGGTCAGTCACAGCCTTTCAAACACTGTGAGCACAATCAAGTCAGTTAGCCTATCTGAAAATGGGATATATATATATATATACTATGTTAACAAAAGGCATCTGGCAAATGTATGTAATAAATACTCCAACTACATGCTCATTTTTAAAGCTGGCATGCTGCTGACCTCCTGCATCTACTCACTGTTTTCAATTTCCATTGAAATACAATAATTACTGCTCTTTTTTATGCCACCTTAATTATTTTATTCTCTATCATTTCGTTTACTTAATATTGTTGAGTTTTCATGATATCAAAACTACTGATACATTACAAAACAAAACTATTCATTCTCTATCCATCTGTTTCTTTTTGTTTTAATTGCAACTGATAATTTCAACAAATGTATTGTTCTATGTGTTTCATGCAGCTGTAGTTTTATTGTCATTTGGACTCTGTTTCATCTTTGACTGCTGAAAACTGAGTAATTTTCTTGTCATGGTTGGCTTGATTGTCTCTGCTTTTTTGAAGCTTCCTAACTGCTGTCATTGACATAAACGTTCATTTACCTGTCTCTGCACATTTCATGTCGTTTCCATTTATTTTCTTTAAAACCTTTCTAACTGGATATTAAATGCAACAGTATGGTTGTCTAGATACTGCACAGCCTAGCAGAAATCATTATTTGCGTGCCCCAGTTTGAGCTGTGTTGATGGTTTATATGGTTTTTTTCTACTATTGAAAATGCATAATATTCTCAATGGACCTGATTAAATATTTCAAGGGAAACATGGGCTTTAAAATACTGTAGGACAATAAAAGAATAAAATGGCCAATTTTGACAATTAACCTCAAGCCAACACTGATTTTGTATGGTGGCCTCATAATCATCTCCACTCTGTATAGTGATATTTATTTAAGTGGGAACAGACAAGACAAAGGCAGTGAAGCAGCACTATGGCATTGTAAAAATTATATTCATTATGATTTTAAATTTGAGGTAACAAAGAATTATTCACATATAATTCATACAGATTTTCACTGAGTTATGTCATATCCCAAACAAACTGAAAATAAAGGCTTAGTAATGATCTCGTGTATATGACTGTTTTATTCAGTGTGTTATAAGTGAAAATCCTGCCACTTATGCTCAAGGTGCTGTTATACAAAATAAAGACATACTCATTGGTACTGCTGCAAAATTTTGAAGATATTCACTTTAAATAAACATACTGGGAGGACTTACTTATAAATAAAATGGCATCGGGGTACAGCAAGATGAAAAAGAAATGGTCATTCCAGTAAATGGAGCAAGAGAGTAACAATTACTTATATTTAAATTTGCCTGTAAACAAGAGTGATATTTGAAAAACTGGAAAAACGGAAACCAGGAAACATCTCACATTTAAAACACAATATCTATTATTTAACACCATGCCTGTAAAATTGCCAAGGAAATTATTTTTGGTTGCAAGTTCATACCTACTTTATAAAACCCAAATGTCACTAAAATATGTGTTCTATTTTGGTATTCTTAAAGTCTTTTGGAATAGAAAATAAGGGATTTTGGACCCTAACAGTTATTCTGCAGCAAAATGGCTGCTTCATCCTTCTGCCATTCACTAGTGCTGCTACCTCTGCCCCTAACTGCCAAGGGTTCCTTTCATGTGGCTTACACCTGCTTCATGCACTGACTGCTAGAATATTTATCCTGGCTGTGCCTTTTCCTTGGGGTCTCAGACAGCAATATCAGCACTTACACTGAACAATTTCATAAGCTGATCCAAGAAAGCATCTTTCCTGAGCCACACACCAAGGCTAATGGATTTTAGCAGCAAAGATGTGCTTCTGAAGCAGTTGAAGGTAAGTGCAGTCTATCCACACACATCCACACTCCACATTGGAATATATTTCCCCATGCTTCTGCACATCATGAAGGTGGTCGCAGATAAAGTGAAAATATATATGGTAACTTTGCAGGTTTTATGTGTCACAAAGCACAATTTGTTTGGCAAGAAGCAACGTTCTAAGCTTGCATGAAAATACAATTTTGCATGAATTGTTTTGCTTATCACTAGTCAATAATGATATTAAAATTGTCTGTTACAAGATTAATATGCAAAATATGACACAAGGGAAAGATAAGGACCATAAGGGATGAATTAAAGTGTAATAAATCTGTTAAATACTGAGTGAGAATTAACACTCAAGAAACAAAAATATATGAATTTAAAAACAAACAAAACATTTAAAATATATTCTATTTTTCATGTAATGCTAAGACCTTGAAGTCTGATGGCTTTTAAAGTAGTAAAATGTTAACTGTATAATCTAACAACAGAGAAAAAGAACCAAAGGGTCACTGCAGATGGCAAAAACTGGTAGATGCATGCATTCAGTAGTGTAGGGGTAAAAACAGCAACATCTACTGGCAAACATTAGAATTTTAAACTGCAGATTATGAAATACCATAAAACCCTAAGGAGTCTAAAATTGTGAACAAAAATATTTTTAGATACATTCTATTTTTCACAAAGCTCTTTACAGCAGTAAGAGGGACGTAGCAGAGAAAAAGAGCCAACATGCCTTTACCTGTACTCTTTCCAGGTATTTTATTTGTCACTCAGCACTTGTGAAACACAGTCATAAAACAGTTCCCCACAAAAAATGTTTGTGATCTAATAAAATACTACATTCGTAAATCGGACTAAAAATAATTATCAATTGCTTCTGTAGTTCCAATGGCTTAGTTACAGATGTCATTTAATTAGATTAGTTTCTTTCAGCTATTAGTCTGCTCTGTCCAAAATATATAATTTAGATTTACAAGTAATTAAATAAAAATGTATATGTTTTGCAGCCCATAGAAAATTAGAATCCCTTAACCTCATTATTTTGTTATTTGCTTCCTATACGTTTTATTAAAGCACTAGCAGAATACCCGAGCTTCGCAGCGGAGAAGTAGTGTGTTAAAGAAGTTATGAAAAAGAAAAGGAAATACAGTATTTTAAAAATAACGTAACATGATTGTTAATGTAATTGTTTTGTCATTGATATGAGTGTTGTTATCATCTCTCTCTCTCTCTCTATCTATATATATATATACATAGCAAAATACCCGCGTTTGGCAGCAGAGAAGTAAAAAGAAAAGGAAACATTTTAATAATAACGTAACATGATTGACAATATAATTGTTTTGTCATTGTCATGAGTGTTGCTGGCATATATATATA
>JANRMT010062854.1:9034336-9110548 GCA_026402145.1 Polypterus bichir lapradei
TATAGATTCCATATGTAATTGTTACACACAAAGAAGGTGGTCTGTAATGAATGAGCTTCTTCACTGTCTGCTGTCTTGATATTTGTATCTGTAGCTATAAAATGTTAATTGGTTGCAGTTTAAAAAAGTGAAGGCTTTGGAATTTTGAGTTATAGGTTTAGTATGTCCTCAATATGCTAACTAGCTTTGTAAGCCCTGTGTAAGGTCCGAGAAACTATTGAAATCGTCAGAAAAAAAAATGAAATATCGCGATATAAGGTAATTGAAAGTTTCTTTGGAGGTTTCGTTTTGCTGACGTGCTGGCCTCGCTTGCTTATCCTCAGAGGTGGAGACCTTACCCTGACTCTACCTCTCACTTCTGGGCTGGACAGACACACAACTTCCATGCATAGACGTTTATATATAAGATTGATGGGATACTAGGAAGAGTCTTCAAATACCCTAATATCTCCACGCTGTTTACCTTAATCTACATACATTGTTTTTCTTTCATTTTAATCTTTGTAAGGCCAGATGTGATTTTTTTTATGAACGACACTGCATATCTTCATATCCTTTGATTTTCTACTCATATTACAGTATAAATTTAAATTTATTTGGAAGACGCTTTTATCCAAAGCGAGTTCCAAAAGAGGTAAACAAAAATATAACTTCATCTTAGTGGAGCCCTAATGGAACTGATCATTTCAGGTAACTGCCAACTCTGGTCTGGCAATGATTTGTATCATTTAAAACACATCTGGACAGCAACTGCTCTTCATTGTAGATCTGCAAGAGATTGGACAAATCTCGAGATGAGAAATCTGTCATCTTAAAGGCAAGCCAGAGTGACACTTTTACCCAGAAGAGATGTCACAGGGATTGCTGGCATTTGGATGACAAGGCACACAGTCTCAGCCACCCTCATTAAATGGACAGAGCTTTGTGCTGTAGATGAGTAATAGGACTGTGCTAGGGTTTAAAAGAAATCCAGAGGTCACACCAGCAGTCATTCCCAGGACAATACGAAACTGAACTTGTCTATATAAAATAACTTTTATAACCAGGCATATGTATTTAATTCAATTGGATTTAATTCAGGTAGTTTTTTTCTCACTGTTGCATGGTTTATAAATCCTTTTATAGAATTTCTGCATTTGAAATGCAATCTACGAGACAAAAATATAAAAATAAATGAATAAAAATCTGTATAGCAATGCAATTATGCCTTATGGGGTCTACTAGTTCCTTTCCATCAAAGTGTTCAAAATAAACTGACATCCACTGACTCTGTTTCGAAAAATAATTACTTAATCTGGGAGAACGTCTGATGGCTTGCAGCAACACACTTTTCTGATCCCAAACAAAAAAGCTTACTCGTAAGCCACCCATGCCTGAAGTGATGCTTAATTATGTTGCACAGATGGCAACACTATCTCATGCTGCAAGTAATTTGCTCAGAAAAGAACAATGTTTATTATATGGGGTGGAGGTGTAGCTATTTGATATTTTAGCATATAACTTTCTCTTTGTGTAATTGTAGATTTTTGTGTTCAATGCAAGTTGTCTCATTTATTATGCCTAACCGAAAAGAGCATCACCCTGTCTACCACCAAAGCACCCTGACTTCACCTGCCACAGACACTTTACACTGGAAAGCAATTTTGTTCCCCCAGACCTTCTTAATTCAGTTCAGGGTCACAGATACCTGTCACATGTTCCTTCAGTATCAGGCATAAGGTAGAAGGGATGGGGTGCCAGTCTTTGGCAGGGCAGTACAGAATAATGTACGTCCATGCTGTCTTTGGGATGCAGTGTCCCTTAGTTTCTACATGTTGGATTGCAGCATGTGCAGACACTGCTGCAGTGTTTATCTCTGCTGCCCTACAGCTCCAGAGCCCTGGGTTCATAGGCCCAAGCTATGTCTAGATGCAATCTGCACATTCTTCCTGTATCTCACCAGATTTCCCCCTGAGAAAAACAAAGAAAAACCTATGCTCTCCTCTCTGATACCTCAGAAATGTGCAATGCACATCACATTCATGGACACATCCAAATTGTACAAAATTAAAGTCAAGAATCAACTTAAACTAAAGATGTTTGGGCAGCAAGAAAACAGAGTATGCATTCATCAGTTGATCTCCTGGATTTGACCACTCAATTACACAACCATGGCATGCCAATCATGGCAGCATTAGGTACATGTTGATCAGAGGGCACATATACAGTATTCACGCTCACTCCCATTCTGCAACTTTAGAGTTTTTAACAGACCTGATATTCAGGAAGCGGTGGACCCAGAGAAAACTGATATTGTCACATGGAGAAAGTGTGAAGTTCACACAGACAGTGTCAAGGAAAGGGACCCATTATACCCTGCAATCCTCTGTGCTTAGAATAATACTTCATCTGGGCTCAGCTGAGCTATGATTCAATGACCAGACTAGTAAACAACCCAGAAACTCCTTGTCAAGAAATATTGTGATTCACTAAATATAATCTGTAAATCTTAAAAATATAAAAGATCAGCCTGAGCTGAGAATTTTAAAGTCTCTCAAAATGATCGGAAAAGAAATGTAGTGGCCTTCATTTGAATATGGGTCGTTTCCTGTAAAATTAACCAATTTTCCTGAAATCCCACACACTTCAATCTGGAAAAACCTGAAAACAATACCAGGTGTACCTATGCTATCCAGGAGACACCCTGTAGAATTATTGTGATGTAAGATCAGTACTTTCCAAGATAAAGCCAGTTTGGTGAAGGGAGAGAGGTGTCAAATTTAACACGCTTTTATTTTTTCATCAATTTCACAAGATCATATATCAAGAACTAAACCACCAAGCAGGCTCAAATTTTGCATTCAGGTACCCTTATAGGTACAGTATGTAACAAAATCAAAATGTTTGGTCCAGAGCAGATTTTCAAAATGGAAAAAAAAAATATATAGCGTGTTTCACTTTGCCATGTTTAGGCTTTCAGAAAGCATACTTCTAACTGATACAGCCTGCTGAAATTCTTTCCATGTTTAGATAACTACACATGGCTTTTCAGAAGGTTATAAACATACAAGAAACTGCATCACAGTTTGACCAACAGACTTTACAAACGTGAAAAAATCATGTTGGGCCTAATTTTTAGACCAGCTTAATAATAATAATCTATCCTCCAATCCGAACACAGGGGTCTGCCAGAGCCAATCCCAGAGCACAAGGCAGGAAGCCAATTCACCGCAGGACACACACCCACATACCAAGCACAATTTAGAAGAGCCAATCTACCTAACCTGCATGTCTTTGGGAGGAAACCCACACAGACACAGGGAGAACATGCAAACTCCACGCAGGGAGGACCCGGGAAGCGAACCTGGGTCTCCTAACTGCGAGCCAGCAGCGCTACCCACTGCGCCACCGTGCTGCCCAATAATAATAATAATAATAATACATTTTCTTAACACTCAAGGTCACCTTACAATGAAATTAAACAACATTAATAAAATAAAAGCAAAGAGAACGACAAATCAAAAAGCAATAAGGTACAGAGGTAGTAGCAAACATAGTATGTTTAACATACAAAGATATCAGGCAGTGACAGTTTAAAATGCACAACTGCTATGCCAGTTTAAAAAGATAAGTTTTGAGGGCAGATTTAAAATGTGTTATTGGGTCTAGTTTATGGAATTTAAGAGGGAAGAGAATTCCAGATTTGAGGGGCACCATGAGAGAATGCTTGAGGTCCCATAGAACTGAGTTTGATGTGTGGTACAGAAAGTAATACTGCAGATGAGGATCTGAGTGAGCGAGAGGAAGTGTACGTCTGTAGGAGAGGGAGGAGCAAGGTTGTTAAGTGCTTTAAATGTTCAGAGCAGTATTTTGTATTGTATTTGGTAGTTAGCAGGAAGATGGTGAAGTTGAGAGAGAATGGTTGTGATATGCTCAGTGGATTTGGAAGAGGTTATTATCCTAGCAGCAGAATTTTGAATAAGTTGTAGGCGATGGATAAGTTTTTGTGGGATGCCAGATAGAACAGCATTACAGTAATCGATATGTGAGGTGACTAGGGTATTAACCAATAATTCAGTACTGTGTTGCGTAAGAAAAGGGCGAAGTTTAGAAATGTTTCAGAGATGGAAGAGGTCAGTCCGTGAAACATTACTTATATGGGAAGAAAAAGAGAGAGTACTGTCTAGAATAATGCCCAGGCCCTTAACGTGGGAAGAGATGTTTGTGTTAATGTTGTTAATAGAAGAATGGTTAACCTTAGCAAGTATGGATTTAGAACCAATGAGGACCACCTCAGTTTTATTGCTGTTTAAATGGAGAAAAGTGTGAGTCATCCATGATGTAATGCACTGCAGGAATGTCCAGACATTTTAAAAAATATTTTCCCTATTTCCTACATGGTCCTTTATTTCTCAAAAAACAACTTTTCTTATGTGAATATTTCATTTTTATTTTTCATTCTACACATGGGTTAAATTTATATTTGTCAGTAAAGTTCTTCATCACTAAGGGGCATAGGATTAATGGAAAAAAATAAAACATCATTAAATACAACACTATTTATAATGAAATGTCAACATGTTGGTATTACAGCAGAAGAAATGTGACCCATTTCATTTCTGTTTGAAACAAAATGTCTTTGAGATCAATGGTACTGCCTCCCACTGACCGTTGTAGGTACACTAAACAGTGCAATGTCACACTGTAATGGCTCCCAACAAATATTGTCCCGAGGTGGCCAATGGAAAGACTGTGCAGGATAATTTGGAAGCATGAAACATATCAAGATGTCTAATTCTGCTTCACTCTTGTCACAAATCACCCCAATCTAACATTTTTCATCATGCGTGCACCCAACATAGCCTCCAAAAAGGACACTGGCCTAATGTGAGGGACACATTTGATCCATCAGGAGTGTGATTGTGAGAGGGCAGGATCTCAGCGGCTGCTTCAGTGGTGAATATTTGGACAGTCAGTTGACTGTCTTCACCAGACATCCAGCTGATTTTGAGTTTTCCATCTTCTGTAGGGACATAACAGTGGTACCTGACACTCTTTTGGCCATGGAGAATTGCATTTTCTGTTCAGCAACATGAGATAGGGTATCGTTATTTGATATGAAAAAAGTATGACATTTTTGATAACTTACTGAATGAAAACTCACTGATTACCATTATTGGGGTATTTAGCCTATGTTTAGGGTGGAAAAATAAATATGAAAGATTTACATACGAAAAGTAAGGTTTGTGTTTTGAGAAAGAAGGGGCCAGAATAAATGAAAAATATTTTTAAAATTATCTATATCCAAGTAAGCTAATAAAAGGAGTAATTTGTGGCACAGGAGTACAAAAATGTATACAATGCCAAAGTAAAATGATAAAGAAGATGTGATGCAAGTGCTTTAAGAATTAGTGACATAAGATTTGTGTACCTAAAATGAGTTTTTATACCTTCAATAACTTATTTGAGAGGAGAGCATCATTTTAAAATTTGTTTTCTAATATTAATTTACTATTCTTTCTTCTTCTGTTCTGTTTCGTGTGAAAAGCATTCAGCTTTGCCTGCATACTTACTGCTAAATGGCCCAATGTTCGTTTTAAGCGCTGTCAAGCAATAAATAGACATGCAGGAAAAGGATTTATTATTTATTCATTTGAAAAGGCAAAACATGAAGTTAATGAGTGGTGGAAGGAATTTAGTGACATTAATCTCCACCGAGACAGGTGCCTGCCAGGATTACTTGGACTCAAACCTGGATGCTTAACTCATTTTCTTTAAAGAAGCAAGACTCATCCGTCCACAGACATGATTCACAAATGTAATAGAAATTACTATTCATTATCGGATCATCCATGGAACTGGAACTGGAACTGCTTATTTTGACTCAGCAGCACATTTTTCCAAAAATACTATTAATTAGCTGCAAATGCAAATTAATTTCTAAATTCCAAAATCTGGTCTTGCTATACTCAATAGCGATGAAAAGTGAAAAAGAAAATGCAAAGAAAACCCACATGTTTAATGCTGATATCCAAGCTTTGCAAAGTGCAGTCAGAGAGTAAATAAGTATTTGTGTACATTTCTAAAGGCAGATAAATAGTCATCCTATTGAGAAAGGTTATGCTAAGGTCACAAAATACACTAGAAACGTATTTGCTTGGAATATGCGATGAACAGCTAACGTTCATTTTTATGCTGAAAGTGGAAGATTTCTAGAAAACAAAACATTTATTAAGATGCTAAAAAGTATGAGGATTTTGACAAGTGGGAAGTAAACAGTTGAGTTTTATTTTAACCTCACAGGCACTTTCACTTCATTTATGCTTTCTAAAACCTCATCCCAATGGGTGGTCCTCTTAGTTGCAAGGCAAGCAATACAAGCAAACCTTCAAATTTCCATACTCACAGCCAGTTGCCAAGCCAATTCAGCATCAGCACAAAGCCTGCCAGCCGCAACTAATGTGAAAAACACTTTCAATCATCATCTCTAAGACACTAGCCTGATGTTGGGCAGACTGAGGTCTACATTCAGCACTACTGCTGAAAACTATTAATATTGGTTTAAAAGAAATCTTGGACAAGTTTATAGATATTTTTACAGCTGAAAGTGTTTCTACTGACACCCTGCACAAACCATTGGCACCTTTCATAATGTGGTGGAATGGAAGATAAATTGAAAGGCAGATTGTTGATTAGATGTCAACACACTGAAGGTTCACCCAGTGGGGCTCTCAAATGCAGGCATAAACAATACAAAGAAAGCTGGCATAGGAAATATGCTGCTAATGCAGCCTGTGAGTGATTCAACACACACACAATGCATACAGTCTTAACTGTCTGTGGCATACCAGCCAGAGGCCATGCCCTTACGCATGTATTGTAAATAAGTGAGTATCAAAACATACAGGCCTATCAAAAAAAGACTTCTCATGTCTTATCTCACCATTCAAAAGACACTGTAAAAAAGAACATGTCTTATGGATATTTATAGTCTCAGAAAAGCCGGAAACATGACAGAGTCATGCATTTCAAAAGAAATACTACAATTATTATCAGAAAACAAATCTCACCTTTGTATCAACAGCTGGAAACCTCATTAAAAGTAAATTTTCATTACCTACCATGCTGAAAGTATATTGTAATTATAGCTTGTTCTTGTTATTAGTATATATTCATTCATTTTTCTTCATCCCATTTCACCCCATCTGTTTTCACCCAATCTGTTTTTGAATTCATGAAATCAGAGTCGGATTTGTGAGGGGAAAAAACTTATCCCAACTGCACTGAGTGCAAGATAGTAATCAAATCTGGATGGAAAACCAGTCCACTGAAGAACACATACACTCATTCATAGTAGCTGTGAGGAAGAAATGCTAAGCATTGCAGTGCCATGCTGGGCTTGCAATGTAAATATGTTCCACAGAGTCCAAAGACTATCCCACCAGCAGTAGGTGTAAGGTAGGAGACATTCCTAGAAGTGGCACCAGTCCAATTAATTTGTACTGTCATGCACACTCCTATTGGACTAATTTATAGACACCAATCAACCTATCTCACATATCTTGAGCGTGTGGCTGGGACAACTGGAAAAACCAAAGCACACAGGAGGAGAACATACAAACTCCATAGAGCCATTGACCATGCTGAAAGAATAAATAAATCCGAGTGTAACATCATACAATTATTTTTTCTTTCTGATATTTGTCTGCACTGCCAAAGGAAGATGTAAACTTTCTAGTGATTAACTCTCTGTTGTACATTCATAATATATATGTAAACATGATGTAATAACATTAAAAATCACTTAATATAAGGTTGAGGTTTTTATTTAGACTGCCCACTGAGGAAGGCTAGCATTGTGCTAACTCAAATAGACAGACAGTATTTTTTGAAAGAGGAGGAACAAAAAATGAGCAATGGTCAAAGAAAACTAAACTCTGTAAATCATGGTCAAAAATGTATAGTGATCCACTCACTCAAAATGGCCAAAGTAGTGTGAGGCCACTGAAATGTCCAAGAAAGTAGGATGGAATCACCACCAGTCTGCCCAGGAGGGGTGCACAGAAAGTCAGCAAGACTTGCACCTAGGCCAAAATGCTCTTGTAAATAAAAGTAAAAAAATTTTCCTAAACATCCCAATTATATCCAAAATGCCCAACTAGGAAAGGGATGACCATAAACCCTTGGCTAGGAGACGAAAAGGGCAAACAAAGAATACAAGAGAATAGACAGCATTTCCCCAGGGGTAATCTGGCTTTTTAAAGTAGATAGATAGATAGATTGATAGATAGATAGATAGATAGATAGATAGATAGATAGATAGATAGATAGATAGATAGATAGATAGATAGATAGATAGATAGATAGATAGATATACTTGGTTGCTCTATTGTCTGAACACACACAACAAAATGAATAAAAATTAGGAAAATTAAAAAGAAAACTCCTAAGTGGGCAGTCTCAGTCACAGTGAGGCATTATGCATGTATATTGCTATAAAGGTGCCATAGTAGTGTTTCTTGACACATTTCTGCTGAATAAATTGTTGGCTGAAAGTACTCAACATTAGTGTGTCAGAGAGAGGATGTGCAGCATTTTTCCTAATGGCGCTCAGTTTTCTTTTAATTCACTCCTTCACTACTACCTCTAGGGGGTCCACGGTGTGTCCCATAAATAAGCCTGCACTTTTAATTAGCTTGTTGATTTGGTGGGCCTTTCTTGAAGGGATGCTACCAGCTCAGCACACAACAGCATAGAAAATCACCCTGGCCATCAAAGAGTTGTAGAATATATGAAGGGTGTCACTACTAGGGCTGGGTATTGGTACTGATGTCTCAATTTGATTTGATTTTGATCTTGACTGAATTAACGTGTGCTGATATATTTGAAGTGTTAGCTTTTTTAAGAGATTACTTAACCATGTAAAGAGAACATTAATATAATGTGACAAATTTCAGTAACACTTTATTTGAGGGGTGTCTACACAGTAACTTCATAACATAAGCATAAGTATGGAATGACATTTAAGAAGAAATACTTGATTAGTAATGAACAGTTAACATCAGTATCATGTGAAACAAAATATCATTGCACTTTTTATTTAAAAAAAAAACAAAACTTTTTCACATATTGCACTCATACAAAATTCATCATAATTTTACTAATATATGTATTGCCACATCAGAGTCCACACATATCATGGGGTGCTCCTTGTTTTAATACAATCCAATGAAATCTGCTTTATAAAACATCTATATCATCTTGTGATAAGAAGTCATGCAAAATCAGGCAAGATGTAATCAAGGTTGCCTCGAAAGCTTACATATTGTAATCTTTTTAGTTAGCCAATAAAATTTGTCATTTTGCTTGACATCTCACTACATTCATAATGGCTAACACGGTACAACATCCTAGTACTATCATCGTGAGAATAATTTAATTATAAAATAATTATATTTTGCCTCTTAAATAATAAATGTTATTCAATAACCCGTTCATGTGTCATTAATCTCCATGTAGACACCCTTCAACTAATCTGTTTGCCAAATTTATTTCCCTTCTGGACATTTAAAATAATCTTGAATTAGTCAAAATTAAAGATACAGCAGGAAGACTCCTGTCTTTCTACTTATAATTCTACAACTTACACTTGTCTTCACTTGCTCACTTGTAGCAGTCATATAAAGTCTCAAAAATGTGTCCTTACAGTTCCTCCTCAGACAAAAAGGAAAATTTTAAAACAAGGATCTAGAACTGATGTTGTTGACAGTGGTGGTGGATGATTGGAACATAAAAGAAAAAGAACCGGCCATCGTGACAAATAATGCGGCTAATATGATCTGTGGAGCTACTTCACATCGGTTGCTTTGTGCACACACTTACTTTAGTTCGCAGCCTGCTTTGAAAATTTCAACAATTGCCCGCTTGCTTTGCGGGTTAGGCGCATTGCAAAATTTTTTGACCACAGCAATGTTTATTGGACTTGCACATTGGAAATGCTAGTGCCACTGGCATGCAGCACGCATATCTGCAACACATCTGCCACAGGTGCTGAGTCATTTTTAATGTAGTGACATATGATTGTCATGTAGTAATCTGCTGCCCTGCATGTTCAGCTGTCACAAGTTAGGCTAGCTCCGCTGACCTGAGAGACGTGGCGATGCTTTACTTAGGATCTTCATAAACCCTAGGTACAAAAACTTCTCTCATTTGCTTTCTGCTTGGTATAGCATACCACAGTTCAAAATCCTGTATCATTTCTCGAAAGCCCTCGTTTTCAACAATGTTGTAGGGTCTCATATCTTTACAGATAAAAACTGCTGTATATTATTTTTGGGTATGAGGCAAATTGAATGGAAGCTTGGAGCTATCCACCATCTCCAGTGTAGATTGTTTAGGCTCTGTTTGTTTGGATTTTGAATCAGATCAAGTTTACTGGTGACGCTGGGATAAATGATTTCTCTAATTTGTTGTGTTACAACAGTATTTAACTTCTGAGTTGTACAGCCTCCATATGGCTTTACTTTTATCCAGTTGTTCTTTACTGACGCACTGTTTGAATTCATACCATGTTCACACATCTTATTTAATTGTTGAAGGCGCCAAGGAGATAGTCAAGCGCTTCTTCATTAGAAAGCCTTAACATCTACTGGATTGGACACAAGAAACGAAGATAAGCAAAAATCTACATATATTAATTAAGCAGGACAGAAATTCACAATATTGATCTTGAGACTTTAAGAATTGATACTGAATCATTTAATACAAAAAATAACAATCAGAAAATCAATATTTTTACCCAGGCCTAGTCACTACCCACATTAAAGAAATGCAGTCTCCTCCACTTCCTTGGATTTACTGATGTTAAGTTGCAGACAATTCTTTCCTCATCAAGAAACAAAGTTCTCCACCTGACTCCTATACTCTGTCTCATCCCCGTTATCAATACACCTCATTAGTGCAGAATCATATGAGAATTTCTGCAAGTGACATGACCTGGTGTTATACTGTGTTTATAGTCTGAGATGTACAGTGTAAAATGTTCCTTGTGGTGCTCCAGCGTTGCTCAAATCTGTATGAGAAACACAGACCTTGAGTCTCACAAACTGTGGTCTGCCCAACAGATGTTCAATTAGCAAGAACATATAAATAATCTGTATAATTAAAAGATTTATTTCAAAAACTACTCTGAATAATAAAGAAGGCATAAATAGCAGAAATGCACAAAAGGGCAATTCAGTAACAGGTAGAGTCCCAAAACATAATCCAAATAGAGTGGCCAAAAATACAAAGCAGGATGGTCAAAAATCCAGTAACTTAATAATAACGGTAAGGGAAAATTAAAGAGAATTCACCAACACAAAATTCATAGAATGTACCCCATTTAACTGCCCATCTCCTCAGCCTTTATAGTGTTGGAATCAGTCCCAAGAGGGAGATGATCAGGTGGTCCCAGGAACAACATACAAAATACAAAGAACTTGGTAGAACAGATTCTCAGACATGGAAAACCAAATAAATAAAACTGTCCAAAAATACATAAATATAGAAAAATAATATTGGCATAAATGATAATAAATAAAGAATTAAAAATAAATTAAAAACACATGAAATTACAAAATTACTTGCAGTACACTGATTATGGTGATACAGTAGCATTCAATCAATTTAGGATGGCTATAGGGATAGGGTCCAGAGCTACAAGTACTGCGAGTGAGCAACGGCACACTTCAAGCCCTGACTAGTGCTTCAGGAAGTTATTCAAAGACTTTGTTAGGAATTGGCTTCTGGTGTCGACCTTTTAACCTGTCAGCGATTTATGACAGTGATGATCTCTGAGCCCACACCACCCAGTGACTGAAAAGTCATGTCTTGATGTCAGGCTCAGAAAACGCCGGCAGATATAACTAAATTCAAAATTGCACTGGAATGGCACAAAATATTTTCAGTGTTTAATACATTTTTAATCCAAAAACAAATAATCCAAATTCCACTTTTTTGGAATCCTCATAGTCCAAACTATTGTCAGAAGCAAAAACTTTCTAAGAGAAGGCTATAAAAATTTAACAACAAAACTTCACTATCACCATCAGCTTCAAGCCCTTCTTTTGAAATCCAGATGCTCCTAGGACAGTTAGCTCCTTCATCTTCTCCCAGTGAGCTGTACATGATACATATCCTTTAATGGGGTGCCCAGGGGCATCCTAAAAACATGTCCAAACTGTCTCAACTGGATCCTCTTGATCTTGACAAGCAGTGATTCCTTTCCAAATTTGTCCCATATTGCTGGGCTCCTCACTCTGTCAAAAAAATGACCACCTTGTACAGAGGATTTCATTTCATGCTTGGTGAAATAATAATATTCATAGAAATAATTAAAATTCTACTGCCAAGAAAAACTGCAGGTGAAGTAAGCATTCCGTGTGCAAACAGTTTAATTAAGTCCACCATGTCTGTAGTAGTAGGGCGTTGTACTGTGTTAGCCATTGTTGACGCAATGAGAAGTCCTGCCTGAAGAAGGGAACTGAGTTGTCTCAAAAGCTTGCATATTGTAATCTTTATAGTTAGCCAATAAAAGGTGTCATTTTGTTTGACTTCTTGTTAAGTCCACCCTATCCCTTCTGAAATACAATTACAAAAAAATATTGGAATACATAAACATTCACTCAAAATCCTAATCAGATAATACCAATGCACTGAACCCTAAACTCTACAGTTTATCATAATGTTTTGAAACATTCTAGACACGAAATGGATTGAGTTTAAAGATACTCATTTTGAAATTTGTCTTTAGTCTCCAATAAAGTCTGACACAACTGTTGAACACAAGGCAGATGTTATGCTTTTTGCATTTCCATTTGTTTCCTACACAGAAAAAATCAATGCTGCAATTAGCAGTGTTGCTAAATAAACAATTGTTTTCTAAATACGGAACAGGGGAAAAGAAAAAAAATTATAATTGAAAAATAGCACATCATTGCAATGCTGAAGCATGTATGCATATGCTTGAGGAAAAAGTGAAACTTTCAAACATTATGGAAATGAGAAAGCATTAAGTACAGGAATATGTCAAATGAATTTTTTTTTGTTCATAAACTAGTGCATTCAACTAAAATGATCCAAAAGCCACAATCACATTAACATTAATTTTAAATCTTTAAATTAATATTTAGATGGCTGCACAGTTAAGTGAATAATATTAAAAGAATTTAAAACAAATTGAGCCTATGATTTCAGTTGTTCGGGTCATGAGATATCTTGCTTTCAAAAGCAAAGGATGTTTCGCTGCTCACACAAGGCTTTATCAGTTTAACTAAACAGTGGAAAAATTGCTTGCATTTAAACCTCTGTGTGTGAGATCACCAATCATGTGAGTTGTTGGAGTCACATGTCCGGAGGCCGTATTCCATTTGTCCTGAACAGAAGCAAGATTTGTGCCAATAATGTTCTGTGGCAGCTTCACCACTTCTGAGGAAATGTGAATAAAGCAGCCACCCTCTGCAGTCACAGACTACGTTGAGTTGCGTAGGTGTAGTTACAGGATGTCCTGCAGCCAGTGCCTCAGCAGTGCACTTGTATAAGCTTGTGAGCACAGATGGAGAGAAATGTGCTTTGGTGAGATGTCTAAGGAAATGAGGGGTTAGGCATCAAACTAAAAGAGGTGGGAATTCAGTACTCTGTGTGTAGATAAGTGCAAACTGACTAACAGCTCTGGTGCAAGAACCTTACCAGAATTATGTTATATCAAAGTGGTGTTCCTCAGGGGTTATTGCTAGAGCCACTGCTCCTTTTAAAATATATATGGATAGGAATGTAAATAACTAGGTAGTTCAGTTTTCCAGTGATACCAAACTATGTAGAATGGCAGGTAATTTGGAATCAGCATAATCTGAGGGATTTAGAAAAAAAATACAGGCTTTGGTAGATTTGTCGCAGATTCAATTTAATATGAGTAAATGTAAGATATTACACATTGGAAGTAAAAATGTGAAATTTGAATACACAATGGGAGGTGTGAAACTTGAAAGTCCACCTAATGATTTGGACCTGGGAGTCATAGTGGACTCTAGTGGACTCTAGAATTACTATCTACATCCAGACAGTGTGCTGAAGCTATTAAGAACAGTAACAGAATGTTAGGTTATATAGAATTATGTGTGGAGTACAAGTCAAAGAAAGTTAAATTTAAGATTTATAACACATTAGTGAATTCCCACCTGGAACACAGGGTGCAGTTTTAGTTTCCAGGTTACATAAAAAAACCTACCAACATTAGTGAAATTCTAGAGAAGAGTGACTAGCCTGGTTCCAAGTCACCAAGGTATGAGTTATGAGCAAAGACTGTAGATTAAGAGATTAAGAGGTGACATGATCAAAATGTTTAGAATTATGAAATGAATTAGTACAGTGGACCCAGGCTGTTGAGTTCTTCAACAAGAGGACATTGTCAGAAATGGAAACTTGTTTAGGGTAAATTGTACACAGATGTTAGAAAATCTTTCTTCACACAGAGACACTTGGAAATAATTACTAAGTAGTGTAGTGGAGAGTGTTGAACTTTAGGTACAATCAAAATTTGACTTGCTATTTTGAAGAAATTAAGTGGAAAGGATTGCAAAGATTTGTTAGACTAAATCGACTGTTTTCATCAAAATGTTTCTAATGTTCTAATGAAGTAACATCATTGTTGAGCTTCCTTGGCTATTATAGTCAAAATGTGTTGTGCATGCTTCTGGTTCTCAGTGATGACCACTCCAAGAACTTTAAAGCTGCTCGCCCTCTCAACAGCAACCCCTTGATGAAAATAGGTTTTATTGCTATTAAGAGAAAGATTATGATTCTAGTGCCACTATGGCTGAAAGCAAATTTTTTCTCTATAAGCCATCTCATCATTTTTGGTGATCAAGTCTATGATGGTAGTGCCATCAGCAAACAAGAATGGAGCTGGAGTGATAGTTGAAGATGAAGACAAAGTAGAATGGCGGTCAGCATTCTTCCTCACTGTGTGCCTGTGTTAAGAGTCAATATGCAGGAATTGATGCCAATAGTACACAAATTCATGGGTCTTCCGGTTAGGAAGTCTGCAATCCAGCTGCAAAAGGTGCAGTAAATCCAATATCTAGGAGCTTGGTGATCAGCATTGATGGTACAACAATAATAAATGCTGAGATGAAGTTTATAAACAGGACACTGGTGTGATTTTTTTATCCAGGTGTGCTAGGATGATATAAAGTGGAAGGGATATGGCACCCTCTGTGGAACAACTGTAATGATATGCAAACTTGAGATGAGGACAAATATTTGGAATAGTTTTCTTAATGTGTTCTAGCACCAGTCTCTAAACAGCATTTCATCACGATAGGTGTGAGTGCCAACAGTCTGCCATCATTGAGACAGTCCAATTTTATTTTCTTTGGTACATATGACAATTGTTACATTTTTGAAACAGATGGATAGTACAGATTCTGTCATCGAGATATTAAAGAAGTTATTGAAAAATGTCAACTATTTTAGTTGCTACAGTGTTTTAAAATTGTTTTTTTTCCTAAAGATATAAGGTTGCAAAGTAGAAGCCAATTCTGCATGAAAATGACAAAAGGAATGGCAAGGGCTTCAAGAGACAGTTCTTGGATCTATACAGTATAAGAAGAAGTCATAGCACACTGGCCAGAACAGAACCCTTCAAGAAACATATGGGAACAGAAATTGCAGCCAAGACACATGTTACAGGTGGCACTTGTCGTATTTAAGAGAGCACTTTCGAGATCTGTATTATTATTACAATAAAAGCCACACAGGCAGTAAAGGAGCCTTTCTGGATGCCTCATGCATAACGCCGTGCATAGAATTCGCACTATAACATGACGTAAGCACAAAAGTGGAAATGAGCTTACGCACAAAAAAATCCAGATGCATAAATCTGTGCGTTCGCCAACTTCTACGTTCTTCCGCTACATAAATCCCGGTCAGCGTGAAAAGTAACGCACGTGCACACACCTGCTGTCCCGCCCCGTCTCCTCCCAGAATTACGCCTCTTTGAATATGCAAATCAATATAAATAGCCTTTAAGGTCAGTCTTCTGTGAAAAGACAATGGCAAAAGTACGAGGGAAAATAGAAGAATTTCAGCGAATACCAAGTTAAGGCAAGGAAAAACTTACTATTTGTTGGTTTAAACAGTGGTATAAACAACAAAAGGAAGTTGATTGAGTGACATAGCGTGTCGAAGAAACTCGGAAGCTCAAGTTCACAAAGTTGCACAGTGCCCGAAATAAAAAAGAAGTTGTCACATATCAAAGTCGCCGTGAAAAGGTGAGTCACAGCCCACCGTCTGAGAGTCATATGAAAGCTTACTAGGTTACAGAGAAAAAAAAGGCACACAGTTGGGAAAAAGCAGGAAATGTCAACTTTAATCTTGAAATTTCCACTTTAATCACATAGTTTATTTTGTCATTAAAGTAGAACATCATAACTTCATCTTAAAATCGTTTAATTTACTAGTTTCTCAAATCCCATCATAACTAAAGTAGCACATTAAATGCTTTGTTTTGTATTTGATCTTCTATGTGTGTGAATCACTACGTGCTTCCAGGCTTTCTCTTCCTCCAACAGGACACAGAATCCATTACATTCGTAATATTACAGCTCTCTGAATAATTAAAATACTGAGAAGTATACGTGATATCATTTTCATGATAGTAGGAGTTAAAGCATGTTATTAAACATGGGAACACTGTGGTGCAGTGATTGTTCATTTCTCATGCAAGATGCTTGCTGGGCCATGCGCGACCTCCGATGAAATACTTTATTACAGAAGTACTGACTCTTTCAAATGTACTAACCCCCAGTTCCTGTCATTATTTTTCTTTCTCCAAATGCCCAATCACCACACAATCAGCTCTGTAATAGATGTTAAGCCATCTGTAAGCTTAGAACGCCGATTCTTCAAAACTTTTAAGGAACATTGAAATACCTTTGTAATGTTTAATTATTTTATCCATCTATCCTTCCAGTGTCACACCAGCCACAGCAAGAATACAGCGCGAGACAGGAACAATCCAGCTCCTGGCTAGCGCTGCGGCACCGTGTAGTTAAAGTTTTATCTGTATAATATAATAAACATACTTTGCTGCATTTCATCTTAAAAATGATATGCCCTTTATAAAGTGGCTTAGGTTGTGCAATATTATAACTGTATCGCAAGTTTACAGTGAGGTGATTGTACTTATAAGAACAGACAGTTCTACAAGGAGCACTTGATGGACTGATGGAGTGCGTTTAGAGTTCTTGTGATGAAACTGTTTCTGAACAGCAAAATCAGTACAGGAAAGACTGAAGCTTTTTTCGGATGAGAGCAGTTCAAATAGCGAATGGCTGAGACAGCATGTGCTTGATGCTGTATACCGATAATTCTCTTTCAGATCAGCTGCTATACAGCTGTGATTCACACTCAGATACAGTGATAAAAATACTCCCAAGTGTTGCAGTGAGAGTAATATGGAAAAAAGATGATCCGCTGTGGTAACCACTAACGGGAGCAGCTGAAAGAAGAAGAAGGTGCTGTGAGAATAACAATGCTAAAGCAGTTATGGTATTTGGAATAGTTTGACCATTCTGTGTACCATTATATTGTTACAGATTAATTACAATCAGATGCATTAAACTACGTAATAAGCAATAAGCAGTTCATTTCAGTGTATTTGTAAACGTGATGTGAAGAGAGAAGTGGAAAGAGATGTGGATCTGAAAAAGAAAGATAAACCACACAGGAACAGTAGCACTGCTTTGACGCTGGGTGCCACCAGTCTGCAAAACTGAGCGGAGAACTTGCGTACAACAGGGTATGAGCTACTGTGGAAATGTGCGTGGCTTTCTGCCAAGTTTAGGTTTTATACATCGCGATTTGAACGTGGAAATGTTCTTGCACAACATTTTTGTGCATACGCACTGTTTATACATGAGGCCCCTGGTCCTTAAAATATAGATTGGAGAACCTAGGAACATAAAGGATGGGATGCAAGTTTGTTCTCGTAAATAAAAACTAAAATGAAGACGAAAATAATTTGGAAACTGAAATAAAATCTATACTAATAAAAGGCAAAGCCCTTACTCACTCACTCACTCACTCACTGACTCATCACTGATTCTTCAACTTCCCGTGTGGGTGGAAGGCTGAAATTTGGCAGGCTCATTCCTTACAGCTTACTTACAAAAGTTGGGCAGGCTTCATTGTGAAATTCTACGCGTAATGGTCATAACTGGAACATATTTTTCTCCATATAATGTAATGGAGTTGAGCTCGATGGCCGTGGGGGGCGGAGTTTCGTGTGACATCGGAAGCGACTTTGTGACGCTGCCACCAAATACTCACAGAAAAATCCACAAGTTAATACACACCCTGAATCCTCCAGGCACTACTTACAAAAGGTTACATTGACAATCGTGTTACGTTATTTTTAAAATGTTTCCTTTTCTTAGCACAAGCACAGCTGAGAAGCTTCGATGCATGTGCTCCATAACGCGTTAAAAAATCACGCATTTAATCACACTTTGCAATACAAGCAAAGGGGAACTTCTGTCAATGCATGATTTCCTGGTACATCAATTACATTGATCAGCGCTTCCTGATTCATTTTACCCTCGCACCCCCTTGGTTTGAGAAGAAGTATGAAAAAATATGAGGTTAACACAGAAAAACAGATCACCAATTGAAGCTTTATGAATTATCGATTCGCCATCAATAATTGTTTTGGTAAAGCCATACTCAGTGTAATCCTCCTTCCAATTTATAATTTTTTCGCCACTAGCCATGATTAAATGAACGGTAAAAAAGTAAGACTTTATATATTCGGGAATGACTTTATATATTCAAGTTTTGACTTTATATATTCCAGCGCTGACTTTATATATTCTGACGCTGACTTTATATATTCAGGTTTTCACTTTATATATTCCAGCGATGACTTTATACATTTAAGTTTTGACTTTATATATTCCAGTGCTAACTTTATATATTCAAGTTTTGACTTTATATATTCGGGAATGACTTTATATATTCAAGTTTTGACTTTATATATTCTGACGCCAACTTTATATATTCACAAAATCAATGTATTTGCCTGTTTGGCACCCCATAGTATATGTGTGTGTGTATATATGTACACATGTATGTATATGTATATATATATATGCCAGCAACACTCATGACAATGACAAAACAATTACATTGTCAATCATGTTATGTTATTATTAAAATGTTTCCTTTTCTTTTTACTTCTCCGCTGCCAAGCGCAGGTATTTTGCTATATATATCTATATATCTATATATATATAGATATATATATATAGATATATATATATATATATATGAGAACAACACTCATATTAATGACAAAACAATTACATTAACAATCATGTTACGTTATTTTTAAAATTTTTCCTTTTCTTTTTCATAACTTCTTTAACACACTACTTCTCCGCTGCGAAGGTATTCTGCTAGTAACTAATAAAACTGAGATGAACGATATGAAACTATTGTAATATCTGAAAAAATGAATTGAAATAAATAGTCAATTGCAAAAAAATCCAGCTACTCTGTTTTTGACACAAAATGTCTTATGCACAGGATACCCTGGATAACAATGGCCTTATAGTTAATCAACATATATGAATAAATGTTTTCTTTTTTTAATGGAAATGTTTTTGCTGCTAGAATGACCAACCAAGTCCTCTCTAACTCCTTTACTATCGTCAATGAGATAACTTATGCATAGCTAGTCGCATGCACATAGTCATTACCGAGTTTACTGGTCTCAAGCTGAATACAGACTATTCAAGTCTAATGAACATTCATGCACATCAAGAAGAAAGTGATTTTTAAGGTGTGACAGTAATAAAAGTTCTTCAGAACTAGACAGCGATAGCATTATATATTCTAAATCTAGAGACTGATCATGATTTTGCTGAACCAGTAAACTATGATGCTACTCCTGAACATGTGTAGCACCACAGGCATACTGAGTACATTTCACAGCTGTCATTCACTGGACCTCCAGTATGCAAGACAGTTGTATCAGGTGCATGTAATTGTGACCGAGCCCAACAAACAGACATGCACAGCAACTCATCCAGCAGCACACACTGAAACCAAATTCCAGAACACGTCTCATGTCAACGATTAAAAGCTGTTAGCTTTCTTAGCACTAGTGTGTAATTCAAATGCCTGAAAATGAAATGAACCGGTCAACAAAATATTTACATGAAATGCCACATGAAAAGCCTGAATAAATTTGCCCATCGAAACTGCCATGTCTAAAAAACTAAGTGATAAGCCATCCTTTAGAAAATTTGCTGCTTTGCTCGATTTCAAATTTAACATACAATGTGCTGCATCAATAAATGTTATTATGGGAGTGAGAAAAGTAAACTGCACAAGGGAGAGAGAAGTTTTCTTTTCCTTCACATTTTTTGCAATATTAGGCTGCTTTAGCCATTGGTTGTTTTATTTAATCCAACTAAATGTGGATTGATAATTTGTATTTGGAAGTGTTCAGCACAAATGATCAAAAAATATAAACATCTTATGAAAGTGTTCATATTCAGTGTCTAGTTTAGTTTTTACTTGATTTTAACAAGACATAACTGTAAAGCTTCTTACTTTAGGCTTCTGTTAACATTAAAGAAGTATTATTTTCAAAACCATTAAATCTACAATTCTGTCTGATTGTGGCACAAACGTAAACTCAATAGTATCCCTTCAATCATAATTACTAAAACTAAAACTAGAACTAATAAATATATAAAAATAAAATAGAAATATATTTGTGCAATAAAAACTAAGCTAGAACTAAAAATACATTTTGATGACTAATTCGAACCAATCAGGATTACGAGGTAAAATCAGTAATAATATAGGAATAAAAACTAATATAAAAAGGCAAAACTATAATAACCTTGGTGGGATGACACATGCAATTTGTGAATCATCCTCTCACTTTGTATTAGAGACAAATTAACTCGTCCGCGAATGCAAAAATGTACAGTCAGGTGATTAGGGCTCATTGGCAAGAAAGGAGGCTGGCCTGAACTGGGGATGTGTGAAGGTGTTTGATTGGTTTTTCTTATTATAATTAAACTTTTGGAGGGAAACAGGTTAGCTGTCTCACCACCTAATTAACAGACCTAGTCTATGTAAATGTATAAATTACAAGTGATTAGAAGTTAGTTTTTATTCTAGTATTACATTTATTCCTTCTGTATTTCATTCCTGTATATGAGTGCACTGACCCACAAGTGTTAATTGAAATTAAAAACACACAGAAAAAATGCTTGCTTGTAAATATGAAATCAAATAGTACACTACAGAAATAGTTTACATGGCAGTAAACAGCCCAGACAGGCCTACTGTTAGATCAAGGGAGCTTGGCTGTTCTTCATGTGCTAGAAAAGATTGATTTAAATACAAATGTGAAAATCACAGTTTGCAAAGTTAACCTTAAAATAACAAACTGATGAATGTGTGTACCTCACTGCAATCTCATATGTTCAATATGTGAATTTCTTAATTAGATTTGTTTAATGCAGCAGAATCAGATAAATTATACAAATGAATTACATGAAATTTTGTTACATTTCATTAGAAAAAGTGTTTTTTGCACAGGTAATATAACCTTGTTTTAAGAAACAAATGTAAGTTTTATCTTGTTGTGCCAGACACCCCATATGTACTAGTTTATTTTCTTTCTAAATCAGTTTTGTTTCAGTTGTAAAGCAAATAAGAAGAATAATCTCCATAAGAAGTGTTCAGATCAGACAGGGCAATTGCTGCATTACCATTTCTCAATATAATCTCTTTTTACTTAACACACCTACAATATTAAATCAGAAAAGCTAACCCAGAATAACACAAGTTCATGTTGAATATTTGAATCCTGCCATTAAACGCAAAGTCAGACATATCATTTGAAACTAAAATTCTCCTTGATTGAGCTGTACTCTGCATTATCAAAAGGTGACTGATCGTAACTGCCTTTGTAGCTCTTAAGTGCAATTTCAACTTGAATGGCAGCTAAACTTGCCTCCATTAAAATAATACTGAATATTAAATAGGTTATTTTAAAGCACTGTTAATAAATCAAGACCATATTCATTCTACGCTTGCATATCTACTTGATCAAATCCCTGCTAACACACAAAACAAAACCACTTCCTAGCCCTCCAGTTCAGTCTGCTAGTCATAGTATATCTAAATTTTAGAGTCTACATTTTTTGTGCAATTGACAAAATCAACTTAATATGGTATACATCATTTCTTTATGCCACACAGTTCCATTGTTTTTGATGTTGAGTATTTTTTTTTGTCTGTTTTGTACACTTGTGCTCACAAAGTTTACTTATGTTTGGTCACTGATCATATATTTGTTTCTTCTTCTGTTCACCCCCAGTACAAAAGTCATCACAATAAAAAGATCATTTGCTTTTCTTACTAGGGTGACCAAATGTCTTCTTTTTACAGGACATGTCCTCATTTTGACACCAAAAAAATGCATCCAGCTAGATTTTCCAAACAGCCTAAAATTTGACAATGCTTTCATGCTGACATTTTCTTTCTATATTTGACATGCATTCTTTGCGTATTTTCATTGATATGACCTTTCACTGAATGTTACGCTTTCTCACAAAGCACAAACTGCTCGACTACATCCAAACTGACTTTAGTGGCGCTCTCTGCATCAATCCATTTCCTGATCCTGCTTAATCAAATTGTACACCTCCTAGTAGTGTGGCTAACAGATGTTTTGAAATTCCATGCAGCATAACTTAGTGCTGTGAATATGTTAATAGGAAAAACAGAAGAATTTCAATGAATGGCAGACTGATTCAGTAGACAGCTCTGTTCCATCATGATTAAACACTAAATTATTAAGAATAGAAGATGCCCAAATGGAAGTATAAGTCAGGTTAGGTCAGGTTGGGGAGCATACATTGGTACAGAGTGTTGCTGCACCTACCACAAGACAAAAACAGCTCGGGATCATGGTTGGCAACCCTCCAGGCAGACAGGAAGTTCAATCCCACCCTCCAGAAATTACCATCTATCTGCCATACCTAGGTGTTACGTGGGCATCCCCTTGCCCTGGTCCAGCCACTCGGGTCCTCAACAATGGCCATAGTGCCATAACTGACATTCCCTCACGATGCAGTTAATGTGCCTCATTCAGGACTCCATGAGCAACTGCTCATTCGACACAAAATCAAACCAGTGGTACCCAAGATTTCTCCTAAGAGACACAGTACCAAGGGAGTCCAGCCTTCGTCTCGGGTCATTGGAACCATATAGCAACCATATAGCAAAACAGGAAGCACCAGGACTCTAAAGACTTGGACATGCATCCTTTTGCACAGATATTTTGAGCGCCACACAACTCTTTCCAGCGACTTCATGTCCACCCCAAGCTCTCCCAATCCGTCTATTGACTTCATAAGAAGAGTCACCAGAGACATGAATGTCCAACAAAGGTCACCAGTCCTATTCACTGAAATCAATCAATCAATCAACATTTATTTATATAGCACGTTTTCATACAAAAAAATGTAGCTCAAAGTGCTTTACAAAATGAATAGAAAATCTATAAAAACTAAAAAGTTTTGAAAGTCCTTAAAGTTTTACTGTCTACCATGCTGCTTGGCAGCTTATTCAAAGTGTCTATGCTTCTCTATGTAAAGAAAAACTTCCTAAGGTTTGTGCGAAATTTACCCTTAACAACTTTCCATCTGTGTCCCCTTGTTATTGATTAACTCATTTTAAAATAACAGTCTCGATCCACTGTACTAATTCCCTTCATAATTTTAAACACTTGTCTGCTCTTAATCTCCTTTTGCTTAAACTGAAAAGGCTCAGCTCTTTAAATCTTTCCTCAGAATTCATCCCCTGTGGAACAACCACTCTTAACATTGGTCAATTCAGATAAGGTTCCTCGCACCATCACCCTCTGCTTCCTATTTCTGAGCCAATTTGGCACCCATCTAAAAACATTACCCTGAACTCCCATTTCTTTTAGTTTGATAACCAACCTCTCATGTGGCACCTTATCAAATGCTTTTTGAAAGTCCAGATAAATAATATCATAAGCTCCACTTTAATCATACCCTTTTGTTGCTTCCTCATAGAATTTCAACATGTTAGTAAAACATGACCCCACTCTTATGAACACCATGCTGACTGTTCAGAAAAATTCATGTTCTTGCCATGGGCTGCCCAATCTTATCCTTAATAATTCCTTTCATTTTTTTCCTATGATGCACATTAAGCTTACTGGCCTATAGTTGTTTGGATCTGATTGGTCACTCTTTTTATATAAGGGGATAATATTTGCCATTTTCTAGTCCATTGGAATTTCCCCAGTGCACAGTGACTTCCTAAAAATATGCACCACAGGTTTAAATGTATATGTACACACTAGCCTCCTTAAGAACTTGAGAGTAAATATTATCTTGTCCTGGAGATTTATTTGATTTCAACCAATTTAATCTGAGCAGCACTTCTCTCTCTAGAATTTCCAAATCAATCAGTATCTCCTTAGTAGTTCCATTTACCTCTGGGAGGTTATCTACTTCCTCAGTTGTGAAGATCTCAGAAAAATGCTTATTTTGAAATAAAATATATCTTTCCCTAGTAGTACTGCAGTGATTCTAAAAAGAAAAACAGAATCAGTAACTCTAATGGCAGATTATGCTTAGCTTCAGTTTAATGTCGGCTTAACACTCACAATAATATAACATTTGAAGAAAAGCTACTGGGGAAAGCATGATGCAGTTAGGGTTTCCTGCAATCAGACACTCGTGCATCATTGAGAGAGAGTGTGGGAAGGCATTTTTACTTTCTTGTATATGAAGTATAGGGAAAGTATTTTAATTGTCCAAAGCTTTGATGCCGAGATTTTGATAAATCTCGACATTTTAGACCTCCCTAAGTCTGAAAATACCATTTTTGGAATTATGTCTGTGTGTCTGTCTTGTGTGTGTGTTTGTGTGTGTGTGTGTGTGTGTGTGTGTGTGTGTGTGTGTGTGTGTATGTAAACACGATAAGTTGAGTATGCTCTCACTTAGGTCAACCAAATTTTGCATACAAATATTAAGAACAAAACATTTCTATTAACTTTTGGGCTATTTCTGCTACCTTTTATTCATGCAGCTGCAGAGTCCAATTTATTCAACCTTATTTTTATGATAATTGTTCATTATATTATTAATTTGATTTGATTTGTTGTTGGTTCTTTAATGTACATAATATAAAAATATAATCATTGTCTTGTGGTTTACTCCTCAAATATCCATCCCCATATCAGAGTATATGAGACAGTCTAGGGGAGACCGCTCCCAATTTTTATTCTAGGTACGGGCAGTCTTCCATCTGTCTGTAGGTAACTCTAAAGTTCAGGGCAATTGCCAGAGCTTCTTATGCAGTTTCTGTAGGTCCCAAAAAGACAAACATAACACAGCCAGACATGGAAACAATCTTTTATGGTATGGTGTTAATAGAAATAGTACCTAGTTGCTGTAAACCATAAAATGACCATTTAGACTATTAGACACACTTGTACTCCTTTAATGGCCTGCCCTAGTAATTCCCACTTGTTAAGTTGCTTTTATGGCAGTGTCAGATTCTCTCTATGTCAGCTGGCTTGCATAGATTTGAATAGTTTCTGTTATACTAGTGCATAGTTCTTAGTTTGAGTAAAATCAGGTCTCGTGAGATAAACTTCACAGAGAACAGTGACAGATTTCAAACCTTTGCCTATACCTCCTCATTAGGCCCCATCATCCAGTCCCATGGTTTCTGTTATCAGTGTTATGCTTCTGATATTCAGCTGTACTTGTCATTCTCTCCAGAGGACCACATAATATCAGTTAGAATCTCTACATGTTCACTGATATTGCAAACTGAATGAAGGAACACCATCTCCAGCTAATCCTGGCAAGTTGCCAGTCTTTTCGACTCTTCATCTCTGTTCAGCTTAGTGCATTATTGCTAACACCTTCCAAGTCAGTACCCTCTCTTGGGGTGGTAATCAATGACCATCTGTGCTTCGGAGACCATTTTGCTAGTATCTTCTGGTCTTGCAGATTCACTCTATACAATATCTGCAAGATCAGACATTATCTGACAGAGTATGCTGCACAACTCCCAGTCCAAGCTTTAATCTTGTCACATCTGGACTACTGCAACTCTCTGCTGGCAGGAGTAACAGCATGTGTCACCAAGATACTGTAGATGATTTGAAAATGCAGCAGCACATTTGATGTTCAACCAGCTAAGGTGGGGAAATGTCTCTCCTCATTTCAGATCATAATATTGGCTTCCTGTCGTGGCATGTATTGAGTTGAAATGCTTGGTGCTTGTTTTCAAAGTTGTCAATAGGTCAGTACCTATATATGTGAAGACCCTTGTGAGGTCCTACACTCCTTCTCAACCACTCAGATCTATGTATTAAATCTCAGTCCAGACTTTTTCACATGTAGCTCCTGGTTGGGGAAATTAGCCGCCCACCTCTATTGAAAATACTAACTTGCTTAATGTGTTTAAGAATAGTTTGAAGACTCTCTTGTTTGGTGAAATTTCTGTTTAACTGAGTATTGCCTTTTAGGTTTTAATAATCTAGAAATTTTAACTTGCTTATTTTGAGGTCTATAGTTGTGATGATCAATTTTATAACTTTGTCCTGTAACACTTGTTTCCAAAAATCCTCAGGTTAATCTTTACTTGATTATTTTGACCTCTTTTGTAAGTCAATTTGGATAAAAGTGTCTGCTAAGCAAAAACATATGAATGTAAATGTATGGGATATCAAGATAATGTTTATTTGTTTATTAGTTTTCAAAGTGCTTCATTAGACCTGACCATTTTTTGCAATCAACGAATATTTCCTGAAACAAGAAAGGAAATAAAGGGTAGAGGAGGCTGTTCAAAAGGATGAGGCAAGGCTACATCCCATAAAGCTGATGTGCACAGTGACTCAAGATTAAGCCAGACTATGTTTCTTTGAGACCTCCCACAACTATTTCAGCAAGAAATAAGAGCAGCAGTTTGGGAGGAAAGATTAAACAGGGAAGTCGCAATGAGACAACAAGCGTGGTGGACTAGATGGAAGAATACAGACTATAACAGGGGTGTCCAACTCCTGTCCTGGTGGGCTGCAGGTTTTCATTCTAACCCTAGTTTCATCTACTAATTAACTCCTTTTCTCTTCATTTTAAAAGCCCTGAATTTAAATATTCAGTCCTATGAATTGGTTTGTTTCTTCATTAAATGGCAGACTGTTGATTTTCTATTTTTTCTAAGACCATGGTCAAGATGTTTTGGTGACCTGAGCAGACCAACATGACCAAGACCTTCATCTTTCTTTATTTTCAGGTTAGCTGGTCGTGTGGCAGTTTGTTTTGTGTCTCATTATTGTTTGGCTGCTCATTAAGGAAAAAGAAACAACTAAGTTGTCAGAGTCATGTCAATTAAAATTAAGGGAAAACATGTTATTCAGCAGCAAAAACGGCTCACTAATTAAGAAGATGGTTAGAATGAAAACCTGCAACCACTTTGGCCTTCCACAACCAGAGTTGGACACCCCTGGTCTAGAAGAACATAACCTGTGTGAAGTTTTGGAAATCTGAGCCATAACAGGTAAAATTCCTCATTCAGGTGGTGTATATAATAGTGCCCACTCCATCAAACCGTAAAATATGGTGTAAACCATAGTGTCCATTCTGTCCACTATGTTCCATGAGAGACACCTTGGAACATATCCTGAGTAGCTTGCTCCAAAGCACTTGGTGAAGGACATTGCAGGTGACATCATGGCCAAATCTTGAAGGCTGTCACCAAAACTTTCTGTGCATGAATTACTACAACCAAGTATTCCCACCCCATAAGCAAAAGTTTACCTTTACTAGCGCGGGAGAGTAGCCAAAAATCGCAGGGAAAACATTTGTAGGTACCTTCACTTTGCAAAGGGATTGGCAGTTCCTGATGGACCTTGAGAGATACCCCAAGTTTCACAGTCACACTGCCATCTCTTCCTTGCAACCAGAATTTATTATCTTGCCTAAGGACACAAAACATGTGGCAATGTTGGAGTTCTCTGTGGATAAACATCTGGAAGAGGCCTCTGTGAAGAAACTCATCAAATACACCAGACTGGTCAGGCAATGTCAGCAAGCAGGATGGACAGCCAGGTGCCTTCCTGAGGAGGCTGGCAGCAGGGGCTTTGAAGCCTGCTCCTTAATCAAAGCCCTCAGTTTTTCAGGTCAAAGTAGGAGATGAGAGGAGAGGAGCCGTCTGCAACAACACCAAAGAGAGGCTCAAGAGAGGAGAGAGCTTGGGTCCGAGTAAACAGTTTGCCAATTGGACATAAGCTGGGTCACTTGGATGAGGATGTATGATGTTGAAAGACCTGGAACACTCAATAATTCCCAGAACATCACTGATGGTGTGTCCAGTAGCATCAATAGCTGTATCTGAGTACCCCTAATTTATGATGAATATAACTGCCTTTGGTTTTCCTCATATTTTCATAATTTTGTTATGTTTTTAAAAAAAATAAAATAGAGCCTTATTTTTGTTTTTTTATTTTTTTGCCATTATGAATGAAAAACAGCAAGCATGCAAGTATTTTAAAAGCTTAGGAGGAAGGTGAAATTAAAAGACATTTTGTTCAGAAAAAGTAATAAAGATTCATTACTTTGGAGGCTTGTGTCGAATGTCAATTAACCTTACGCCTTACCCTGTCCTCTTTTTTGAAAACTAAAATATGTTAACCCTGTTTCTCATCAGTTAATGTTCTCAATTTCGGAACAGCCCTAATAAAAAAAAAACTCTGGGAATAAATGAGGATTTCAACCTCTGAGCTGATGATGACATCTGTTTTTTCAAATGTGACTATTTTATCGTTTATACTTATAGAGTATCATATAGCCCATGTTTTTCCCTGTTAGTTAATAGGGTACGTAGTATATTTTGTATATATTTTTATTATTTATTTATATTTTATTTTTCACATTACTTTCTACTGTGATAATAAAAGTTTTTGAATTAGTTGAACACATTTTTGTTCTTTTTGTCTATTTATTATTTGTTTTTTATTTAATGGGAACATTAAATCATTTTGTCAGGTCTGTT
Organism: Polypterus bichir lapradei; assembly: GCA_026402145.1. NCBI lineage: Eukaryota > Metazoa > Chordata > Cladistia > Polypteriformes > Polypteridae > Polypterus > Polypterus bichir. The sequence continues at coordinate 9,063,485 of JANRMT010062854.1, forward strand.
TAATATTTGGTTTATTTAAGGATTTTGCATGCATTTCATATGAATTTGGCCATGCTGCTAGCAGTTGCTCCAGGTGATCACTGTCTATGCGATGTGTGACATTGGCATGCTTTTTCAGACATCTGCTTATTGAATCAAAGATTCCTTTAAATAAAATTTGTTAGCATGAATTAAGGGTAAAAATCCCAAGTATGTGTTTGAATTGCTTGGCCTTTACATTTTAGATCAAGTTCTGCCTAGTTTTTTACTGTCAGCTCTGGCCCCAACTACGATTTTCCTGATCCCACTTGTTTAGTTTATTGTTCACCTTGTAATCATTTTCCTTCTTGATCTTTGTAAGATGATAACATCTACAAAACATAAACACAACTATGATATTATTAGGAAATGAATTTTCAGATTTTCTTATTTTTTATTATTTAGTTACAACTTCAATGCTACTTCTTGATTGCATTTTGTGTGCAACTCCGGAAAGTTTCTCAACAAACAAAAGTATATATGGCATACTAAAATTTTAAGTGGTGTAAATTATCTGAAACCGGGCATGGAAATAACAGAATTTGAATTGAATTAATAGTATTTTGTTAATAAATGCAATAAACATTTTCTGCATCCTGGACTCTTTTGACATCTGGGTTCCATTTACAATACACAAATACAAAATTACAATGCGTAAATAACTATACTGTAAAGCAAGGTTTGGTGTCAGGGCAACCTTAATAGGAGGGTAAGCACTGCATTAAAGTCCACATTATTGTCAATTTGCAACAAATATACCTGAGAGTAAATACCTAACAGATTACAGAAAATAGAACTTCACCATGCGCAACACAATGCTGCAGGATTGCACCATAACAAGCCAAATTTACACTGTATCCATCAAGTGGTGCCAGCAGTTGCTGCTTTCAGTTTGCTTTTTCAATATTTGTTGCAAGTTCATTTGTGAATTTATTCCCTCTTTTGAATGAGTTCCTAACACCCAGTACCAAATAGTTTCCTATTGCATTTCGAGCTGCTTTCTCTGGCCATATTTTTAAATTTGCTGGGTGAAACCACAGGTATTGTGATACTGAAAAGATTGTTGCAGCAGAAAATTCACTCCAGTTTCACACTAGTAATATGCATAATATTGTTTTGTAAAATAAATTAAATTATTAAATTAATTAAAATTTCATATACTTCCCAGTCTAACTTTTCTACTGAAGAACAAATGTGGTAATTATTCAGTGTGTTTTTTATATGTTCTCTTGTGACTCTGGTTTCACTAATAATTTAAAAGCATGCTGTTAGTGTGTTGATCACCTTAAGATTGTGTGAGTGTGAGGGAATGTGGTTGGGAGTAAACCCAGGCAATGAACTGGTATCATGTTCTGGTCTGCTAATAGTTATTAAGATAAACTGTCTCTGCAGCTCTAAATATAAAAAAACAAATATAGCAATACAAATCAGACAGCATATCATCTCTTCATATGATTTTTTTTCCCCAAAGGCTTTGCAAGCCTTTTTTGATATGATTGCAAGGTATATGGATTGTCAGAGGTGTTACTATCCACTCATAAATACTGGGACTAAGCTAAATGGAACACTGGAGAAGGTCCTAAAAGAAGCTAGAATGGACATGTCTGTCCGCATCTTTTACAGTTCCAGTCTCACTGGCCTAGAAGAAAAAACTCTCTGCCTACAACCACTCCAACATCTGTTTGTCTTCAAAAAGATTTTTGCAGCAGTCAGGCCTCCTCTCAGATGACTGGAAGAAGGAAGACTAGCTCCACATTTCCTTTCATGAAACGGTAAAACAACCGTAGTGATTTGGCACATTGGCTTACTCTCAAACACCATCTCAGCAATAAACAGGCTAATAGCTATTTTAGTCTGCAGACTTTCTTCATTTTTGTTGTTTGCTTCTTCTTTAAATTTAAATATATGCATTATTCTAAATTGATTTATCACCATGTTTTAACCTCTGGCTAATTATTAGAAGGGATGCAGAAATGCAGATATAAAGAAGGGGTGAAAGCCGTGTTTACTGTAATTCCTGCTTAGGTTTGAGGCTAAAAACGTACATTATGACACTCAAGAAAGGACAGGCTTAAAAGTAACCTTGAAATAAATTACAAAAAGTAATATATTTATTCAACTAGAAAACTGAGAAATATTGCTACTGCTGATGGCGACCACATTGAAAAATGTAATTGCTTTAGATAACAGATCATAAAGTGAGTTAGAGTTTTTATATGGCAAATTCTCAAGTGTGATGAAAACAGCATAACAGAAAATTAAGAGAGCTAGGTCAACTGTAGATCTTGTTCAGATGAAACATTTCAAGTACATACTTACTGTAGCAATAAGACAATGTCTAATTAGTTCATAAAGAAAAATACATACTGTATGTGGCCATTTGAATTTCCCCTTGGGATTAATAAAGTATCTATCTATCTATCTTTCTATCTATCTCTGTGATTGCCTCTCAGAATTTCAGTTAAACAAGATGTGTTAGCTACATCTGTGCTACTCTTCTTGCCAAACAGGTGCAAAACAGAGGAATTAAGCACTGCTATTAATGCCATGCCTGGCAAGGATTCAGCTCTTCATTTTACTTTTCTTCTTTTGCTGCTCTAATATTTGGAAACCACAGGGACAATATGCCAAGCGTCTTAGGGTTGACTATTGTCTCCACACTTTTTCACTGTAGTAATATTATATTGTAGTCTGGTTGCCACAACATATAGAAGTCGGCAGTAGTATCATTGCACTTTTTTTACTTGTAAGTGCCCTCATCAGATACAGGGTTATCGTATGACCAAGTTCTTAATAACTGTCTAACTTTTTACTGTGCTCCTTATAAGAAGAGATGTGTGTTTTGCTAATATTATGTATCAGAAGTTCAGCTTAGTTTATATTTTACTTTATTAAAGGAATCAGTTGTGGCCTGCAGGTGGCACTGAACTCCCCAAATCCAACACGGACAAATGCAAGGCAGAAGTTCAGCACACCACATGGCTCTTATTTCGCTGTGGGAAATTCTTCCCAGTCATTTCCCACAATAAAGCACAGTACAGTATACAGGTTCCAATAAGCACAAATACAGCTCACAGCACCTTTTTTCTTCTTCTCTTTCTATCTTTCTTTTTCTTTCTCTCTTTCTCTCCTCTGCCTCCACTTCTCCCAGCAAGCGTCATCCTCTTCCTTACAACTCTAGCTCCTGGAGTACTGGCAGCTGGCTTCTTTTATTTTGTGGCTGGTTAGTGTGGTCTGAAAGCACTTTCAGGTGAGGCGAAAGATCGACAAAGTTGGGATCCGCAGTCCCTGCTGCACCCCCTGGCGGAACCCAACAGGTCTGTGCCGAACTCCAACTTTCTCAATGGGGGAAAATACCACCAACTTTACCAGTCAAGATTCCAGCCCATCAATGCCCTCCATTACTATATATATATATTATACTAGCTGTGTAAGCCTGTGCTATAAAAAGCACAGGGTCCTAGAAACTATTGAAATCGTCAGAAAAAAAAATTGAAATGTAGAGATGTCAGGTAATTGAAAGGAACTACTCTGGGCATCTCTCTCCTAGAAGGTTTCGTGTTGCTGACGTGCTCGCATTGTTTGTGCATTAGCAGCTAAGTGACTATCTTTCTTCGGATGTTTCCTTTTGCTGATGTGCTCACCTCGCTTCTGTATTAGCCGCTAAGCGAGTGACTCTTTATTCAGTGGTTTTGCTTTTCAAACATGCTGCCCTCACTTGTGTATCCTCGGAGGTGAAGCCCTTATTCTGACTCCACCTCTCACTTTCGGGCCGGACAGACACACACACTTCCACATGTAGACATTTATATATAAGATTTTTATATTGCCATGGCTGCAATGGCCATCTGAATGTTCACATTTATCTGGTGGAATACAAAAAACCTCATCCTTCTTTTTGTTGTCAAACCTTAATCAGAGGATTGTGCTAAATGTGCAATCCATGTGGAAAAAAATCAGTCAATCACTGCATGCCTGACACTATCCTTGCTGCATATGAGCAGCGAGCTTTGGCAACATTCTTAAGCAAGATCAAATGGCCTTTGTCATTAATTTACTTCAGGCTGGCTCATTCTTTGTCAGGTAATCAGCTGTCTTTGTGGCATCCAGCAGTTTATACCATAGGAAGAAGGCTGTTGTAGTATAAAAAGAAATGCCATTGAAGTTAAGAATTAATGCAATTTCAATTCTTGATGGATTATGTGCTGTATAACTTAACAATGCTCATAATTTTATTTTAATCAGTATTAAGCATAGATTTCCTTTCATATTTATATTGTTTTAAATTACTGCCTTTAATCAATTTAGAGATATCTAGAAATAGTAAAAAAATGTTCGTCTAAGCTTCCTGCATGGCTTGATTCCAGGAAAATATTTGGCAAACAAGGTCATGGCAAAGAGGACATATTTGCTGCAAAAATGCTTTGACGAATTTCGCCAATCAACAGTTGTGACTAGTTTAAGAATATATAAACTTAGTGAGTTTCTTTACTTCATTATGTTTTGCTGCTCAGCATCTTGTGATGTGAATTTTGTGTGTTATGATTTTAAGGTCAGATAGATATTTATACAAAAGGCAGCAATCTTTTGTAAAGAAAATTATTGAAAGAGGAAATAGCAACCTGTATTATATGCCATTTAGAATATTTGTAACACTGCATTTTGAGCAATACAACAATTCTGTGATGAAATTAAGCAATAAATGAAGAAAATTATTTTTTGGTAAGCTGTACCTAATAATTCACCTCATATTACTGCACACAAATGATTAAAGAATGTATATGTATGTTTTTATTTATAGTGATTCATATAACATAAAATACAAATAAAAACACTTCAGATTTTCTTTTATTGTATTCTTCCCTATAGCCCTAATTTCCAATTTTATTTCAAAGTGTTTTCTAAAACAAATAACAGATTCACAGCAGTTGAAGATTTTGATAAGAATCTATTATTGTCTCTCTGTGAAATGCTTAAAATGCTCTTTTGAGACAAACAATCTTTAAAGGGCTGAATGGCCTTTTAGTGCTCTTAACTTTCCGTATATTTTTACATTCAGCAGGGGCCTCCTAGTCTGCACCATCACACTTTCAACGCTTATTATCTCATTGAACTGAAAAAGCAAGTCCATCCATCTCTGAATGTCCAAAAGAGATTTTAATGAGCAATCCATTATTTTAAATATTATCGAAAAAGCCAGCTCTACTGTATTCACACAAAATTGTATTCTGCAGTGTTGAATGTCAGCAGCTGCATATAAAATTGGCAGTGTCATCCGCAGTACACTGTTACACTTAAATGGATTTATAAAATATTTTGGTCATGCTTAACTCAGCTGTACATCTATGATGCCTACTGTGTTGCTACAGTTCATCTGTCTGTGTTACCTTATTTATTTTATTTACTTATATGTCTATGACAATGGCTCCCTCATTTTTACTGAAAATAAGTGCTTTTCTGATGGTAATCACAATGCATTTACATACAGTATACTGAATACAGGAGAAAAAACTGGGTATAGAACTATTTCTTACTACTATAATTATCTTTTAAAATACACTCATTATGGCCTTGTACTGCATTTTTAAAGAATGAGTGACTTTCCTTTCAATAAGAAGAATTCATATTAAACATGCTATGATTACCGATATACTGAGATATCTAACACATAAGTCCATTTAAAACTTATGAAAGATGAGGATCCAGCAATAAAATAAAATAAAATAACAGACATAATGTGGAAATGAGCCCTAAAAGGAATGTCAGCCTTATACCATGCTGGACATTGAAGTTTTTGGACTACAAGACTATATGGCAAAATCAGTTCATGTCAAACATTTGAACAAATATAAATATCAATCAGTGGTCTCAAAGAACCTCAAATAATATAACGAAGTATCATCTTGTCAAGATAAACTTTTTTTCTATCCATATTCCTGGTGTTCCTCAAAAATTGGTTCATGTTAAACGTACCCTGCAGCTTTATCTGTAATCCCTTCCATCCCTTAATACAATGGCTGGCATGGTGGCAAAACTGAATGCATTGTTCTAAGTTCCTGGCTTGTGTGGCCTCAGCACAGTGCTGGTTGTTCAACTTGTAGTTCCCAAGACATGCTGCCAAGAAATTGAAAACTTTAAATGTATTTTGTGGCCCACCATAGACTGGAGAATCATCCATGCATTTTTCTTGCATGTCCACTTTATAATTAAATACTAATGTCTATGTGTGTCCAGTCCCTATGGGAAACCTAATTAGTCTGTTTGGCTTTAATCTTTCCTCATAATTCATCACCTGTAGCCCTGGAATCAGCCTAGTTGCTCTTCTCTGGACCATTTCTAGCGCTGCTATGTCCTTTTTGTAGCCTGGAGACCAAAACTGCACACAATACTCCAGATGAAGCTGCACCAGTGCATTATAAAGCTGGAGCATAACTTCCTTGGACTTGTACTCTGCACATTGTGCCACACAACCTAACATTCTGTTTGCTTTCTTAATGGCTTATGAGCACTATCTGGAATAAATTCTCAGAAAAATGGGAGTTCAGAGCATTTGTTATTTTACTGTCTGTATTATTCAATTCCCCTTTACTATTCCTGATGCACTTCACCTCTTCCTTAACTGTTCGTTTACTACTAAAATACTGAAAGAATCTCTTTGGGTCATCTTTTGTCTTATCCGCTATATTCCTCTCTAACTGCCTTTTATCCTCTCTAATATCCTTCTTAATGGTTGTCCTCATGTTCTCATATGCCCTACGATTCACTTTGGAGTTATTAGTCTTATATGCCTTATGCAGCTGTTTTTCCTTTTCAGCTTCTTTTTAAACTCTTTATTAACCCACTGTGGAGCTTTTAAAATTTCCTACTAATTCCATGTTTACATATGTACCTGTCCCTCATTACATGCAAAATGTTTTACACCTGTGCCACTGCTCCTTGCCTGTCCAAACAACTTAAAAGCTTATCCCAGTCTGTCTTCCTTAGACTTTGCCTCATCTGCTCACAATTTGCTTTACCAATGTTAAACTTAACAGTTTTAGACTCTTTCAGAACACTGACAATTGTAATTTATTATGGTCACTAGAGCCTAGTGGTTCAATCAACTGTACACCCTCATTTATATCCTGATTATTACAAAATACTAAATCCGGACAGGCTTCATCCCATATTAGAGTTTTAACATACTGTGTTTTTAAAATACAGTCACTGATTATTTCTAAAAACTCCTGCTATTGTGCTCCACTATTTGCAATCTTTATCCCTTTTAATGGTCGGGTAGTTAAAGTCTCCCATGACTATAATATCCCCCTGTAAACTTGCCTTTTTAATATTACTCAAAAAATCTGCGATGAAATTACTTTCTGCATTGGGTAGTCTATAACACACTCCTAAAATAAGGCCTCTTTCACTAATGCTTTCCAGGCAAAGCCACATTTTCTCACTAAGATGGGGCTCATGGTCCAACTGAAAAGGAGTTGTATTTAAATTATGTGTGGCATAAGCAGCAGCCCTAACTCATTTTCTGTTCTGTCTATCCTTCCTAAAAAACGTGTATCCCTCTACTTATCCCTATCTTTGTTATTTAGCCAGGTTTCCAGTATTGCAATAATATCATAATTATGCTCCTAATTAGACAAGTCTGACTCACTTGTTTTATTTTTTGCTACTTCTAGCATTAACACTAGAATTACCAGAGCCTACGAGAAAACTCATAAATCCGGCCCACCTTAAATCCTTTCTCACCTCTCCGTCAGCGTCTTTTGTCCTGTAAATGTGTCGCTGACAGCAAGCAGCCTGCTATCCCATCCCCCCGCCCACCACCACAGTTCAATTCGCAAAGAAGTTTCTCAGTGTTTATCTTCGAGTGAAGTGCTGGAGCTTTATAGGGTAAAAAAGTACATAGTCATTTGGAATACATACATTTCATGTGTGTTCAGTGTCATCAACAATCTCTGTAAAAACATTGTTAACACAGAAATGTTTTTCATGTTTTAGTAATAATTGACAAAATGTAGACATGAAATGTATAATGTGTGAAGCCTGAAATACAAATATGAAATAAACACTTTCACAAAAAGTACAAGTATAACAAAACAAGTGCACTTTTATTCAAGAATTTAACTGAAGAAAAAAGAAAGCATGCACACTATCGTATCAACCGCCTACCATAACCTGCTTTCTTTTTTCTTCATTTATATTCTTAAATAAAAGTGCACTTGTTTTGTTATACTTGTACCTTTTGTGAAAGTGTTTATTTGATATTTTAACTTCAGGCTTCACACATTATATGGTCCTTGGGTGGGTGTGTGTGGGAACTGTTAACATTTGAATGTGATGATTGTATATAAAAAAACAAAAACAAAAAAAAAACGCAGTCACGTCATGATTACAACCGCATGAAGGTATGCAAATGAATATAATGTTGCATTAGTGCAACAATGTTTTCCAAAATGTACAATACAGGTCATAAAATGAATTATTCCAATTGTCATATACAGGCAGTCCCCGGGTTACGTACGAGATAGGGAACTGCCCCCATTCAACAGACAGCCATCTGAGGCACACTACAATGCTACCCCCCGCCACCCCATTCACCCTCAATGGCCTCCGTTCAGCCACAACAGGCTCACTGCTTTCAGCAACACCACCGCCCACCGAGACTGAACGAGGCAACTGTGTGTGGTGAGTGGGCAGTGAAATCGCTTGCTGCCGGGAGCCGCCCTAGGGACACTACACTGCGCAAGCAGCGAAATCACCCCCCTCCAGCCACTGCTTGCAATATCCCTAGGCTGAAGATAACGGAGCGGCAGTTACTGAGGCGCATGCGTCGCAGCTGTGGCCCCATTCGTATGTCGTAGGTCGGATGTCTGTAGCCTGGGGACTACCTGTATACCTAAGTCTCTATTTTTGTCCGTGTGTCTTTGACATCATGGATCAGAAGGTGCATACTAATTCAGCGTGAGCAGGAACACTCAAGAATAAAACTGAATAAAAAAAATTCAAATCCACAGTCAATCTCAGCCATGCACACTACTCACATCCACGTTCACAGTTTTCCAAGTCTCACAAGATCTGACACGGTTTTCAAGTAAAGAGGGGGTGTAACAAAACAAGTTTGTACCACATCTTTATCTTAAAACGGTGTCAGATCGGTGGGGGGTGGGGGGGGGGGGGGGGTTGCTGGGTGTGGAAGCTTGAATGTGAGTGAGAGAATAAAATTGGAAAAAAAACTTTGATAAGTACTATAAATTTACATACGCAAATCAAATGTATGTTTTTATTGTATGACATAAACAATAAGAGGAGCTCACTACTGTGACAGATATGGGGCGCTATCGCTCCCTTGAACCCCTGTCCACGACTCCAAACACCAGGTAAAAGTCCAATACTCGACTTTATTAAATCTCCACAGTGCACAAAGCACCCTCTCCTCCACTATACTCATATAATCACAATAATACAAACAATAAACCAATCCTCCACTCCCAGACGCGTTGCCACCCTTCCACCCAGCTCAGCTCGCCGTCTGGGAGCTCCCATAGTCCTTTTATATTCCCTGCCCTGGAAGCGTTCCAATCCCCAGTCCATGTGACTCTCAATCACTTCCGGGTCAGGTACAAGTCCTTTCTTTTCACCCCTGGAGCTCGTCGCTCTTCCTCTGACTCACTTCTGGGTTATAGGGCACGAAGAGGTCCTCCCTGCAGCTCCCTCTTGCAGCCCCTGTGGTATCCAGCAGGGTCTTGTATAAAAACTACATGTCCCATGACTCCCTGCTGGTCTTCGGGGCACCTCCATACTGCAGGGAGGGCTCCATCTGGCGGCCTGGGGGTATTGGCCAGGATGACAAGCCGGCCACATCTCACACTACTCAAAATGGTAAACACACTATATAATAAAACACTACTGTATTTGTGTGCGTGTTTGTGTGTCTCATCTGTCTGAGCAAGCTGATTGCTCAGTTTGGATTTAGTCCTACTGGTCTCTTTGGCTTTGGTGGCTCATTGGTAAGAATGATGACACAATACGTTAGGGGGTGTTGTTCAATTCCTGTTTGTGACACTTTTTTATTATTTTTACAAAAAAGGAGTTGAAATGAGGCATTTCAACAACAACAAAGCAAATAATATACTGAGCGACTGGTCACTAAGGTAGTATTTGCAAAAAATATAAATCATTTTTTTACAGGGGTAATGGAGTGCCACTGGCCATTGGTGGTAGTCAAAATGCAGGAAATAGATGAAAAATGCACCTCAAAATAAGAAAGTCTGAAAAGCAGGCTTTATAGTAAAGCAATTGAGATAGGAAGCACCAGGCAAGATAGATTGAGACCCACAAGGATACTGGGGAAGTGTGTAGGGTGAACATTGAAGACAAGAGAGATTAACATTTTAAAAATTTATTCTATTACCAATCTTAGACTATATATATTACACATGTTACCTGTCAGTCTATCAGTATCTGTGTCCTGAACTGTAAGAAGTTGGCATGGATGCCACTAGTATTAAATGGAAGCGTAGATGGTGAAAATAAATATGTTATAAATATGTAATAAACACATCTAGTGTTAAAGACAGTAAAAAGTACACACAATAGGAAAAAGCAACTGCAGGATAATTTAACATCCATGCTGAACTATGCAAAGTGTCTTGTGTCTTTTTAATTAACAATAGATGTTAATCTATTGTTAATAGATGTGCTGGATGTTAATTACCCAGCACAGTCTCCTAATCATTATCAACAACCATTAAAGTTCGGCTGCATTTTATATGTAATAGAGTACTTACATGCAAGCAGGTGTCTAGTTCAGATTAATTCCTGTGTTACTCAGAATGTTATGACAGACACATCTACTGTATGTACTGCTCCCTATGTGACGTTATGGTTTTACCACCAGAGAAAAAACTTTATGCCACAAAAGCCAACATATACGGCATGAACATCCTGCATATTCTTAAAACGGTTCTTGTTTTGCCTTTCATCTACTATAAAGCCAAATGCCTGACTACAGTAACAAAAAAACTCAAATATTTTATCACATCTTCTCGGTTGAGGTCTCAGTTACTGGGCTAAGTGGTCTATTTGTAAACTGTGAATACCTACACTTGAAAGACTAAAAAAGAAATAACTTAATTACTGTCTTCAGTATTGCCTTTTCGTGTGATAGAGAATTCTTACCTGCCTCCCGCTGAATGAGTTTAATACAGCACACAACACTGTCAACATGAATGTCATTTCTAAATTGTTATGAAGTGCTCCCAACAAATGATTAACAAATTTTGTAGGTTGCCTGTATGCTTATTATATGTGGTTTTTACTCCCATATACATTTTTTTTCTCACATTTAACAGATAAGACTAAATTGCCAGACATGACCAGGTGGAAATGTTTGTATGCTAAGATGGGCTAGCAACTCTGCCTTATCCCGTATGCTACTTGAATATTACATTAGATTAGATTTGATAAAGCTTTATTAATCCTATGGAGAAATGCAAAAGCATACAGCAGCAGAAACATAAAAAACACAAATAGAGACTCATAGGACAGATAATACAACCAATTGATAGTGTGGAATATGGCCCAGACACAGACAGGTAGACATGTTTAATTCACCCACACACATTTATTTACAAGTCCTAATATTTACAAAAGTGCAACACAACCCCAAACAACTCCCCCAAAAGTCCAGGCCTCTACTCAATGCCTTCTTCAGGCCGCCTCCACTCCTCTCCACCAAGCTCTGCCCTTCTACTCACCCGACTCCAGCCAATAAATGGAGGGATGCGGCCCCTTTTATCCCCACCTGGATGTGCTCCTGGTGCCTCCCAGTAATCTTCCGCTGGCACTCCCCAGTGTGGCGAAAGTACCAGCTGCGCACCAGGAAGCACTCCGGGTGTCCCTGGTCTTCTTCCCCCCAGCACTTCTGGGTGTGGCGGAAATGCTGAGGGCCAGGGCTCCTCAGGCATTCAGGCGCCCCCTGGCGGTGACCATGGTCCCCTATATGGTTGATCTTTAAGCTTTGTTCCCATGGTCCACAAAGCCACCAGGGCGGTCACCCCCACGTGGTCTGTAGGAGGCGTAAGCCCTCCTCCGGTCCTCCTGGGCCTCCCGGCTGGGTACCACCCCCAGCCACTCGCCACAATAGATAGATAGAGAGATAGATAGAGAGATAAATAGATCAATGTAATGAGTACATCTAAAAACATGCAGGTTAAGTGGATTGGCAATAGTAAATTGCGCCTAGACTATGGTTGGTGTGTGTGTGTCAGTGTTCACCCTGTGATGAACTGGCAACCTGTCCAGGGTTTGTTCCTGCCTTGTGCCTTAGCTGGGATAGGTTCCAGATTCCACGACCCTGTTCAGGACTAAGTGGGTTAGGAAATGACTCACTGACTAACAGTAGGCAAGAGAGAGCCCCTTTGGTACTTTTTAACACACTGTGGTGGAATGAGTCTTTGGCTACAAATGCTACAAGAGAGCACCTCCTGGAGGGAATGGTGGGGATTTTTCATGATTGCCTTCAATTTTACCATAATTCTCTTTTCCACAACAGCTTCCAGTGTGTCCAGGGCTTGAACTGTGATAAAAGAAGGGTTTTCCGATAAGTTTCTTCAGGCATTGTGCTTCTTTTGTGCTCAGGATGCGTCGCCAAGAGACTGCAGCGTAGAACACCACACTGGCTACTCTGCACTGGTAGAGCATTTCCAGAAACTTGCTGCACACATCAAAAGACCTGAATCTCCATAGCAAGTACAGTCTGCTCTGACCCTCCTTGTACAGTCACTAGTTTGTTATTTATGTGAACTTGCAGGTTCTAGTAGCTCTGCAGCAATTCTACATCCTCCCCCTGAATGGTGACTGGTCTTAAAGTCTTTTTGGTATGTCTACCGCCAGCTCTTTTGTCTTGCTGATGTTGAGTTGCAGGTTGTTGTCACACAGTCCCTCAGCCTCACAAACTGGGGGGTACAGGGTGACGGTTTGGGGATTGGGTAGTTTCCTGAATATAGATTTTGCATTGTTATTTGAGCTTGTGGCATGAAAACATCTTAGAATTATAATGCTATTATGAATGTCTCCAAATCCAAATTTAAAATCAAGACAACCCTTCTAAAGCCAGTCAAGCCAACCCTTCTATGTTGGTGTGGATGGAAACATCCACTTTCAAAGAAGCCCTACAAAGCAAAAGTCAGACCAGTGGAATGCAGACCTGTTTTTATGTGAAGCAACCAGTGATAATGCTCTAAGATGCTTTGATTTAAGTCAAATGTTTTCCATCAGTATTTGAGATGAGATGGAAAATGTTAAGGAGCTGTAATTTTGTTATGTTCTAATTGTAATTAGGCTGTAAGAACACTGTGGGCCCTAGCTGATCAAGGCTATATGAGAATCAGAGCCAATAAGTCACACTTTCACTGGACCATGAAGTGGAAAATAACAAGGCATATGTGGGGTAAGAATTTAAATTTATATGTAAATCTTGTGTATGAAATTAACACAGGGCAGACTGGTATATACTATTTTGTTTAATTTTCAAATGAAAAACTTGACGTTGTTAACTGTTTTCATTAATCGTTTCATAAGGTAATGTAAGGGCCAATAAATAGCATTTGATGTTTACAGGTAGAAAACTATTTGCTCCAGGTTCATAACTAATGAAGAGAAGGTTAAAATTACATCTAAATTCACCTTCATTCGCTAGTCAAAACTAAAAGAAACTCCAATAGGCTGGTTGACATACTGGATTATTAGTCCTGAAGTGGTCATCTTTATGAAAATGACAATACTGAAAAAATTCTAAAATGGCATTCTTTCATCACGTGAAACACTTCCCAGTAGTATATCGGGAAACAGATTTGCTTTACTGACACTCCAGTGTTTCTTTTCTCTTCATTGTCAAAAGGTTTTTAACCAAAAATATTAGGGAAAGAGGTCTTATTGGAGTGTCTAGATGGAATGTAAGCATAGGATTTATATTGAAGGTATGTAAAGCCACTGAAAATGTTGTTAAAAATGAAGTACATATTGATGTAACACCAGAGTTTAATTTTAAACATTTAGAGTTGTTTTTCACGCTTTTTTGTATTGAAGCAAACAAATTCTCTTTTATGCTGATTCATTTCAGAGATACACTGCACTGTTAACATTTGTTTTTTTTTTTTTTTTTCTTTTTTAACACACTCAGCTAGAAAGGTTTTTTTTGGGTTATATGTTACTAACATCACTAAATTAAAACCTCCAATATTGATGTCCACATTCCTACTTTGACATAATATATATTGCATTACCTGTAAAAATATGACCTTAACATGAACTACTACTTCTCGGTAATGTAAAATAATAATTACTAGCCACAAATCTACATTACCTGAGGAGTACTGAACCAAAACAAGAACTTTTATTCACATTTCTTCAAGCAGTCCAGTGATGAAGAATCAATTATCATAAAGGTCAAATTACCCTTGAGACACGATGTGCATGATTTTAGTGTTCACTGTCTTTTGCAAAAGTCACCTGCCATAAATCTCTAGGAGGTTCTGTTTGATTTCATTTTTTAAGGTTATTTTATTTTTCTCCAAAATAATGAAAACGTCTAACTGTCCATCAACATAGCTTTCCATTTTCAAGGTTACAGCCTTCAAATTGAAATTGAATTATAACCATGGTCTTTTCATATGTCATTCTTGGCATAACATGTTTAATCCTATTGAGAATGTGCATGAATCTGCCCTTTGAAGCCATTTCTAACTCATTTTTTTATTCCAAATCCCGCTCAGACCTGCCATTTCATATCTGTTTTATTTTCTCAAGTGAGTCATGATCAAAACCTAACGTTGGCTCAGCTGAGGTTGCTATAAAATGCTTCTCTTCATCATCCACATTTATTGCTCATTTAAGGCTGAAAATCAATATGTACCAGACAAGCCTTATTGGTTCTTCACTGTATGCTAGAATAGCTCTTAAAAATTAACAAGTCCCTTTATAGATCAGACTTTATTTGAAGAATGACTTTGGCTTAGCCATTTGGGTTATTATAGCATATGCGCCTCTGCTTGGGAGCATAATCTGCCTTGATTAATGTTTCTGTAAAGAAATAGGCTAAAGTTTCTTGGAAAAAGTCTCAAGAGAGGAATTATTCCTTATTTATTGTGTCCCACTAAACAATTTCACCTTCTGTCTATAGTAAATTCCTGCTCCCAGTTACTTCATGTAATATAAGACAGAAGGATATGTGACAGCATTAAAACACTGGACTAAAGTCAACATAAGAGCACCTCACACATATCATAAAACAACAGCTCACACTGCAAACATGTAACTGTATGATTAATTACATGTGATTAAAATAAATGGCCTTTAGGAATCTCAGAGTGTAGCTTTAGTTGGTTTAACCATAAATGGTTACAGTTCATGCCATCAGAAATTACTGCCAGATGGCTCACTTGGTATTTCTCATTTTAATGTAATAAAAATAAAAAGCTGGTATATATTAAGGGAAAATATTTTATATTAAAGCAATGTTGTACTGTAGCTTTGGTTAAGGAGATACAAAATATAAAAGACAGTAATTTTAAATTTACAAAACATATTTTCTCTATAGTACAGTAACACTCTCTTGGATCGATGACTGCCTTTTCAAAACCTGTTTTTGGAATTATGGTTAAAAGTGAGGTTGTAAAATCTAATACACAAAATTATGCATCGAGGTAACTTGTGAATTCTGTCTCTGCGTAAAACTTGCACTCTGGTCTACCACAAATACTTCAATGTAGATTTATTTACTTTTGATTTTGGCTGGAGTTGAATTGCTTCATGCTTCTGCGTTCTAGTACATAAATGTGAGATCTCCAATCACACAGCTTTAAGTCATATTTTCAGTTATCACTTTTTGAATCAACATTATAAACAATTTTTACATTTTGTATGATTTATGTGAGCTGACCTTTGACACTAATCACAATACAACATATTAGTTGACATCCAATTTCCACGTTGTTATATTCTTACATAAATGCTTCACGTACGTTTTGGGGCACGGTGCGATCCTGAAAGTCAGAGAATTTTGTTTAATGAAAGCAGGATGGTGCTTGTGCTTAATCAAGTACTGAGTGTCTTGTTTTATTACCTTCATTTTCCAGACAAATATATATTTAGCACAGTATACTTAAATAATTTAGATAATTCAAGACATAAACAAGACAATTGATGGGAAACTGAAAAATAGCAGAACCAATAAGAAGCAGCAATTATCAAAAGACATATGGCAATGTATTTTTACAGTCCCAAAGAGCTGCACAAAGCTCAATGATCACCAGACAAGTGCCACGCACCATCAGTGTCACCACTGCATTACTGTCACCAGAGACCAGTATTCCATTTGCTGGAGGAAAATGATGGAAGTGACTATGAAGTGAGACATGCACTGCCTTGTCTGGCATTAACCATCTTTAACATATAAGAGGAGAGTATCTATTTTGTAGTCAGTCCAATTCCCAAAAAAATTCAAAAGGCAAATCTTACAAAACAAATTTTGTTCACTTGCGTCGACTTCACCATATCTAAAATGAGGACAATATGATGCTTTGTATACTGAAAAGTGCAATTTCAAGGATTTATTTACACATAAGCAGATCTGCAAAAGCAAAAAGTATAGAAAATAAAAATCTATAACAGCACACACTGCTTTTGATTTTACATTTAAATTAATTAGGAAGACTGCTCAGCTTTAGACAGTATTGTAGAAAATGAAGCATCAAATAATTTGCCTTTATAACTATAAAGTACACATTTTCAAAACCATTCGTATGTAATGGTGTAAAAAAAGGATCAAATCACCAGCAATCAAATGTAAATCACTTATTTTATCTTTCTAATGTATGATTATTCCAAAAATATCTGAAATATCTGAAATCTGTAGAATGTGAACTTTATTTTTTCTCATCGCAAGAGATTATCTAGAGTTACAAAAATTAATTCATGTATGGGTTGCATTGATACAACACTCTTTAAGGCAAGATTGTGGAAAAGCTGGTAAGATTTGCTGACACAATCAAGGTGTATTAATGGCATAATAATAACAGTAGACAAAGAGGCTTTTTCTCTCTGAACACTTTCGGCCATATCTTATAGATTTTGGCCTGCTGATCACAAATATCACCCTAATATTTTCCTATCATGTATTATACAATACAACTACAAGTGGAATATCTTTGGAGATCTAAAAGTAGTGACACTGCTACTAGGAATGCATTATGGATATACCAAATATTTCTGTTTCGTTCGAATGGGACGGCCATGTTAAAATTCTTATTTCATAAATATTGATTTTCTTAATACACTTAACACTTACAGTACTTCAGCCAGTTTGAAGAAAAGATGTGCTGATCAACTGATGCATGTTCTTAAAGACATTTATAAGTCCTCCCTGAGGCAAGCCATCATACCTCCATGCTTCAAGGCCACTACTATCATACCATTGTCAAAGAAGTCACCAGCACCAGTGCTCAATGACTATCTCCCTATAGCACTCATCCCACCTCAGTGCTTTGAAAGGCTGGTCAAGGACCATATAACATACAAGCTCCCTGCAGTGTTTCATCCACTTCAGTTTACATACTGTCCTAACCGCTCCATCGATAACAACATTCCATCTGACCTTAGCCCATCTGGAAAAAAAGAATGGTTATGCACAGCTGTTCTTTATTGACCTCAGCTTCACTTTTAATACAGTTAATGCCCAGCACTTGGTAAGAAAACTTGACCCACTAGGCATCAACTGGATATTGGACATCCTCGCAGACAGACCCCAGACAGTGTTTGTTAGAAAAAATATCTCTGAGACCATCACCATGAACACTGGAGTCCCCAATGCTGTGTTCTGAGCCCTCTGTTGTTCAGTTTGATGACTGTTGTGCCAGTCATAACTTGAATCATATGATGAAATTTGCAAACAACACAATGGTGGCGGGTCTCATCAATAACAATGATGACTCGGCCTACAGAGATGAAGTGAACCAACTCATTCTCTAGTGTGACAACAACAAACTGTCACCGAACATCAACAAGAAGAAGGAGATCATTGTTGACTTCAAGAGGACGCACACAGCACAAACTCCACTTATAATACATAGCAACGCTGTGGAGTCAGGAAGAAGCACCAAGTTCTTGGGGGTGCACATCACAGATGACCTGACATGGACTTCAAACACTACCTCCCATGTCTAGAAGACACAGCAGCACCTTCACTTTCTGAGATGAACGGGGAGTGTAAACCTCTCCACTACTGTCCTCACAACATTCTGCAAAGGTGCTATAGAGAGCATCTTGACCAGCGGCCTCACAGACCTATATGGCAGCTGCACTGTTTTGGATCAGAAGTCCCTACAGAGAGTAGTGAGGATGGCAGAGGAAATCATCCATACCACCCTCCCATCTATACAAGATCTGTAATTGTCACGCTGCCCTAGAAGAGCTACCAAGATAATCAGAGAAACCACCCACCCAACCCAAGGACTGATCACACTTTTGCCCTCTGGCAAATGCTACCGGAGAATGTGGTGCATGACCGCCAGACTCAGTAGGAGTTCCTCCCCACAGACCATCACACTACTTAACTCCCTCTAACAACAAATAACATGCTGACCTATTGGGACCGTTAAATTCCTGAATACACACACAGACTGTTTGAACACATATATTCGGAAAATCATATCTCTTATGTCTGTGCATTATGTTAATGTTTTTTATCACTTGAACACTTTACAACTATTCACCAATGTGTCTTTTGGATTATATATATATTCTGTCTGTCTATGCTGTCTATTATGTCTATCTGCTGTTGTATAATGTGAACTTGTCTTTATGTTTATGTTAGTGCATTGAGCCTAGAGAAATGCAATGTCATTTAGCTGTGCAATCATCGTATAATATGAATGACAATAAAGTAAATCCATCCCTCCTTACAAACCTGCTCCATAAGCATTTGGTTCCAGGGCAGAAAAGTGTGGCAAATAAACCTCTTGTTGACCCAACAAAGATATTTTGCCTCCTATTCATATAAAACTTTAAAGAAAGTGAAGGAAAAGGATTTAGATATTTGAGATGGATGTTTTCACGAATAACTGATGCCAAGCCTAAGAAAGGCATTTTTGTTAGTCCACAAAGCAGACACAACAGGGATGTTGTTGAGAATTTATTGGCTACTACAGAGGCCCAGGTGGTTGTCAACATGTTTTAAGCATACAAAAAAATGAAGTGCAGCAATGAAAATGAATCTTTAAGTGGAGTTAAGTATGATGAAGTAGACAAACATTTCAGTTACAAACAGGGTATTCTGCACTAATGGACATGGCTCCTAATAATAAATTACATATTAAAGTTACTCAGATCATGATCAAACCATGTACAGTATGTAGAAGATTTGAGCTTAAGAATATTTAAAAAGACTCTTGGCTGATTCTGGGTCTGTCCACTGATATTGTCTTTCCTAATGTGTGAACAGCAACCTTATCTTAATGTTCATCCTTATATTAAATGTGAACATGATTAATCTCCTAAAGAAACTGATAAGGTAGTAGTGAAAACTGTGCCCAGTCCCTGGCAATATTGCCATTGATCCTGTCAATTACAACAATGTAGTCTGTATGAGGGAGCTTATAGGTTTTACTAAATTCGAGAAAAATATGGCAGTAATAGAAAAAGAGAGACAGAAAAATGGATTTGTGCAATAATGGCTTCCTGTTGATAGACTGCAGTTTGAGTTGCCAATAGCAGAAGGAAGCCTTGTGTTACATAACTGGGACTGGAGACTGTGGAGTTAATGAATGATTAACCAATTGATATTCTCATATTTATAGTTATATTATAGGAAGTTACCATTGAAGTAGTTTTTTTGTTTGGCGTTATATTTAATATAAATACACATACATTCAGGCTGCAGTATAACACATGGTAGCTTTACCCTTCCTTATATAGTAGGGGAAATAAGTATTTAGTCCCCTGCTGAATTTGTAAGTTTGCTCACTTAAAAAGAAATGAACAGTCTCTAATTTTATGGTAGCTTCATTTTAATGCAGAGAGACAGAATATCAACCAAAAATCCAGAAAAAACACATTGCATAAAAGTTATAAATTGATTTGCATGTTATTGAATGAAATAAATATTTGATCCCCTTCAACCCAACCAGAGTTCTGGCTCCCACAGATAGGCTGTGTGCCCATGTTGGACACAGATTTCAATCAATCAATCAATCGATTAATTACAGATACTCCTGATCTCAACTTGTTACGTGTACAAATCACACCTATCCACAGGATCAATTTCTTCCTTCCTAACCTTTCCACCGTAATGGACAAGACCAAAAAGCTGTCAAAGGACGTCAGGGACAAGATTGTAGACCTGCACAAGGCTGGAATGGGCTACAAGCCCACCAGCAAGAAGTTTGGTGAGAAGATGACAACTGTTGGTGAAATTATTTGGAAATGGAAGAAATATAAAATGACCATCAATCACCCTCAGTCTGGAGGTCCATGCAAGATCTTGCCTCATGTGGTGAGGATGATCATGAGAAAAGTGAGGGATCAGCCCAAAACAACATGGGAGGAGCTTGATGATCTGAAGGCAGTTGGGACCACAGTCACCAAGAACACTATTGATAACACACTATGCTGTAATGGATTGATATCTTGGAAAGCCCGCAAGGTCCCCCTGCTCAAGAAGGCACATGTACAGGCCTGTATGTTCACTGGCAAACTTACTGTAAGACAGGCTGGATTTTTGGTTGATATTCTGTCTCTTTCCATTAAAATGAAACTACCATAAACAATACAGGCTGTTCATTTCTTAGTAAGTGAGCAAACTTACAAATTCAGCAGGGGATCAAATACTTGTTTCCCGCACTGTAACTAGTCACCTATTAGACTTGTATGATAGTAGCTTTCACTGAGAACATTTCAATATAACTAGCTGTTTGTGACAGACAACAACAACATTTATTTATATAGCACATTTTCATACAAACAGTAGCTCAAAGTGCTTGAGGTTTTTTCTTTTTTTTTATTTTGTGTTTAGAAGGCTCAGGATGCACTGCAGGGAATTGTTGACACGTAACCCTTGAACTGACACCATCTGGTGGTTTAATAGTCTGTCTTTAAGATTCTACAATCTATTTAATCCAATCTAAGGTTAATGAGGGCCTGAGGCTATTCTGGCAATATCAGGCAAAATGCAAGAACCAGCCCTGGACAAGTTGCCAGTCCACCACTGGTCCTACTCACGTGGGGCCAAAGTAGAGTCACCATTAAACTAGCACGCTCATATTTGGAGATGCGGGAGGAAATCTAGAGTACCTGGAGAAAAAGGCAGACATGAGTAGAATATGTAAACTCCACACAGGCAAGAACAGGTATGGGATTTAAACCCAACAGTCTAGATTCATGAAGCTGCAGCACTACCCACTGCTAAACAGACTTTCATTAACATAGCAACATAATCTTAAAAAGGCTTGAAGCCCAAAGATGCAGTGTTGACATTGTTTCTGGTATCGATCAGAAAGACAGACAGAAGCCCAATCTTCTAGCTAGGGATGATAGCCATTGTAAATAGATCGTACACTGCTCTGTAATTTACTTTTTAATCTTATGTGATTTCAACCCTTTTCACAGTACTCCCATTGCTGTTAAATAAATCATTTTGCTTTTAATTGAGTAATCCGGCCACACTTTTTCAGGTACCTGAAAACCAACCATTTATATAAATGTGATTACCCAACAATGTTTTCATTACATGGGTGTTTTCAATCAGAAAGTCAGCACTGATTGGCTATTACATTAAACTTGCTGTTGGCGTTTGTAAGATACAGTTATGAGAGTGGTGTTAGCCATTGAGAAACACACACACTTTGGCTTAATTTATGTTGTTCGGAAAGAAGCAACAGAAGGCACTGCAATTCCAAAACTGTTATATATGTGGTGCCATTTATAACATAATCCCCTCTAGAAATCACATTCCCTCAATACTAAAATACATACACAGTGTACCGAAATGTAATATTGCTGCATCCTAATCTTTATCTGCCTGAAAAATGCCTGAGCACATTTTAAGCTCAAGGGCCCATATTATTGTCTTATCATTGCTGTCTAAATGATAAATATTACAATTTTAAAATGAATTTATCATATTTAATTTTGGAACACTCATGCTCCTGAATTGGATTAACCTGGTTATGGAAATGGTGGATTGATGGATATTTTTATAATAACAGAGGAAGAAACACCATGATGAATTTTTAAAATACAGTATGTGCTGTAAATAATGAGCTTCATTCAGACAATATCATTTAATAAAGCCTTCACGAGCAAAAGGAAGCAAAACGGAAATGAACAATTTATACATGCAACACTGATTACTTTTTTAAAAATTCCGGTAAAAACAATGAAAACTGAATTACATTTCCTTAAATGATTCTAATTTACCTATTCTAAATTAATAATCCTCTTTAATAAAACCCCTGTGTGCATCCAGGTGTCCGTGTGTGTGTGTCTTCTGGTGAAGTGCGCATGCGTGGGGCCACACGGCACGTGTTCAGTCTCTTCCTGTGCATTCCCTGTGTGTGCTGAGAGAGAGAGAGACACAAACAGGTGCATGCGCGCGAGAGACAGACACACACACACAGGCGTGCACGAGAGTCAGACACACACACACACAGGTGTGCGCGAGACAGACACACACACGCAGGCGAGCGCGAGACAGACACAAACACACAGGCGCGCGCGAGACAGACTGACACACACACACACAGGCGCGCGCGAGACAGACAGACACACACGCAGGCGCGCGAGACAGACACACATGAGGCAGACACACACACACAGGCGAAAGCGAGACAGACACACGCACACACAGGCGCACGCGAGACAGACACACACACGAGAGAGAGACAGACACACAAACATGCGAGAGACTGACACACACACCAACGCAGGCCCGCAAGAGAGACACACACACACACAGGTGCGCACGTGCATTGTTGCAATGTTACTTTTCTTGGTTGTTTATTAAATTACGGATTTTTCAAATGTTTATTTTTTTCCCTGTGCTTAAAACTCATTAAAAAAAAAGTGTTTTTAGCGAGCGGGTCGTAAGGCTATAGCGCAAACTCTTGCAGTGTTAGTTTTCTCTGTTGTTTACATACAATCCTATGGGGGAAATTACTTCGGTTCACGACCAAATTGGGTTACATGGTCGTGAACCGAGGTTCCACTGTATTACTGCCAGACAAAATTACAGGCATTTTACGGAAATACAAACCAGTATTACTGAGAGAGAAAATTAAAGGCACACAATACAGTGACGCATATTACAGCCACATACAAGGTCCCTTGCCATTTAATATAGACTGTTCCTACTAATGTTTATGCACTACTGTTCTAGCGCCCGTTATTGTAATGGGTTTAATGTCTAATCTTTCTATAAAACACAATTTCATTATATTGTGATTTTGTGAGGAATTAAAACAGTTGCTATCAACACCTGTTCAGTACTCATGTAGGGTTGATGTGAATTCACTGGACGTTGCAGCCTATTTAAGGGGCATTGGGTACAACTGGGTGCCACACTATTACAAGGCAGATTGACACTAATTCATGCTGGGCCAATTCAGAGTTTCCAGTTAACGTAATATGGGCAGTTTGGGGATGTACTCAATGTTTCCAATATAGAAGTAAATAACATGAATCTAAAATCCACTTTAAATTATTTCATGGGTGCATGGCACAAGAGCTTGTCTATGTAGCATTGGATTCAAGGTACTAATCAAACCTTGGACAGGGCACCGATCCATCACACAGTACACTCACTCATACACAGCCAGTTTTAACGCTTTATAGGAGATGCTTGTTGGTGCCAGTCAAAACTTCAGCTGGCCATTACTCTGTAAAAAATAAAAGACAGCTGAAGAAACAAGCAGGTGGCTGGATATTCGTGAAGATCGCTACTCTCATTGAGCAGCATCACATACTATGGTATAAATGCACTACAGTACATCAAAGTTTTCATCAATAAAAAAGTAAAACATCTGTCTCCAGCTGATCATTACATATTATACTTACATTTGCAAAATATATTTTAAGAATTTAGGCAACAGTGGTAAATGATGTGATGCCTGAGTTCTTATGTAGATGAAATGTTTGCTAAAGTCAAAGAGGGGACATATTTTATGTGCCTTCATGCTTTTAACACTAGGTTTTCATTTTTTCAGATGTGCTTTTTTTTCAAACCACAGTGATTTGTGCTTCCAACTATGTAATTTGCAATGATTTCAGGCACCACAATTTTTCATTTTTCTTTTTGCAGTAGTACCACTTATCAATAAAACTGTATGCATATCAAGTAGACATTTACCTCTAAATGCTATTAATAATAAAAAAGCAAATACAAAAATAGGCACTGTATAAACTCTAAAATCCATTTTACAATCCCTGTGCACCAACCTGAATTAGCTCCTGCATTGACTGTGCTGCTGCTGCGATAAACTCTGGCTTCTGACCTTCTCTCTTGTAATCGACAGATCACCACACAGAAGTGCAGCTTTAAAACCTCTGCAGCACTGCATAACAGCGCACCATTAAACATCCTTGCTCTGCCATCTAACAATGAAGCTAAAGACCTTGCCGATGTGCTTTTGTCACAGGCTGCACAACCACAGAAGAAAGACCCGCCCACCGTTTCAAAGAGTTGTGCACTGTTTTAGGAACTTGGAAGTGGTCACTGGGGATAGTAATTTCAAAGGGAAGGCTATGTAACAGAAATGACCAATTGCATGAACCAGTGATATGTCACCCATAGTATGAACTGACATTCCATCACATGTGGCAGGGGTGCCCAGAAAATTTGCATGCCAGAAAAGTCTCAAACAGAATTCCAACTAGAACCACTTAAAAGAGCCAAGTAAAAGGCAGAAGATTCATTCTGGCACTTTTTCAAAAACGGTGTAGGATCTCGTATCCTCACAGATAAAAACTGCTATAGATTCTGTTATTTTTTTGGGCAGGAGGCTTGGAGCTACCCATCTTCTCCAGTGTAGATTGTTTAAGCTTTACTCATTTGGATGTTGACTGAGGTTACGTTTATGGGCGTCGTCATTAAAAATGATTTCTAAAATTTGTTGTGTTACAGTAATACTTAGCTTCTGAGCTGCACAGCTAACATACTGTATGGCCTTGCTTTTATGCAGTTGTTCTTTACCCATGCAGTGTTTGAATCCTTAGGAAGTCCACACATCTGATGTAAGTGTCGAAGGCATCAATCAGATAGTAAAGTGCTTTTTCCGTAGAAAGCCTTAACAGGCGCGTCAGTGAGATCTACAGGATTGGACGCCAAAAACGAAGATAAACAAAAATCTACAAATATTAATCAAGAAGCACAGATATTCACAAGGTCAGTCTTGAGACTTTAATAGTTTAATATTGAATCGTTTAAACGAAAAATAATGATTTATTGGAAAATCGATATTTTTACCCTGACCTACAGGACACCATCCGCTGTCTTATCGGGAGGATGTCTAGACACTGTCAGGAATGCACACAGGCATGTGGGGACCATACACACTACTGAGTAACATTATGAGTTGCAGGGGTGAAATTCACACAATTTGGATCAGCCTGTGACTCCCATTTTCGATTTTGATTTTTGGTGTGATGTTTAATCAAGCCCTGAATGGGTTGGTGATTTTGGTTTCCATTGACTATTGTTACATCATTTTGTTCTCAACAAAGTACATAGTATTACTCAATAAAAATGTTCCACTTGAATATTTCATTCATCTAGATCCAACAGAAAACATATCAAATGTTGAAAGTGAGACATTTTACCATTTCATGAAAATTATTTGCTCCTTTTTAATTTGATGGCACAAACACGTCTCAAAAAAGGAGGAAACAGCTGGAGGAACATTTTGAAACTAATTAGGACAACAGGCAACAGGTCAGTAACATAATTGGGTATAAAAAGAGCATCTTACAGAGTCTCTCAGAAGTAAAGATGGGCAGATGTTCATCAATCTGCAAAAAACTGTGTCTACAAATTGTGGAACAATTTTAGAATAATGTTTCTTAATGTAAAATTGCAAAGACTTTGAATATCTCATCATCTACGGTACATAATATCATTAAAAGATTCCAAGAATCTGGAGAAATCTCTGTGCGCAAGGAACAAGGCTGAAAATCAATATTGTATGCCCGTGATCTTCCAGAAATCATTGTCTGTGAACATAGTTGACCGTGCCATTCACAAATGCAGGTTAAAGCTCTATCATGCAGAGCAGAAGCCATATGTGAACATGATTCAAAAATGCTTCTGTCTTCTCTGCGCCAAAGCTCAGTTAAAATGGATTGAGGCAAAGTTAAAAACAGTACTGTGGTCAGATAAATCGAAATTTGAAATTCTTTTTCAAGTAGAAGGAGCATCCAGCTTATCATTACTCAGTTCAAAAGTCTGCATCTCTGATGTTACTGTATGTGAGTGCATTAGTGCCCATGGAATTGCCAGCTTGCACATCTGCAAAGACACCGTCAGTGCTTAAACGTACGTACAGGTTTTAGAGTAAAATATGCTCCCATCCAGACAACATCTTTTTCAGGGAAAGCTTTGCATATTTCAACAAGACAATGCTAAACTGCATACTGCAATTTTTACAACATGGGTTCGTGGTAGACAAGTCCCTGTTCTCAACTGGACAGCCTACAGTCCGGACCGTTCACCAATTGAAAACATTTGGCACATCACGAAATGAAAAATAGCTACATGGCCCTGTCCCAACTTTTTTGAAACGTGTTGCTGCCATCAAATTCATAATTACCTTATTCTTTACTTAAAATGGTACATTTTAAAATTTTTTTATTTGAAATGTTTAATATGCTGCGGTGGGCTGGCGCCCTGCCTGGGGTTTGTTTCCTGCCTTGCACCCTGTGTTGGCTGGGATTGGCTCCAGCAGACCCCTGTGACCCTGTAGTTAGGATATAACGGGTTGGATAATGGATGGATGGATGTTTAATATGTTATGTTGATATTTGATATGTTTTTAATATTCTATTGTGAATAAAATATGGGTTTATGAGATTTGCAAATCATTGCATTCTGTATTTATTTACAAGTTTTTTTGGAATTGAGGTTGTATAAAGTATACAGTTTATATATACCTTTAACAATTTTGGAGAACCAGATTAGCATGCATGTTTACCAGCTAACATCATACACCAGGTAGGCTGTCAGCCTAAAGAGAACACCAGACTATTGCAGCGATTTAAATCCATATACAGTATATATTTAAATAAACTATGGTATTATTGCATTGTTTTTTCAATATTAAAGCAATCTGTTTTCCAGAGCCTTGAACAGAAATCAAAACATGACAAAAGTCTCTGAAGAGCAGAAGATGTAACATTATGTTGATTTTATTTATTATGTCCCAATGCTCCAGATGAATGTCTTTTAACTCTGTCAGAGACTCAGAGACTCATTACATGTATTTAATGCATCTCTGCAAGGAAGTCCCAGTGCAGATCTGCAGGGCACATGCAAAATATGATTAGTGGATATGAGACAAGTCAACAGTCAGACTGGGGTTTTAAAAAGAAAGATGTCAGCAGAGTAGCCAGACAACAAATTACATTAGTCGAGAAGAGACATGACAAAATTTAACCCAGGCTCTCTGATGAGGCAGAATCTAACATAACAGCTCATCTGGCACAATTTTCCAAGTTAAATGAGAAATTATACCAATTGATATAATTCTGTTGTCATATTTAGTTTTTTTCATGGAGTCAACAAACAATTATTAGTTCAGTTAACTGCAGCAAGAAATCAAATTAAATTTCTTCATTGTAATGAGATTTGCTACACACTCTTCTTATGCATGTTGTTAATGTGAACCACTCACTTTGTGAAACTGCACATTCTGTTTAGGGGATTGTAAGGATGCAATATTTATTCCAGCAATATTGGTGAAAAGACAGGAAGCAACACACGACTACATGGCACACACATGAATTCTCATTCTTACGCAGCCAAGTTAGCACTTGTAATTAACCTAACTGTATATTTTTGGAACATAGGAGGGAACCCAATTACCAGGGGAAACATTTATGAAACCTAAAAAATAAGCACAACCTGCATAAACAGTAATTGATTCCAATAATCAAATCCTGGTGCCCAGAGCCATGCAGCAACATTACTAAGCACAGAACCAAAGTGTTACCCAAGTTTTTCTTATGTTTCCTTACTTAGATATTGTCTAGTTGGACTACACAAGCTAAAGCATTTTTTTATCAACAAAATTAGGTGTTTAGTCTTTCCTGGTGAGAAAAAACAATCTAAGAGACTGTTTAATACTGCTTTACATAACAGAATGAAAATATCATGAGAAAAGATGTCTGATGCTTTTTCTATAATTTTAATGCATATACTGTAAATGAACTTATATTGTTGGTTTGTAATGCCTGTATGCTTTATGAAAGTGTTTTGCGCTGGGGTACTCTATAAAAGGTGAAATATAAATGACAAGGTTGTTAGGTTAATTTGTGACTCTGAGCATACCCAATATGACTGAATTTAAGAGTGTGTTCCGTCTTTTGACAATTTGCAATTCTGTAACAATAATTAATGATTATTGATTGATTAAAATAAAAATCACACATAAAACCTTAAATATACTATAGAGCTGCCATTCATTTGAGAGTTAAAAACAAAATAATCAAATCAATGCTGAACCATTTTCTTTTGTTGGGGACTTTAATTAAAAATGCCTTTATATTTTTCTTTATCAGAATAGAATTTAAAAAGCAATGTTGTAAAAAAGGTGTCATTTGTGTCGCCTGAAGGCTGAGAGGAATAATCGAAAGAATGGGACCAGGAGATGAAACACAGCCTAAGCTAGATCAAAGCTAAAAAGATGTTAATACTAATACTGTACCAAAGCCTGAACAGAAAGTGAAAGTCAAAGTCAAAAGGGAAAACTATTACCGGTAGATCAAAAACTTAAATTCAAAAAGTGATGCATACAAATGCTTTGTTTTTATCTTGAACAATGTGACAATGTGTTGTAGTGGACAGAACTGCGCCCCACCACGGTAACCAGAAGTGACAGCTTAACAATGGGTTCTCAAAAAACAGGTGAAAAAAACTGAAGCACAGTAACGTAAAAAATTATTACAAAAATATGTAACGCTGTTTCCAGAGGCCACATACAATTAATCTGAGCATTCAGGGTGTCTCTTGGATATAAACCCCTAACCCCATGGAGAAAAATACATTTCTTTTGAAATAAATCTTTAAAATGCATTGCTCATAATTGGTTAATGCTTTTAGCAAGACAGAAGATATTAGACAATACGATGACAGTAAAATTAAGGTCTTTAAAGAAAGCAGGGTCAACTGAGTAGGCTTAGGTCATAAGGTCAAAAATCAGTGACAAATCTAAAACATGAGACAGAAGGCGAAGTCAAGAAACAAGCAAACTGCAGCTGAAGATATCTTTCCCTAACTAGATTAATATACCAGTCATTAACAAAAGATTATATACTATTATCCAAAGCTTAAATGCCATCTTATGTAGTAAAACTGCTATAATGTTATTGCTTACATGACCCCTGTGCCAGGTGCCTAAAAAGCCCTATAGCAGCTGTAAACAACATGATGTGTCCATAACAAAAAAAATTACAAAAAAAAAAAATATTAAAACAAAATGAATTTACAGATTATCATAAAAATTAAACATACGCAAAATGATTAACATAAATTTGGTTGATTATAGATTTGTAGGCAGATAAAAAATAGAAGGCCATGAAGTATATTTATCAAGCATCTCAGAATTAGGAATCCTAGGAACTCCTAGGAACTGCACTAAAAGTCACACACATTTGCCCTACCTCAGTGTAGAATATAGGATGCATTTACGAAGAGTCCTAAATCTACTTATTTTGACAAGTGGGAGATCATGTTTGAGAATGAATGTTGTCAGAACTTCACAACACTCGAAGCTGCAAACTGGAACTCATGATGACATTTTGTTGTTTTCTGATACTAATACTAAAACTGGACCACAAAGAGCACCAAGAAGGAAAGGCCGAGGCCCACACACTGAATTAGAATAAAGCCTAATAATGGACACTTTTATTTAACAATGAATTCTCCGGGGATTGTTCCTACCTTGTGCCCTATGCTTGCTCGGATAGGCTCCAGCTTCCTTGTGATTCTGCTCAGTAAAAAATGGGTTTAGAAAATGGATGGATGAATGATCTATATCCGTACTTTCAGATGAATCACCTTCCCACTGTTATGCTAATGGAACACAAATTGTAAAGTAACAAGGTTACTGAAACTAGCCACAGCTTTTCCTGCACTGCTTCTGAAGTCACATTCACTCTTCCAGTATCCCAATCATCTTCCAGAGTCAAGTCCAGGGCCTCTGTCTTTGATACATCCTTATTTTCTGTGAGTCTCTTTTTATCCTGTGCCATGGGGGGTATCCCCTAGCCTTCTTGCACCTTCCTGGGCAATGTGCCTGGGTTTTGTGGAATGCAGAGCTTAGCATACCTGTGCGACATTTTGCTGCCAATCACCCATCCAATCACGCGAATCTTCAGAGGCTGGATGACCGCCTGTGTGTTGATACTGTGATATTGCTTGTGATTTACATATACCTGCTCATCCACACCTGGGGCAATGATTTTAATGAGCTTGCTGATATGCAGGAATGTAAATTGCTTTATCATTATCTTATGTGGAGCTGTGGGGAAATGTATAATATGTGTATTATCTCATGTGTTGTAAGGGCTTTCAAACTTTATTTCAAAATTCCTGTTGTTGACATATTTCAGTTATCACTATTGCAAAGCTGCATTTTACACGTAATGCTACACTTTCATTTCAGCTGAGTGCACATCGCTTCGCTATGTAGATGGACAAATCACATAACTTACAAATTTGTTACAAGTATTATTCCATCTCTGTCAAATTGACACCTTATGAGTTCATTATTGTCCCGTGCTCACAAAATATTGAGATTTTCCCTTGAATCTGTGGGGCGATCTCTTCCTGAATGCCAAGTTCAGCTCTCCTAAATACTGATCAAGTTAGGAGGGCTTTAGGAGTACTCCTAAGAGTAGGGCCAAATTTGCGTCATTCTGACATTTTCGACCCAGTTTGGATCATTTTCCTACTCTGAGACACTTGATAAATATAGGCCTAAATTTCTTTTGTTGGTTCTCTTAGTGTTTTTTATTGCATGACTTCATGCTATAAATTTAGATATTGGGGTTAGCAGAATATGGTGTCTATAGTTCTCCAAAAAGATCAAAGCTATTGAAGCTGACATTGCTATATATCATTTATAAAAAAAGGCAAAATGTAAAATATGATACAATGTAACATCAGGATATATGTTCTCATAAAATTTCTTTACACATAAACAAGTGTCAATTTTATTTGCATGAATATATAATAAACTAGCCAACCCACGGCATACTATACGTCGCATAATCATGGTTGGGTGGACGGCGCTCAGGCGCGGAGGGTGGAACGGGAGAAGAGGAGAAGGACGTCCATTCCGCTCCCTCCGTCATGCTAGTCTGCTGATTTCTCGTTTAGTATGCACTGCCTGCTCATGTGCCCACCTCCAACTCGACACTTGAGTTGTTGTCGTCTTTGCACAGTCCAGATGCACCTGTGACTCACGTAGACTTTTCATTGCTCTGTGTGGTTGTCTCTGCTTTTCTACATATAATCCAACAAGACACCCGACCACGGTAGTAGCGAAGTGGGAGGTGGGTGTGTACGAAGGATAGGGACGTAATAAGTGGGAGCGTATGAGTCGCACTTAGTGGGAATTCCATGGTTTGCAGCCCGAATGGGGTTCAACGGCTTACCCACGCCTCTCTGCGCTGGGTAGACACACGCTCAATCTCATGCATAATTATTTACTGAATGCTAAACACTTCTGGAAAGACACGGTTGTCTAAAACGGGTTGGTGTGAGAATACAACAGTAAGTGAATGAAAAGATGGAACCCTGGAGAGAGCAAAATACAACACAATAGTGAACCCGCGGCATAACAAACTCCGCAAATTGCTGTATGTAGCGTGTGAAACAGTTTGCTATGGTGCACGCGGTCGTGTGTCGTAACTGAAAACTCGGTTTTTAAAGACTGCTTACTTCATTGTGTTTTAACATCAGTTGTAAAGGATTGTTTTAAGGATCCCATTGGATACCCCTCTCAAACCGTTTTACACGCTGCATATGGCGATTCACCTCCACGAGAAACATGCTTCTATGAACAGTCAACGTGGCTCGGAGGTGCATGTGGCGTCTACGGCAGACGAATATAAATGATGCCTTTTTTTTGTGTCATTACGTCCGAGTTTGTGGGCGTGGCTCTGCGAGTTGTCGTCGTATCCCATGGTCTTGGAGTTGGTGGGCGTGGCTCCTTCCTGTGTGTGCCATAGGTGTCTTACTTGTCAGCAGCTTAGTGAATCCACGCCCCTTCCGGCGTGCTTTCCATGGGTGTCTTGCCTTAGTGAATTATATATAGAGATGATAAACAATTTTAGACAGCCCTCAAAGGTCTGTTGTATACTTTTAGCTCTCCTTCTTGTTCAACATCTAGTAGATTGTTTGGGAACTGTGGACATTTCAAACGTATTTAGTATTTTAACCTAACATGATTACACACATTCAAAGGATGAATATTATTTTATGTAAAAAAAAAAGTTGTGAGAAGTTAAAGTAATGATAAAATAATAATACTTAATGTAACAAAGTAATCTATAACTGTATAAAGGATTTAGTTTATTTTATGGTAATTGTGAGTTGAAAATAAACATTATGCTGTAGGTTTAATGAAACAAATCAAATGCATGAAAATTTTACAAATGCATTCTTTGTATTGCATTAATACTTTGTTGTTTGGAGACATTTTACGACTCGTAAGTGTTTTTTTCATTTTATTGCAGTTTTTTAAATTTTAAATAAACAGTTTTAAGTAGTATACTAAATAGAAAATAATGGTTTTTGAACTGATATATTTTGAGACATTGGATTGGGAGCATTGTTGAGAAAGCATTCCTGTTTTTCATTTTTATACAAAGACCCAACTTTTCAGTATGAGAACACCTCAGAAGCCTTCTACTATTAATCTCTGCTTTAAAATACTTTTAAAAACAGCTTTTTTTTAGTCTTGTTTCACTGATGTACTGGGCCTTGTATATAGGACATTTTACAAATAAATACCATCCCAAGGTGTTTTACAAATATATAATTTAACAATTACTCTAAACCTTTTGGGCTCTGATACAAAATATGTTATCAACTGGTTTATGCTGCTTTTCTAAAACATGATTTAACTACAACATATACTTAATATTTGATATACTGTACAATGACTCCATATAACATACATTTGTCCAAGAATGTACTGTACTGTAAGTGATTGAACAAACTTTGAAACATTGCCTCTGAAAAACACAGGAAAGGTTGCATGAGTAATAATAACTACGAGTAATTCTTTCATGTCTTCAATGTAGATGAATACACAAATATCATGCAACTATAGCTGATGTAATCATTCTGAAAAATGCCACCTTTAGCATTATTTCTTATAATGGAAAAACACTTAGAACTTTAGGAATCTACTTTGTTTTCCTAAATATTTTAATGTCAATTTTCTTCTAATAGTTTCTCCCATGGTGCTCATAAACAGCCCATTTCTTTGTCCTGTAATCACAATTTGAAAACGGTCACGCCCGAGTTAAACCATCTATATGTTTTTCTATTGACTGAAGTACCCTGTGTCAACAGTATTTCTTTTTCATCAAGGGTCTTCTTTAATTTTCTAGCATAGAGTAATGGTGGGAGAACATGCCTAATGTTCTTTGTAACAACTAATTGATGCTGTTGATATTAATTGGCAATAGAAATAGTAGCAAATGAATGTTGTTATCGATTAGTTGCCTTGTTACACATTACACACTTCACATCAATGACCTGAGGCTGAATCAATCTGCTGTTAGAATCTACTGAAACAGAACAACTCCATACTGCAATACAACTTTAGACTTGCAGCTACAACAGCTGAATCAAAGCTTAAAACCATAAAGAATTTGCTGGGGTAGCCAAAGAAATCCTTGTCTTAGTGTTTGAAAAAGAAAATGCCATCTAATCAGCCATTTTGGTTCTGACGCAATGTTAATCTATAACAGACTTTCAAGTTATTGCAAATCACATGATAATTACAGGGATAAAGCGCCTGCACTCATACTGTATAATTCAAAGAACATATAGCATAATGTAAGTGATTTCTGAAACACTGTACAATTATTCTTCAGTTACAACTATCATCTTTTTTACCAATGATAAGACAAATTTGGCATGCAGTTGATTATTGGATATGTCTACAAATTATTTGGATTAGCTTGAATTGGATCCAGTTTTTTAGATCTGTACAACCATTAGAATTCCTGTGACTCACAGAATTGCTTGTTACGTTCTTAATTTAGATTTTTGTTTAACCCTTCAAAAAGTATGCATTTTTAAGAGAGTTTGCCCATAATTCCATTCAATGGTTATGAAACAAATAGTAGAAGAAAATGCTGCTGTAGAGAGAAGGAATTGGAAATTGCTGTAATAATTAGATATGGGTAATTGAGTACTAAAAATCAAACAAAAATAAGGATTATTTCTAAAGGCAAGCTATGTCAAATGAAATATCACTCTATGGGCCAACAAATTCTCTCTCAGAGGAAGTTAAGGAAGAATTTGGTTCTCATTACTTAAGCTCTGAATAATAAACCTCTCATGTAATTTTCTACACAACAATGTGACTGCATTTGAGCGATGAAATGAGATGTAGCCTAGGACTTTGCCTGTATTGAGGTGTAAAAGGTCGATTTTGCAATCAATGTCTAGAATTACAGTCTAAAAATAAAGACCATCACTTCCTTAAATTACACAATGCTCATTACTAGACCTTTGATGGTGTCTTGGGAAATGAGAACATATGACAGTTCAGCTGTTATTGACTCAGATTTTTCTTTCAGTTTTTATTTTTTAATGTCTATGGCTAAACAATAAGGAGTTACTTTTGAGATTCGTAAAAATGCTGTACATGCAGACATGATACAAAAATCTGCTGGTTCTAGGAAAAGCATTAAGCAATTTTTCAGACCTTTTTATCCTGTGTTGTAAAAGGATAACCCTTCTGTATTCTGTACTTAAAATAAATAATGGTATGCAATAAACCTTGCACTGGAACCTGTTTCAAGTAAATGAAAAAAAATGATTGAAAGGAATTACACCAAAAACTTAAACTAAAATTGGTAAGGAATCATTTGCATCACCTGAGGCTTCCCTGACAAGCTACAAGTTAGCTTTGAGACTCTTGCCTAGCAGGACATTGCAAATTGGTTTGTAACTTACTTTATCAGTCATTTGGCATGGCCGATCTTACCCAGACGTTCTCTGCTATAGATGTACTCAGCTCTGCACCTAAAATTAGACCTTTAACTATAATTTCATTGATGTTGAGTTTTAAACACTTTGTTGTGTTTAATTTTGTTTTGTAACTTTTGGCAATGAAAGTGTGAGTTTGCCTACCACCACTGCCTGGTGTATGCGTCCCGGTATCGGGAGCAAAAGAGTTAGGCTTAATTTGAATATTGCCATTTGTAGTGGTTGGTGCATTATTTGAATGTACGATGCTACCAGAAAAAGTAAAAAAAAAACAGCTTTTGTTGATAAATCGAGGGTGTCTGTTTGCCACAATATAAAGTATTGCAGGGATATTCTTATCTAAAGAAGATGGTCTACCAGCCAGCTTCAGTTTTTAGTGGTTAGTTGAGTGGTTTAGTACAGAAAAACAAATTAGCCATGCCACTTTTGCCAGGTTGTACCATGATTAGGCATGTCTAAAAAAGGCAATGGCTTTTAAATGAACAGACATTTTTGGGTGCCTGAACTCTCAAATCATAATTCCAAGTGTCAAGTGGACCCATTCTGTGGGAAATGTGTCTAATGAAATAGTTTAATGCATTCTAAACTCTGTATGTTCATGTACTTTTGTTTTAAAGCAGGCTAATATACAGTATAGCATGAACCTAAGCTCTAGAATGGTGGTATGGTATTCTTAAACCCATTTCTCAAGTCACTTCAATGACTTCTTTAAAGGATTAACATACTTCATGAATCTGTAATGTGCTTCAAGCTATACCAGTCTTTTTAACTAGAACATTATGAAACATTATGACAGAAATGAGATTATATGACATTTTAACTTCTTATATTTTGTTCTCTGATAAATATTTACATATACAGTAAGAAGTCTTATTTCCTATGAACCAGATAATTACCCAAGACTTTTAAATTGTTTAACTATTTTGGGAATATATAATACCTCAGGGCATTGGGATGGTTAAAAGATACCATACCATTTATATGTTCACTGATTGGTGTAAATTGAAATGATTTTGTTAATGTAAATTAACAAAACTGACAAAAGAAGCTGTCCTGTATATGCAGTTGTTTTTGTAAAGCATAGGTTTGCAGCCGTTGGAACTGGATGTGCAACTATTAGCGCAGACTGGAGAGACTGGCGTACAATCCACAAAACACGGAAGTGAAAATGGACACTTCTGGACTGTCTGCACCACTTTCAATTTTATTTCCTCAAGAAGATTGAAATATTTGGCAGCTATTGTATAATAATAGTGATACTTTTTTGGATTTTTCATTTCTGCGCTTCCTAGATGCCCCAAAGGTAAAATATCTCACAAAATAATTGTTCCCATAAAAACAGAAAATCCAGGGCCGAAAGGGTTAAGTTGTTGCACCCAAATTTTCGAAAGATCTGGCAATCAATATTAGCCATGCATTTTTTTTTATACCGTCATTTAAATTAATAAGTTATTTTATCCTTGCAAACTGTTTAAATGATATTAAGGTTGATACCAATTGCTCAGTTATACTGCTTTTTAATTTACTTTATTGTTTTACTTACTCTTGTGTTTTTGTTTGGTATTTACATTGGCACATGATCTGTCTTGGAGTGGATACTTATGTCACATATGATCTCGGCTTTGTATATCTTCTAATCGAATGTAACTGACATTGTTAGCTTCTAAAGTAATCGTTTTCAAAATGTTGCTGACCTAGAAAGTTAGAATTAACACTGTAAATATATGTATACATCTATTGCTGTGTGTGCATTGTATGGTGGTTCACTCTTTAAGTTTAAACACTATGTTTTGTGTTTAAGTTGCATTTCTCTTTTTTTAAATTATTGTATAACGCGCTGGACTGATTACGTGTAAGTGTACTTAATAAGAATACAGTCAGTTCAACTAAATATGCAGACTTTGTTTTGCATACTAGTACAATTTATACCAAATCAAAAGGTGGAAACAAAATCTGATTTTATTACGCTCACTGCTGGTGGACTCAGGGTGTTGTTTGTACCTATCGCTAAATTTTGAAATATTCATGTTTTGTATTTCTTTTTAAACATATTTGAAAATCCTACATTTAGTATACCAATAAATGGGTTCATTGGACCATTGCAATTTATTGTGAATTGTTTTTTTTTAATTAAATAGATAAGAAAGGCACTCTTATTTAGTCTGGAATGTCATCTAATGGGTGCTTATGACTTTTCAGAATCCTGCATAAAGTTCCACTTAAAACAACCTATACCATAGATTTTTAGGTATTTTGACCAGATGAAATCCACCATTGTACCAACCTTCATAAGCCACTAATATTTTATAAGACTTCTCATGTAAATAGTTTTAACAATACGTGTTTGATTCATTAGATGTTTATTTCATTGTACATTCTCTTCCCTTATCTAAATCTTTTTTTGGGTTACCACAATTATTGTTAAGTTAGAAACTGGAAAAGCTTAATTTATCCCTTTGAATTACTAAACCAATTCTGAAAAAGATTAGCTATAAACAGGGGTATTTTCTTATTTTAAACAAAAGTGAAAGCCACAAGCCCCAAACGCCAGTAAATATGTTCCACTCCAGCTAACCTGGTGTAATGTCCATTAGCTATTTTTGTTTAAGAATGCTAGAAACATATGCCTAGATTCCCAGGAGAGTCATACCAGCAGCTGGCAAATAAAGCACAGTGCTTTAACTTGTCTCTTTATATAAGTACTGTAATTCTTCTTACTGCTATCTCCAGAACGTGCAAAATCATTCTGGTTCAATAATGCCACTTGGGGTTATGTAAAGGTGAAATTCTTGCTTGGAGTGACCGAGGCAAAAGACAAAAGAAAAAAATCTGAAGTTTTTTCCACTATAATTTTATTTTCTTCATGATACCCATATTATAATGTGACTGTCATTTACATACCATCAACATGCAAAAAATGGAATGATGGCCTTGTATATCAGCTAGTTTCAGAACTAAAAAAATTAATTCAGACAAACATATGCAGAAAATCCTTAGGATGGCTTTTGCATTGTAATGTTTTTAGTCCACTGCATGAATTTAACTTCTCTTCTTGCACAAGAAGCAAAATATCGTATATATGTCCAGGGATTTACCCTGACATTTTTTTCCAGATGAATCCGTTTGTTTCATTCCATAACGTATATTTTTAGCAGCTTTTAACCTTCTACTGTACTTTCCCTAGTAAAAGAATAAGAATTTTGTTATTTGAATTTTTCAAAATCTAACAAGTATATGAGATGAATATGTTGATCCATGCAGACAGATTAAACTGACAATACATGTGAGGGTTCTTACTTGGGGTCAAAGAAGTCTCAGTCAACATTACTCACCATTGAGAGTTTTATTTATTTATCACTGACAGAAAAAAAATGCTAGTTGTAAGAGCCAATCTTAGAAAGTTAATGCTAATAGTGAATTTACTAATGGTAAATTTATATAGGTGTTTACTTAACTTGAGAGGAAAGTTAATTCCACATAGTTACATAGTGAATGGAAGAGTCTTAAAGCTAACATGCAATGGAGCTTACCTTTGTGAAGTAATAACAGAATGCTAGTCATTCAGTTTGTTAGTTAGGCAGAAACATGGACTTTTAGAAAGACTGCTAGAGTTGCTTGCAAACAGAAAGATACAACAACATAAACAGTATAGAAGCATAAAAAATGTAACAAAGATATGTAAGCCTTAGTTAAAACATCACAGACAAAAAGTTTATCTTTTTTGTATGTTTTAGCATTTTTTGTCATCATCTCATGTGGACTGTTTTTGCTTTGAACTTCACTAAAACTTTTAACACAAAGGCACTTGAACTGTAGAAGTTTTTCGTATATGCATCCTACTCAATTCTTGAACATTTCTGTGAAGCCAAAGCTACAGAATTTCAGACAATAAATATGTCCAGGGATTTAGCCTGACATGTTTTCCTTATTAATCCCTTTGTTTCATTTCATTACCTACCTGTATATTTTTTAGTAGCTTTTAATCTCATATTGTACATTCTCCAGCAAAAAAAAAAAAAGAATTGCATTGCCTAGATTTTAATAAATCCACTAAGTATGCAAGATCAAAATGTTGATCCATGCAGAGGGAGATGAAACTGACAAAATCTGTGGAGGTTTTTGATTGTAGTCAAAGAAGTTTCTGTCAAAATTATTCACCCTTAAAGTTTAACTGCTTATTAAAGACAGCAGAAAATGCTATTACTTATACATGTAAAATATCTCAGGTATATATTGCTTTTAAAATTCTGAAATATTGCCTAAATTTAGCAGTAAATGCACATTATGTAAAATAACATTAATAATATTTAAGCATACATATTCAGTCTTTATACATAAACACTGTATAAACTTTATGTAGGTGTACTCAATACATTTTGACTCATCTCCTACATGATCAGGTACCTCCTTCACAGATGTTGCCCTGTGTTCTTATTTTTTGTTTGAAAGGAATCACATCAATACATAAACACTGCTAAATAATATAAATGGTGTAAAGTATATAGCTGCTTTTGAGTCATTGTCAAACCAAGAATAAATGTGATTGTGGCCAAATCATATTAAAATGCTGTTTTATTATAAATAAAGAACACAGGGCAGGGAAGGACAAATAATAAAAGCAATGAAGAACACAAAAATACTCAATGGAAAACAAAAAAATTGAATGCCTGTCTGGGCCTTTCCAAACTAAAAGGTCAACCAGTCTATTAGATGGAGTTGCTGGTCCTCTTTTCACCTCAGCACCATACATGTACTTTTTCTTTCTTTAATTTTCCACAGTTATTCTGGTTTTTCGTGTTTTGTCTACAATTACCCAAAGTCTTTATGTAAAGGCTCCCTAGCCAGCAGTACTCAGCCTGGAATTCCTTTTGCTATATGGAATACCTGGTGAAGCTCCTGGTTAGTCATTCCTTGTGTCCCTGCATCCATGAGCCTTCCTTAAGCATTAATGGTCATGTCAATATGGCATCTCTGTCACTGCCTGTATTATTGATGGATAACAAGATTCCATTAATTTTCTTGCTGGAACTTAAGCCCTCAGTTGTGCTGGAGGTGTTGTCAGATAACCCAGGATACAGCTTGGGCCATCTGCCCCTTAGAATTTTGAGTGGATAGATAGCATAGGGCACAAGGTAGGAGCAAGACGGGGTGCCAGTCCATTGCAGTGAAAATAAAAGTCTATAAAATAATCTGTAACCAGTGAAAGAGTTAGAATGTCCTAACTTAACCTTAACAAGGTGGC
The DNA here is from genome assembly GCA_026402145.1 of Polypterus bichir lapradei. NCBI lineage: Eukaryota > Metazoa > Chordata > Cladistia > Polypteriformes > Polypteridae > Polypterus > Polypterus bichir. The sequence goes on from JANRMT010062854.1 coordinate 9,104,236, forward strand.
GTTGATAAGCAGGTCATTTTGTGATATTTGGATCCCGATTTCATTCACATCTTGGCTGCCTTATAAGTTTCTACATAATTAAAATGTTTTTCACATATTTGAACATGTCAGCAGTACAAAAACATACTGTCACATTAACCAAAGATACTGCATTGACCTGAGTATATGTGTGTGCATGAGTGAGTGTCATAAATTGAGCTGGTCTGAGTGAAATCTGATTGTGTGGATAAAGATGGACCCCAGGAACCTTGCTGTCAAAAAAGTGAGCTCTGAAAATGGAAAAATGCTGTGTGCTTTTTGTGCTGCATTTCTCAATTTACTAAAAGTAAGGAGATGTGATTTTTTTTAAGTTAGCAAAATGATTAAATGCTTAGCTGTGCTTCATGTGCAGATATATGGTATACATAAGGCAATTAATAATATTCAATTCTACATTGCTTTTTCAGACTCTTTACACAAACTTCAGTATTGTGCTGGAGATTGATTATTTTGTCGTTTACACTTTCAGACTGAAGTGTAACAAGAAGATTCTCTTCAAAATGGGAGTGTGCATGAGAGGGTCATGCAATGGACTGTTTCATGCCTTGCGCCCACTAATCCTGAAGTAGGTTCTGCTCCACCTTGACCCATGATTGTATTGAGTGAGTTTAAGAATGTTAAATCATGTTAACCTTATGTTATACAAGTCAACTTTTTTAAATGCCCAGAAATACGTTCTGTCTAGACTTTTTCAGCCAGACATCTAATCTAATATTTTTAAGTATGCCATAAAGAAATAACTGTGCTAAATCTATATCAGGAGAACGTTTTCTGGGATGCTTGTTTTACATGCTTAAATATGCCATTTTTTCCCTCTGCAGGGCCCAATAATGAAAAGGAATTATTACTTAAGCATTTTCTGATGGGCATTCTTTGACATGGAGTTCCTTTTTTAATTTTGTTTTCTTCCATTAATTTCATTATTTTACTTTTTTTATGCAATATAGTGGCAGAGGATTTCATACATCCATCCATTATCCAACCCGCTATATCCTACCTACAGGGTCACGGGGGTCTGCTGGAGCCAATCCCAGCCAACACAGGGCGCAAGGCAGGAAACAAACCCCAGGCAGGGCGCCAGCCCACCACAGGGCAGAGGATTTGTTTCTTATTTTTTGCCTTAGTGATGATAAAGTGTGTAAGATACACTATTAGCATGGATCCCCATCAACCTTTAACTCCTTCCATCCTGTTTCTATACCCGCTTTTTCCCTTACAGGCTTGCAGCTACTACAGGACATCCCAGTGAAAGGTAGTAAGCAATGTCAATCACAGGGAATGCCATACCAAGTCAGAACGACAAATGAAATTACTGTTTTTCTAATAAAAAGTGCATGTTATGGAATCCTCAGTGAAGACATGAGGAGAATGTCTCAAAACAGAACAAACCTTGGTACCATAGTTGTGCAATAACAAGTGATTATTGCACCAGTGACCCTTTAAATATGCAGAGGTTTTTGAGAGAGAAAAACAAAAGAGCAAGCATAGAGCAGCATCCTCAGATTGGGTTAAATGTCAAGTTAACTGTTACAACTTGTCTTACTGTATAATTGCTTTAATGAGGTGTGTGTGGCACTGGATATTTTCCACCTGCAGATTTCCTATTAGAAATTATGAGTACTTCAAACACATGTTGCAGTTATTTTCTTTTATTAGCATACTTGTGATTTCAGAAGCAGATCCTACGAATCAACACAAAGAGGTGGGCTTTTTACATCCTAGATCATCAACTAGATAACTGGATGAAGCAGTCCACAATGATGGAAGTAGAAAGGATGAGGCTCATTGGGATGTTAAGGAAGCTGTGGTACAAGATGTTGTCAAATGTTATGAAAAAAATGGATCATGGAGAGTGGAGGAAAAAGATTTAAGGGGCAACTGGCTAACTTCCACATTTGGAAAATGACACCGTTGATGGTGATAATGGTGATGATTTCTTCATCTGTTTACTCCAATTCACTGTTGCAGAAAAATTAAACTGACAGCATCAGGCAGAAAGTAGGAACTAACCCTGAAATATCCTCTCACTTAACAAGAAAAACAGCATTTATTGATATGGCACCTTGTAATGCAAGATATGTAGCTGAAACTGCTTTATAAGCAGTTAAGAAAAAATGTAATTCCAGAAGGAAAAATAATTAAATAAAATGAACTGAAAAAAATAATGAATAAATAAATACAATGTTTAACACACACTAACTCAGTCTGAACCATTTTGGGGTCAGCAAGTAAGAAGAACCTTGCAAAATCTCATGTGGACTTTGGAACAGCATGCAAACTGTACACAAACAGTAACTGAGCTGAGATTTAAGCCCAAAGCTGCAACACCATGACATCAACTTTGACATATTTGACAAATACTTATTATTTAGAAAATAATAAAGAAGGTGATTTATTTAGACAATTACAAATAATTCATATTTTATTTTGTAAACATAGTAAGCAAGATGCAGACTCCTTAGTAATTTATTTAAAAGACTAGGCATGTCCAATATCTAGTCTAAATAAAATAAAAGATTACAAAATCATTAAAAGGTTCTTCCTCTGTCTGATACCAGCATGTAGAAATATATTTGAAGTGACTTGCTTTAGAAGGGTAGGTTTGTTACAGGAAAAACAAAATAATCAATTTGTTTTTCTTTCAGGAGAAAAAAGAGAGTATATGCACAGCTAATTGCGATGTCTATCATTGCATTGTTCCAGTGGTTGTAGTGTCTTCACCAGACTATTTAAAAGAGAGTATTTTGTGTAAATGACTTGCTCATAAATGTAATTAAACTTAAGTACAAGAAAAGATTTATGTTCTGTTTGCATTCAGGATGCATTCAACTCTTTCTTTATTGGAAAAGCAAGCTACTGCAGAAGGCTGCATTAAAAGTTTATTGGCAAAAACATGGGACTCCTTATGTAAATAATTATAAAAATTCAAAAGCTGCAAGCAACTTGACCAGGCCATGTAGCTTATAAAAACATGATTAATTTATTGGCATTGCATTTTACCTCTCAAGGTAACAATAAACTGAATATCAAATATAATTAATGTTATACTTTTTTCCTATATAATGATGTGATTTGAATTCAGTTACAAACTAATTTGATTTCAGGGATATGCAGCTATGGTAATTTAATTGTGCATTTGTTTTCACTTTATATATTCTTTCCTTAAATATATCTAGCATCCATTCACTTTCTAATCTGCTTATTCAGTTCAGGGTCGCAGGTGTATAATCAATGAGGCAAGGCGCTGATGACTTGGTGAAAAGAACAACAACTCTTTACTTTTTGGCGATTTCCATACAGCACACAGCATCATGGGTACTGCAGTTCCTGCCCCTAAAGCTGGGAATCATTGTCTGTGTCAGTAGCATTTTGTGTGAGATGGGAACCTGGCTTGAATGGGGCATTAGCCCATGTCAGAAGTTACTCATTCACACCAGGAAAATTTAGTATTGTTGATTAACTTAACATGTACAACTTTGGTGAAAAGAGAACCCCCGCCCACCCCAATCACATGGGAAAACCATGCATTCTTATTGACTACGCCCTGGCAGGTATTAAAATAGAGAATTTCCTGAACTGTGAGGCAACAGTATTAATCATTATGCTAACATGATGTATATCTTATTTATACAACATAACTTTTCAGGGTTGTGGGAGGGTACACTCTGTACTTGAAGCACCTGCCATATGACAGGGCACCAGTCCATCAAAGGGTCCACTCAGGCACACATTCACAAAGGGACAATTTTGGAATTGCCAATTAACCAAACATACTCATCTTTGGGAATGGGAAAAGAAAAGTACCCAGAGAATAACACAACACCACTAAGAACACTCGTGTTTCCCAACCTGGTGAGCCATGGCTTAACATGGACAAACCAAACCCCTCACCCACTGCTCCAACAATGGCAGTCAATTAATAATGGCATTGGAACATGGCCAATCCTGGACAACCCCCCAACCCTAGCTGTGATGATAGTGGTAGATTCACCAGGGATGAAAAGCATTCACGATAAAACATGATTCATCTAGCACTCTGCAATTTTGTTAATCACATAAGACCCCCTCCTTTGATGACCCCGTTCAATTCACTGATGGGGGCCTTTCGCCTCTGATGACTGTGATAAATTCACATTTAGGTGGGTTGCAAACACATTGACATGTGAAAACTGGGTTGTGACACCATAAAGGTTGGGAAACATTGACTGCATGAACAATAACAGGACATGGGATTTGACGATAGGACAGTTATGCCCTTAACACTATAGCAGATCCTGTTTATCTTCATTACTTTTTTAGACTCACTTTGAAAAAGGGTAAAGAAAACGTTTTTTCAAAAATAATTTCTTCAATTTTGATTTGTTGAAATCAACATGAACACCAGTTAAAATAACTACAATATCCAACAGGTTTATTGAAATGATTATTAATGTGAAACACAGTGTGGAGCATTCATCATCACACAACATGGCTGGACAGTACAATACCTGTACTTCAGTTTCATTGTAAGTCGGTGAAAGGGCAGACTTTATCAGAGTAAAAAAAGGAGTCCTTAATAGAAAATCAGAGATATGGATATAATGTACTGTATCATACAGATAAAAAGGCCTGCCACAATTACAATAACAGAACATAAATGCTACTCTGTAATCTTGATCAAAAAAGTAATTGTCCAATATTGAGGAATTTTATTGAATGTATTAAATTGACATGTGAAATAAACATGTTGTCTTGTTGGTTATGTGTATTAGTGTGAGCTGTTTGAAATAAATGTCACTGTAACGTGAAACTTGATCAGGGCACCAATGAAATGATAAGAGCTAAACACAGATAAGAAATACCAGTGAAAGCAAAACCCTTCAGTTATTAGTAATTTGTTCTAGATGTCAACCTTTAGTGTAGTTAATATAAAAAAGTACTCTAATATCTCAGCGTACATCTCCTCCACATTCAGTCTACCAACATACAAGGACAGGAAGAATCCAAAGGCTCACACAGAATGTGTGGTACTTGTGCTTAATTCTAACTGCACAACTATCTAGCCAGTATAAATAACAAATATGGCACACCACAAATTTATAAACATATGCCTAAATAATATCATTTTTGTCATTCATCTGTGAGAATTCTCTAGTGTTAACATTTTCTTCCTCTCTGGCTTATTCCTTAATACTGCCTGATGATCACCAGCCACAGCCACAAGATGGTTTGTGGATGATAATTGCTTACAAAAAAAACGTATATTTCACAATGTTGTTGTTTTCTCCATTTTTTGGATTATTACCCTTGTGCCAACGTAATTAATTCAGTTGCAGATGACACCTACTCTGAGTGGTACCACAGAACCAGCATCCTCAGTGTTAATCCCACTCTCACTCTACAGTAGTTTGTGTAGAGTTTGTACATTTTCCCTGTGTCTGCATAAATGTTCTGTTAGATGTTCTGGTTTTCATTCGTCACTCCCAAAGGCATGCTTGGTGAGGCTAAATTGTCTCTGTGTAAGTGCGTACATGCATGTGTGTGAGTGATTAGGCCCCAAGATGGACAGGCAACCCATTGACATTTTAAGGAAAATGCAGCTGGGAAAGGCGACGGCCTTCAGCCTTGTGACTCTGCATTATCTATACTAATAAAAGGCAAAGCCCTCACTCACTCACTGACTGACTGACTGACTGACTCATCACTAATTCTCCAACTTCCCGTGTAGGTAGAAGGCTGAAATTTAGCAGGCTCATTCCTTACAGCTTTCTTACAAAATTTGGGCAGGTTTCATTTCGAAATTCTACGCGTAATGGTCATAACTGGAAGGCATTTTTCTCCATTTACTGTAATGGAGTTGAGCTTGACCGCCGTGGGGGCAGAGTTTCGTGTTACATCATCACGCCGAGCACGTAATCACGTGAACTGACTGTCAACGCACTATGTAGAAAACCAGGAAGAGCTCCAAAATACGCTGAAGAAAACATGCATTATATAATTGAGAAGGCAGCGAAACAATAAGAAGCGAGCGAGTGACATATACTACCATATTCATCATTGCAGCTACTTCGGAAACAAAGCAAGGTATAAACCTAAACTTTAAATTAAGTTAATAGACAGGCTGCCGCTGGCGTTTTCCATGCCCACGGGTAATGCGGGATACAAGTTTAATGAGAGAACGCAGGATATAAACGAGAGTTTTGATCACTTTGTAACTAAGTTAAAATTGCAGGTGAAGGGGTGGGCTTATGCAAATTCCGAGAGACTGTGTTTGTGGGGGATTGACAGTTAAGGC
>JANRMT010062854.1:9113614-9135883 GCA_026402145.1 Polypterus bichir lapradei
AGATAGATAGATAGATAGATAGATAGATAGATAGATAGATAGATAGATAGATAGATAGAATTCATATTACAGCTGCAACACAGAACACAAAATGCACACTGACATAGTGGAAACCATTAAAAATGAAGGACAAACCAATATGCAAGTGCACGTCCCAGAGCTGCAGTAGACATACAATGTAAGCAATATAAATTTAATAGACAGGTGGATAGAACTTTATATACCACATTGTTTAAGAAACAGAGAACTTAGGACAATGTGTTAGTTATGCCTGGCTACGATGATGATGGACACAATGGCAGGAGGTAGTATACACTCGAAACAGCTTTAATATTATAAACATATAAGAAACATGGCAGATTATTTTCTCCATTCCAGATAGAATTAATATTTATTGCAATATAAAAGATACAAGATTTACACGTAAGGTTCATTTGCTTTCCTAATAGGTAAATCGCCCCAGAATCGTATTTAGAAACTTATATAAAAACTGTTGTGGAGGACTGCTGGCTTCTCATGCCGGTCCTCACCCCCAGGCCGACAGCGGGATAGTGCCCCCAGGTCCAGCAAGGCCTTATGGACTTTGTAGTATTTATACACAGCCCTGCTGGATACCTTGGGGGCCACCGGGAGTCGCTGTGGGGGGGCTTATGGGCTTTTTTGTGCCTTATGACCCGGGAGTACGTCATGGTCACGTGACGGGAAGGAACGACGTGCTCCTGGGTTGAAGTAAAGGACTGATGGGACAGGAACACCTCCGGGTCAGGGGCTATAAAAGGACGATGGCTCAGTCCAGACACTGAGCTGAGTGGTAGAGGAGCAAGTGTCTGGGTGAGGAGGAGAGTTTGTTAGAAGAGTTTATTGTGTGAGTTACTGATTTATGAGTAGTGTGGAGGGTGCTTTGTGCACATTGTTGTTAAACAATAAAGAGTCTTGGACTTTTACCTGGTGTCTGGAGTTGTACCTGAGGGTTCAAGGGAGCACTAGCGCCCCCTACTGCTACACTGTCAAGGCCTCCTCTTAACTACATACCTTGGAAATTTGTCCAAGATTTTCTCATCACTTTTGCTTCCTGGTTTACGTCTTTTATGTCCTTCTTAGTTTCAATAGTTGCACTTGAGGACTGGATTCAGTATTTAAAAGAAGATTTTTTCCTGGATCAACTTTTGGGATATCTTTGAGAATTTTGTGGACCTGAATTAACTCTCTTTATAGACTTTTTCTGTTCAAGATTAAAGATATTTGATTTTCTTTGTTTTTCCACATTAGGACATGCTCTTTAAAACAGGGAACATATATAGTCGCTCTTCTTTACTCTACATCTAAAAACACTATTTATTTTTTTTGTGCAATGATATCCGTAACTTAACATGACACTGCAGACGTTCTGTCATCAGTCCTTTATAGAACCTGAGTATAGCATCTCTTGATTTAGATTCAACATTTTTTTTCAAAGTTATCTAATATTCTATTAACCTTTTCACCTTATTCTGTGCAGTACCTGGAGGTTGAGAATATTGTGTCAACGAATGCCCCTAAAGGGTCTGCTCTCTGCAGGTCATTGTCATTAGTCTGTATTTAGAATTCACTTTCCTTTTGCCAATGTGTGTATTATTTTGTACATGCTGACATTATACTGTATTTCTCAAATATTTGACTAATGTTTTCTCCAAGTCATTATGAATTGTTTTACTGCTTTTCTCAGCATTTGCTACACCTATAATTTTTGTTTCATTTGTAAATTTTTTCAAGCTTAACAGATAAATTATAAATAATGGCCTAAGCACAGATTCCCAAGGGGCTACTCTGATAAACTCACCCCATGTCACATCTTCTACTCCCCTCTGTACTCTTTGTCTTTGGCTAATTAATCAGTGCAAAATCCAAGATTTACAAATTACTTCTGATGTCAGATGTGAGGAATGTTTTAGCTAATAGTCTGATTCTTTTAGTTTCATTACTGAAACATTAGATATTTTAATGTCATTTTTTATATTATTTTATTTTAATTCTGGTAAGGTCATTCTGAATGTCTGCTTTTCTATTGGCACTGCCCGTTTGTACAGCTGTTTCTATGGGCACTACAGTTTTGTGTTCTTAGTTGGTATGATGCTACATCGTTGCTAGGCATGTGATGCATATGTCAAATAGGATGTGGCATCATGGCCACCTATGTTATAAAAGTTGGTAATGTACAGTAACATGTATCTGAATTTCATGTCTCTTAAAGAGGAAAACTTTACAAGAGACCAAAACTCAAAAAAAACAATTTTGTTTTGTTTTTTTTTACTTATGATTCTTGTTAGTTTTGTGGGGGAATGAAATAGCAATCTCTTTGTTATTGACCCTAGCAACGTCATTGCCAGATAACATAAAAATAATGTACGGAAACCTCTGCCACCCTATCATGAAGCTTATATTCAATGTGACTTTCCAATTTGATCAGCCTAATGCCACCAGAATTAATCTTCCATGTGGAACTGTATGAAAGACTTTATGAAAATCTCAGTAAATTATATTGTTTTCTTAACTTTATCTAATACTTCTAAAGCCTGTTCAAAAGGTTCAACCAGATTGATTTCATAGAATCGCCATGTCAAAATCTATGTTAAGTATGATTTAGAATGTATTTCTGATTAATCCTTGTTATAATTTACATGCTCTCACATGGAATGGAAGTAATGCTTATTGGTGTAAAATTCGGCAAATAACTTTTGGAAGTGCACTGAACCCTGTTGCTAATGTTTTGACACGATTTGCTATTGTCATAAACCTTGTTGTTCCTCACTTATGTATATGATTATGTTTATTCTCAAAATTATATTCATAATATTTTCATGTAACTTATTTTTTATATGGGAAATGGCAATTTGTGGAATGGCTTTATATACACAGTGGACCCTTGACTTATGAACTCAATTCATTCGCGAGAGACTATTTTTCCCATAAGAAATAATGGAAATACTCATAATGCGCTCCGAACCTCCCACAGCAACACTTACTTAACCTTTTCATAATAAAAAAGGGTTGTATAATGTGCATAATTTACCAAAACACCAATAATTTTTCTAATGTACTAACCAAAAAGTTATAAAAAGTTCATAGCTTACCAGAAACAACAATTTCATACTGTACTCACCATTTAATTTGACATTGTTGGGCTGCAGGAAGGGAGGAGTAGAAGAATGAAACGGAAGGTGGTTATTGTTTAGAAGGAGCTTCCTTATGCAAATCTTTTCTTTGTAAAATTGTCGAGATGGTGGATTTCGACATGCTGTACATATTAGTGAGATCGGTCACACGAACACCACTCTCATATTTCCGCACAATTTCCTTCTTCATATCGATTGTGATCGCTGTTTCTCAAGTTAAAAATGACAGTAGTCGAGCACTCAGTTCAAAGCTGGGCGTGTTGTAAACTGCTCCAAAGCAAGCCGGTGCTGACTCAGCCTGATGACATCATCATGTGCCGCGCCAGCCCGCTAGCTAACATCCCTTAACAATCGCTTTCTTTACCTTTGTTACCTTCTCTTCCTTGCTTAGCAATTATGTGTCTTGCTTGCCATGGTCTTAGTGAATTATATATATAGATAAATCACTGCATTGACCGAAATTACATCCACAAACACATGCATCTGGGCTCCGACTGACGCTTACGAACGCTCTCGGCTGTTTGTTTACAATCGCACAAGTGGAAACACGTGACTGCATTTGGGTCGTAACGCAAGATGTTGGTCGTAAATCAAAACAAAAATTTTGGTCGTAAATCAAGTTGTTCGCATGTCAGGCCGGTCGTATATCAAGGGTCGACTGTATATATATATATATATATATATATTAAAGCCATGACACCATTTTCCAGAGGTGTTGGTGTGGCACGTGATGTAACTGGGGCGAAGAATATTTTGTCAGGGCACTGCAACTGTTTAAGATGGAGGAACACAGTACTTGCTGTCTTTTGGGGGACTTTCAGAAACAAAACAAACTTAACGTGCTATTTAGAAAAGGGATTATTACATAAACTTTTTAAATCTTTATATTTATTAACTTTTATATTTTGCCTTCTGTTTTCTTCTTCTTCTTTACCTTATCTAGGGTTAAGAGGGTCTCTCTCTCTCTCTCTTCCATTGCATTCTATTTCTGGCCATCTCCTTATTTCACCAATCTTTTGCAGATTCTTAGCTACCACATATTTCCATATAGTTTTTGGACTCGATCTTCTTCTATCTCCTGGCAACTCCATCATTAATACTGCGCTTAGCATTATTTGTTCCCAATGTTTTTGAACTATGCATTATTGTTTGTTTCACTACCAACATTTTTGTTTCTGCAGATATCATTTTGTCACAGAGTATTCTGCTACAGTTTTTCCAATATTTTCATCCTGCACTACTTCTCTGCCACATCTGGCCTCCTTTCCCACTGTCCCTGTAAATTATTAATCCTAAATACCAAGGAGACTACAATTTTTCTAACTCATTTGTTCTAATTACATTCTTACCCACTCCATTATAGTTTCAGAGCATATTCTGAACTTTTTAGTTCTACTTATCTTTATCCAATGCCCCTCTAGAGCATTTCTCTATTTCCCTAATTTAATTTTCTTCTTTGGCATCTTTGCACAACTCAAGATCATCTGCAAAATGATTGAGCATGGGAGCTCTTTTTACATTTCTTTGCTAATCTTTATCTAATGTTACCATAAACAATGAGGGCCTCAGTGATGCAATCCTCTCACTACAAGCTCTTTTTCCTGTTTCAAACATGACTGCCATCCTAGCTTCAACACACATATTTACTCATGTAAGTTTTGTGCCACCACTACCTGATCGAGGTGCTGTGCAGCCACCTGTGATGCTCAAATAAAGCAGGTATCCCAGGTGACCACAAAACCCACTGTGTCAACTCCCCTGGGACAAAGCCTAGAAAAAGGAATAATGACTTAAGACCATTTGTGTTAGGCAGAATGCCCAATGGGGGCTAGGTGATCTTTTGGCATTGGAACTCCTGCAGATTTTGTTTTTTTCTTTTCAGTTTAACTGGAGGTTTTTTTTTTCTTACCTCCCGGCAATCTGACCTTACAATCGTAATCATCTTTAGAGAATTAGAGTACAATATTATATATATTACATTTTCTACTTTTCTACTAATTATATATCTAGGTTATGTAAGTTCACATTGTTTTTTTTTTATTTCCTTTTCTTTATTATACCTACTTAATTTAATTTGTTTTTCAGTTCTTGTTGCAATTTCTTTGATGTCTTGTAAAGTACTTTGAGCTTCATTCTGTATTTGAAAATGTACTATAGAAATAAATGTTGTTGCTTTTGTTGTTACTACCCTTTTCAAACTCCACCAGATCTCTTCTCTTAATACTCCATCATAGGCTTTCTCTCATTCTACAAAAGCCATTGCTCCATCTTTCCTTTTTCTATTTACAGGGAGATTCACTCGAAAGAGGCCCTGAATATTCTGTAATAACTCTCGCTAGGAGGAAGCAATCTAAACGAAACAATGTGCAATGTGGTCCTCAGTATATGGAGCTTCAAACAAGCTGGGATGCCCCTGCGTCAGAGTGATGAGGTAGGTGCCAGAAAGCCATTGCGACGTTTAACCTTCATTTGTAACTTCTGTGTGGACCCCCTTTAGTCAGTCACTCAACTTGTCATCATATAGTGGTGTACAGTATTGAGCAGTGCATCTTCATGGTGTAAACCTATTGGGTCACCAATTTGTTTCAGTGATGACAGAATCAACTGATTGTGAGTTAATGGAAGGTTACTTTCAGGAAGATGGAGCAACATGTCACACATCAGCAACAAGTATGGCAGAAGAGTCCTTCTTTAGCAACAGGGCAATTTCAAAGGGGCTTTGGCCACCTTGGTCACTGGATCTGACACCATCAGACTTTTTCCTTTTGGGTATGCACAAAACAGAAGTCTATCGGAACAAGCCTCTCACTGTGGAAGATTTGAAGGAAAACATCCAATGTGAAATTACTGCTGTACCCCCCGAGATGCTTGCTGATATGTTCAGAAACATGGAGCACCACGTCGAAATCTGTCTGGCAGAAAACGGAAATCACTTCCAGCATTGCATGTAACGGAACCGATTACACATATGTCAAGGTATATAGAGTAATTTTTATCCTAACGGGAGTTACAACAGAATATTTGGAGCCTCTTTCAAGTAAATCACTATGTATTTTCCCATTAGGGTATCCAATGCAAAGGTTGAATCTGTGCGCTATGTTATTTGGGCTTAATTTGTCAAAGCCCTTATTTATGTCTAATGTACCAACTAACTAAATTGTTTTTATTGTTGTTTTGTTTTTATGTTTATTTCATGTTGCCTACAATATTTTGCATCATTTCTATTGCCATTTTGTGAGTTCATCATTATGATATGATTCCAAGTTGCCAGGGCATGATTGCAGGAGTCACACCATCTGACTTTAGTAACATAATGGTCATCACGGGCATCCATTTGAGTTTGCAGATACAAGTCTTATGTGTGATTTTTGTTTTTTCATCTCTATTGTTGTTGAAAACCTTGCTATGATTTTTGGCCTTCATTTTTAATTTGCTGAAAGTGAAATTTGACCTTTGGGCTATGAACTTTGCATGTTTTTTGACTATGTCTCATTCTCCTGATCCTTCTAACTAAATACTGTTTCCTACTTTCTCTAAATCAGTGTATTGTGATTCCTTTTTTCAGTCTGAAGCTGGCTTTCTTCAACGTTCATCTGAATCTCTTGTCATTTACCTTTTCCCATGCCCTAAAGGTATGAGGTAGTAGTGTAATACCTCATTGTAGTCTAGCATATCTCCCTTTTTCTTGTACAGTGGAACCTCGGTTCACGACCACGACCGCGTCTCCAAATAAATCACATTTGAGTTATAGCGCGCCTTTATGTGAAAAAATGCAGTGTCAGATGGGGGGGGGGGGGGATCGTGGACGCGACTGAGAGAATGAAAAGTGAATTAAAAAAAAATAACCTTTACAAGTATGATAAATTACACCGGCTGTTACACACTGAAATCAAATGTATGTTTTTATTATAAAATAGTAAGAATAACAGCAGTTTACGTCTCAAAACTGAATCGCGCAGGATCGAACTCATGACCTTTTGAATACTAGTCAGCAGCTGACACCATTATGCTACCGTGGCAGCTGTAGTAAGTATGTGTCAATGTGGCATGCTAAGGTGGCTTTTTTCTGCAGTTATATTTTTGAATAAAAGCATACTTGTTCTGTTATATTTGTACCTTTTGTAAATGTGTTTGATATTTGGACTTCAGGCTTCATACATTACTGTATATAGTTTATGCTTACATTTTTTCATTTACTACTACAATATGAAAAACGTTTCTGTTTTAAAAATGTGTTTACACGGATTACTGTAGAAACAGAACACACGTGAAATGCATGTATTCCAAATACTGTAATGATCTATTATTTCCACTCTAAAACTCCACTTCACTCCCAGATAATCAATCAAGGCATGAGCTGGGAGAAGTTTGTGCACGTTCTAAGTCGTTGGGGGGATGGAATAGCCGGCTACTTGCAGCTTTTCTTTTATCAGCACATTTAGATTAACAAAAGACGCTGGCGGAGAGGTGAGAACGGTTTTAAGAAGCGATTTAAGGTGGGACGGACCTACGAGTTTTTTCGTAGGCTCTGGTAATTCTAGTGTTAATCCGTTCCAGACCGTACGAACTGTATGTAAATATTTTTTTTAAAGATTTTTAAGCACAAATATAGTTAATTATACCATAGAATGTACAGCGTAATAGTAAACTAAATGTTAAAACATTGAATAACACTGAGAAAACCTGGTAACCTGGTAACAAACAAGATACCAGTTAGAGTGGGTCTGCACCATGGATATTTTTTAAGCCTTTACATTTTTGATCTGGTTGGATGTGTTGAGTCTTGCGATAAAACAACAATCCCCCAGTGCAAGTTTTTCGCTCATGACATTTTGTTGTGTAACACCAGAAAAGAGGAATTGGAGAGGAAATTGGAAGAATGTAGAAGGCCTTTGGAAGACAGAGGATTGAAGTAAATATAAAAAGAAGACATAATATATAAAGTTTCATCATGATCAGTATTTATAAGTTAGCCTGCATAAAAAGCTATTGATAAGAATGGATACATTTAAATGTCTAAGATCAGTGGTAGCCAAAGATGGAAAATTAGATGCAGAGATAATGCATAGAGTGTGTGTGGATGGAACAATTGGGAGAAGATATCAGGAGTATTGTGTCATCAAAGATTTAAGGCGAAGGTTAAAAGTAAGGTTTTGAAAACAGCCGTAAAACCTGTGTTGTATGGAGCTGACATAAAGGCAGTAAAGGGAATGCAGGAGAAGAAATTGGATGTGGCAGAAATGAGAATATTGAAATGGAGGTGTGGAGTTACAAAAAAGGTCAGAATAAAAAATGAGACAATCAGAGGTACAACAAAGGTATAGGATAGAACATTGAAGTACTGTAGAATAGACATGTGATGAGGAGAGGCAGTGAATATGTGGGCAAATGAGTGATGGGGATGGAAGTCCAGGGAAAGGGAAAGCATGGGTGGTCAAAGCAGAGGTGTATGATAAAGTACAAGAAGATCTGAAGGAATAGGGTTTGACTTGGGAGGAGCTACAGGACCAAGCTGTTTGGATAAGATTGATCAAGCACATTTAAGTTGTGAAACTAAAAAAATAATATTGAAAATATATAAAGTGACTAAAAAAAGCTTGTTTTAAACGGCACACTATGCAACAATGCTATAAACCAGCGTTTCTCAACCTTTAAGTATTTGCGACCCGAGTTTTCATACAGTAACAGTTTTAATCGCGCCCCCCGTTTACATTTTTTTGAAATGTAGATGCATATTTTATTATACCTACTTAACTTTTATCGACATTTATCTAACTCTATATTTATTGTTCTATTATCAGAATGTAGTTTAAGTTAATTTGTTTTGGTTTCAACAGGTTTTTTTTTCATATTTATGATTCTTGATTTCTTTTTTTCACATCTTCGCGCCCCCCTTTTTGTTACTTTGCACCCCCCTAGGGGGGCCCGCCCCACAGGTTGAGAACCACTGCTATAAAACAAATAAGCAGAAATTTCTGGTAATCATTTGAACTTTAATATCTGTTGTATTGGACATGCTTTGTCAGTTACACGGTGAGGACAATAAATGACTCAGTCACTGTATTACAGGTTACAAAAAGTTTTTGTGGGTAACACAGTTCCCACAAAGACCATGTGCTATTTCCTAACAACACACCATGAATCACAAAAGACCTAAAAGCCCTACTAAATAAGAAGTTCTTCATGTCTGAAGATTTGGAGTAATTTAAGTGGGTACAGTCAGAACTGAAGAAGCAGCTCCAAGAGAGGAAAGCTCACTACAGGGACAAACTGGATTGCAAGTTATAGCAGAACAATGTGAAGGATCGCTGGCTAAAAGCAGACTGTAAAACCAGCACCGAATGGTAACAAGAACATAGATAATGAGCTGAACCAGCTCTTCCCCAGGTTTGAATTGTTCTTCTCAGTCCAGCCCTTCTCCTACATTGCTAGCCTCTGTGTGCAAGCTGAGGAGTTCCAGAATCCTAACTGCTATCTCTATCCTGCATGAGCTTTCCCTACATGAACATGACACCTCTTTGGTCACCAGTCCCATTCTACTTCCTGGACTTTCCATCTTTACTAATCAAGTGAGGAAAGAGCTATGGACAAACAATCCTGTGGGGTCGTATGGAATCAGATCCAGGGATTCTAGCTAGCTTTGTGGGGTCCTTCAGCACATTTTCTCCCCATTTCTGACTTTGCAGAAGCTTCCCCATTTGTGGGAAATATCCTGTGTGGTCTCAGCGCCAAAGAAAGGGCATTCCAGTGACCCGGGGTACTTCAGACAAGTTGCTCATACTTCACACATCATGAAGATCTTTGACGTGCTGGTCCTTAAACAGCTCCAGCCCATGGTTTCATAACATCATCATCCTCGGCAGTTTGCCTACCAGTCACATACAGGTGTGGCGGATGCTGATATATATATATAGGAAGTCACAGTGCACTGGGGAAATTCCAATGAAATAGAAAATGGCAAATATTATCCACTTTTATAAAAAGAGTAATTGGGTAGTTAAAAACAACTATAGGCCAGTAAGCTTAACATGCATCAAAGCTAAATTAATTGAAGGAATTATTAAGGATAAAACTGAGCAACACATGGCAATAACAGGAGTTTTACTGAACAGTCAGCATAGGGTCAGATGAGCAAGGTCATGTTTTACTAACATGCTGGAATTCTATGAGGAAAAAAAGAAAGGATATGGAGTGGTGTATATAATAAAGCAACACATGAGAGGCTGGGTGTCAAACTAAAACAAGGTGGGAGATCAGGGTTTTGTGTGTAGATGGGTGCAGAATTGGCTAAAACACAGGGAGCAGAAGGTGATGGTGCAAGGAACCTCATTAGAATTGGCTGATGTTAAGAGTGGTGTTCCACAAGGGTCAGTCTAGGTCTGCTGCAATTTTTTAAAATATATAGATGACTTGGATAACAATATAATTAACAAGCTGGTTAAGTATTCAGATGATACCAACCTAGGTAGATTGTTAGATAATCTGTAATCCCTTGAATCATTAAAAAGGGACTTGGACAGCATACAGGCTTGGGCAGATATAATTTAATGTAAGTAAATATAAATACTTGAATACACAATGAAAGGACTGAAAATTGAAAGTACACCTTAATTTAGGAGGTGTAGTGGACTTATCACTATCAATCTCCAGACAGTTTTCAGAATCCATTAAGAAGGCTAACAGAATTTTAGGTTACATAGCACGATGTCCAAGGAGGATATGCTGAAGCTATATAATGCACTGATGAGGCCTCATTTGGAGTACTGTGTGCAGTTTTGGTCATCAGGTTGCAGAAAAGACAGCAGCACGAGAAAATGTCCAAAGAAAAGTGGGCTGATTCCAGACCTGCAGAGGATGAGTTATGAGGAAAGATTAAAACGACTGAGCCTTTTCAGTTGAAGCAAAAGTAGATTAAAAGGTTTAAAATTATTAAATGAATTAGTACAGTGGATTGAGATTGTTACTTTAAAATGTGTTCCACAAGAACATGGGGACACAGTTGGAAATGTGTTAAAAGTAAATTCCACACAAACAACAAAACTTTTTTTCTTCATACAGAGAACCATAGACACATGGAAGAAGCTGCCAAATATTATGTTATGGAGTGAGACTTTAGGAACCTTGAAAATTCAACTTCATGTTATTTAGGAGAAATTAAGTGAACAATACTGGACAGCTTTGTTGGACTAAATGGTATGTTCTCAACTAAATCTGTCTGATGTACAGTACTAATATTCAAATCTACATGCTCCTCTTGGATAAAACCAGCACAAGTCAGAATAAAGTTGTTAACACTATTCTTTTTCAACTGGGGAAAAAGACTAAGACTATACATCTTGATGCCCCCATAATCTCCTGGATCATTGATTATCTTATCAACAGACAGCAGTCTGTGAAACTCAGGTATTATGAGTCAGACATGGAGGTGTGCAGTACTGGGGTACCTCAGGGAGTTGCCCTGTTTCCCCTCCTGTTTATTCTCTACACAACAGACTTCCAGTTTAACATCAGAGCTTTCCATCTACAGAAGTTATTGGATGACTCCTCCATCATAGGCTGCCTTAAAAATGGAGACGATTTAGAGTACAGAAGGATTGTGTAGGACTTCATCTTGTGGTGCAGAGAGAGCCACATGCAGCTCATCATCTGCAAGATAAGAGGTGGTGTTTATCATGCATCTGCTGTTATATATACATCTAAATTTCCCATTGGGATTAATAATGTTTATCTAATCTAATAAAATACGGGGCATTTAACTGATGAAGGTACGAAGAGGTCATATAAAAAGAAGTGGAAGAATAAACTGTGATGCTGTAGAATGCATACAGATTTTACAGACATGGCCTCTAAAGTATACTTTCTAAAATATCCATTAGAAACACCTCAATGTAAGCAAGCTTTGAAGGGTAAATATAAAATAAAATACTAAAATCTGGAAATAATTTGTAAATATTTAGGATGCTCCTCACCCTGCCAACAGAACACTGATAGTGGCATTCAAAAATGGACCTACATGGGCAGTAAGAAAGCACTATAAATTGCTACTAGAAGAGTGCATGATTTTATTAATAGCACATTCATACACTGTTATCCTGGTGTTATTTATTTCTTTTTTTAATTTATTTAATCTCACTTCCGAAACCATGATGTACTAATTAAAGGTAGCATGATTAGAGCTGTGGGATCATGTATTTGTGCTTCACATGTGAGGGAATCATTTATGTTATAATGTTATAATGGTTTACAAGAAAGAATCCTAGTATTCCTATTAACTTTATTCTTTAATAGAAATTAACTTTATCTCTACCAAAAATCATAACATATTAATTAATACAAATGTCAGGGCATAGTGCTGGGTAGAAAGAATTACGTTGGTAAACCTTCCTTACAGCACCAGTTATATATAACTACTTTTTCTTTGAGAGAAAATTCTAAGAACCCATGGCATACAAAAGAATGTAAGGCTTAAAATAAAATAATTATGTTTCATGTTTTATATATAAATAAAATAAATCTGTTCATCCAGTTTCTAACCTCCTCAGTTAGTCAATAGCTGTGAGCTCCAGGAAACAACCCTAGCCAGGAAACATTTCAACTGCAGGACACACTCATGTATATGGTCACAGTCCATCCTGCAGGACCAATTTAAAAGTTTATAGGGTTTATAGTGTGATTAGAGTAACCAGTAAAGCTATTTATATATATATATATATATATATATATATATATATATATATTGTCACACATGTGCGATTAGGAGGCAGTCAAAGAGCCTAAAGGTGAGTGAAACATCGCGAGATAGAGGGTTGTCATGTGGTACTTACCTGAATCTCTTTTGCTCAACAGAAAACTTGAAGAAAAATAATTCCTCCACATCCGGATTCCAAAATGGCCGCGACGACGTCACTTCCGGCCCACCATGATGACGTCACATCCGGCTCCATCAATTCACCTCACTTCCGTCCCATCATGATGACATTGTTTCCGGTTCCTGTTTGCAACGTCACTTCTTGCCAACCATTTCCTGTCCCATAATCCTTTCATGTATAAAGTCACCATTTTGATTCAAGTAAACTGTTCATTGTTTGGTCTTTGAAAACTCTGAATCACTTTTTTCTTTAATTGTCTGGAAGACAATATATGGGGACGGTCCCCAAAACTTTGTTTGGTATTGTGCCGTATTCTTTTAGAAAGGAATAATCATCACAATATATATATATATATATATATATATATATATATATATATATATATATATTGTGAACTTGAACCCGGACACAGGCAGACGGACAACATAGTTTCACCACACACTGTTTATTTACAATTTTGAGGTGCACTCACAAACCCCAGTGCCTCCAGCACCGATTCCCCCAATGTCCAGGCCACACAGTCCTGTGCCTCTCTTTCTCCTGGCCACCTCCAGTCCTTACTCCAGCTCCGTCCACTTCCACCCGACTTCCACCGCCTACTGGAGGGAGGCGGCCCCTCTTATGGGAACCCGGATGAGCTCCAGCTGCTCCCCGGCAATTAATGTTAGCCACACCCCTGTGTGGCAGAAGTGCCGGCTGCGCACCCGGAAGCCATCCGTGTAACCCCTGTCGTCTTCCCCCCCGGCACTTCCTGGTGTGGCGGAAGTGCCGGGCTCCCGGGATAAATGGGCACTGGGGCGCCGCCTGGCGGTGGCCACGGGTCCCTACAGGGCTGGGCTTCTAAGCCCTTCACCCGCGGCCCCCAACAGAACCAGGACGGACGCCCCCTCGCGGTCTGGAGGAGGCACAAGCTCTCCTCACGTCCTCCCGGCCGGGGACCACTATATATATATACATACATACAGTGGAACCTCGGGTCACGACCATAATTCGTTCCAAAACTATGCTTGCAACCTGATTTGGTCGTGACCCGAAGTAATTTCCCATAGGATTGTATGTAAATACAATTAATCCGTTCCGGACCATACAAGCTGTATGTAAATATATATTTTTTAAAGATTTTAAAGCACAAAAATAGTTAATGATATCATAGAATGTACAGTGTAATAGCAAACTAAATGTAAAAACATTGAATAACACTGAGAAAACCTTGAACAGAGAAAATTAACATTGGAAGAGTTCACGCTTTAGCCTTACGAGTGAGTGGTCGTGAACAGAAGCAAAAGTTTGACAAACTTTTTGGTTGTAACCCGATTTGTACGTGGTCCGAGACGTTTGTGACCCGAGGTTCCACTGTATAATATTTTTTGGAATGAATACCAAAATCCATTGAGGAAAATCCATGTAGATATATTCAAAGTCATCATAGGAAGTGTTCAGACCAGGTAGTCAATCCCAGGACTGTGTAGCAGTACCATCATAAAAACATAAATTCAATGAATATACAACTTGCAAAAGAGTAAAGCATGCAAAAGGTTGGCCTGTCTCAGCTTCAATAGATTGACCATGAAAATATTTTGGTTTACTTTGTTGCTGTAAATGGTGTCAACAGTCAATGACCTTTTGATCTTGGCAAGAAAGAAATTTGGAGTACTGTCAGTTTCCGACGTATAAAAAAGCAAATATTTGGCATTGGAAAAATGTTTATACAAAGACTTAAATGTGTTCTTCTTGAATTAAAAAATATGCAATGCTAATCTAATGTATTTTACTACATAAAGAAGAAAATAGCTTTTTTTACTCGGTAAAGAAGCACAAGTTTCAAAATATGAGTATGGGATAAACCCAATTTAGCATACTAATGTACCTTATTTTATTGCCTTGAACCTTACATTTTCTTGACTTACTATTAATATTTTATTCAGATTTGCAGGTCTTTCTTCTTTCTATTCATATTGCATATCCAAAGAGAAGAAAACAGCAGCATTGTTCAATGCAAAGAAGTAGTGGCATGAATGAAAGATATTCACAGATAAAGCTGTCTTTAACATTAAGCTTACTGCATAGTTTATAGCTGCGTACTTAAAATACTGGGAGTTCTCTCGTGTAAGACCACCTGCTGGGACATGCTTTGTGTTCGTCCAGCTGCATCCTTTCTCAATGTAATTAGGACAAGAAAATTCTATACTGCTAACACATTGTTCATTTTGTGTTATTTTGCATTGTGCATCTGTTAGGTCAGATTATCTCGGGGCATAACGTGAGCTACCACAGCTATGCTGATGACACACGACTGTATTTATCAATAGCACCTGATGACCTTGATTCTCTTGATTCACTGACACAATGTCTTACTTATGTTTCTGAATGGATGAGTAGTAATTTTCTCAAACTAAATAAAGAGAAAACGGAAATTTTAGTGATTGTCAATAATGGATATATGGTTATTAGAAATAAACTTGATGCATTAGGATTAAAAGTCAAGACAGAGGTAAAGAATTTAGGAGTAACTATTGACTCTGACCTGAATTTTAACCTTTTTCACTTAAGAAATATAGCAAAAGTTAGACCTCTTATAACACTGCAAGTAAAATTAGTTCACGCTTTTTTTTCCAGTCGGCTAGATTACTGTAACGCACTCCTCTCAGGACTACCAAAAAAGACAATCAATTGCAACGAGTGCAGAATGCAGCTGCTAGAATCTTAACTTGGAAAAGAAAATCCGAGCACATCACCCCAGTTTTAATGTCACTACACTGGTTACCTGTGTCATTTAGAATTGACTTTAAAATACTACTTATAAATAAATATTTTTTTGTCTTATTTATAGTATTTTAATATATCCTGGCTTTGCAGAAAGTTTTGCAATTTATTTTTGATTAGTATTGCTTTATTTCAATTATTATTGTATTTCACTGTTATTACTACACTATTGCATATAACTGTTCACTCTAGATGTGTGACTCAACAAATAATAGAATAGACTTTAACCCGTATTCATCATATTCAAAAACATTCCTCATCCTCTTGTAAGATACGAAACTTAAATTTATTTGTGTGGAAACAAAGGCATGTCAAACAATAAGCAGCTAACTGTTTAAAGTTATTACTTAATCTGTCCTGTTTTGACATGATGCTGGGGATCTTCCATAATAAGCCTTTTGTATTTATTATGCATTTTGCAATAGCACAACATGCATTTTGTATATGAACAGTATGTCTAAATATCCAGTCTCATTCTTTGTACTTGCGGTGGGCTGGCGCCCTGCCAGAGATTTGTTCCTGCCTTGTGCCCTGTGTTGGCTGAGATTGGCACCAGCAGACCCCCGTGACCCTGTGTTAGGATATAGCAGGTTGGATAATGGATGGATGGATATATTCTTTGTATTAGTAATATGCCTAAAGTTGTTTTTTTCATATGAAACATCATTTAGCTTCTTGGTGTGGACATAATTTTGTATCTACAGTAAAAAAACGGAGCTTTGCAACTCACCTAAACATGCATACTGCAGGATTAAGCTTGTGCCAATATAAAATGAGGTAACTTTCAGAATGTATGTATCTGCATGAACAGATGAATGAATCAGATCTTCAAGCTGTATTGTATAAATGTCCTGACTTTTTAATTATTGATGCAACTCATTAATGGAAATGATATTTGACATTTCACTCAAGAATCTTTTACTTTTCTTAACAGCTGGTTCAGTTTGTGGGCGGCACGGTGGCGCAGTGGTAGCGCTGCTGCCTCGCAGTTAGGAGACCTGGGTTCGCTTCCCGGGTCCTCCCTGCGTGGAGTTTGCATGTTCTCCCCGTGTTTGCGTGGGTTTCCTCCGGGCGCTCCGGTTTCCTCCCACTGTCCAAAGACATGCAGGTTAGGTGGATTGGCGATTCTACATTGGCCGTGGTGTGTGGGTGTGTTTGTGTGTGTCCTGCGGTGGGTTGGCACCCTGCCCAGGACTGGTTCGTGCCCTGTGTTGGCTGGGATTGGCTCCAGCAGACCCCCGTGACCCTGTTCGGATTCAGCGGGTTGGATAATGGATGGATGGATGGTTCAGTTTGTGCTCAGCATTCGGTCAAAAGTACACCATAGTTTTGGCCCTGGCATCTAATTTCATGACAGAATGTGCTTTCATTTGTTTTATTTTATTTAAATGCAAAAAAAAAAAATCAACAGCACAAGAGATCTGGCAAGGTTGAGTGCTTATTTAAATCTGAATTATTCAAAACTATACCATTTTACGTTTTTTTAAATTCTAATATGTATATGGGACAGACAAGTTTATTATAAAATACCCCAGATTTCATCTTCTTAAAAATGAATTAATGCAATCTATATTAGATGGGTATGTGCATTCTACTTCACTTATAATGTCTTCTTTAATTACATTTTTTGTTCATTTGTTAATTCATTCTTTTACATTTCTTAACTCTTTCACATTTCAGTCAGACCTCATCAATGATGATAAAAATAAAGTTCCAGCAATGGTCAGCCTGAAACAGATGATAAAACCCACAAAGTAAAGTCACAGTGCAGTCAGCTCATGCACATTTATTATAAAGTGCATAAAGTTACATGATAAAGGACTGACACAGTACCTAGAAAGAAGCCATGCCCAAAAACATAAGATTTGGATGCTTGAAGAAAACTGTGCAGCAGAGTAAGGGCCGGTTTATACTTCATGCTCAGAACACATATGTACACGCATCATGGCTGCTATGCGTTCCCAGCATTCATTTGATGCATCCTCTGAACACATCTGAGTTGCAGTACCAACAAAAAGTCGGATCAAGTTGGAACATGACGTCAGAGTCTCTTTTTACTATCTACATGTGACAGAAAACCACTTTGCGAATCTTACAGGATCAATGTGTGTTCTTCAATATTTGATGAATGGCTTGATGTGGTAAATACAAATGCATAAAAATGCATTCGTGGTGCTTTTATATTCAAGCGTTGCATATTCCCCATACATTTTAAAGGTCTCACATACCATCTTCTGTGCCATCTTTTTTTTTTTTTTTTGCATCTTCACATCAGCATCAGAATGTACTGATGACCTGAAACACCCTATCATCTCGGGAACATCACTGATGATATGTTTGAGAACACTCCAAGATGTAAAATTTAACATCTATATTTGTAGGCCTCCATTCATAATAGAAGTTATCAAGCAACCTTACTGCCTTAGAAATGTTTTGGACCGCCACTTAATAAAATAAATATATTGTAATATTTACCTCAGACTTTGATTTCAGACTCAGGATTTTTGGAGGCTTGATTAATAGTAACAATCAGGCAATATTAACATTATTATATTTTAAGTAACAATGTCTCACTGAAATTACTTCACTATTTCCTTAAAGAGGCAGGTAGTTCATTAGACATATACGAATGAAAGATCTGTGTGTGTGTCTGTATGGAGCAGTCCCCTCTGCTCACGCTCAACCACAGAAACTAGATGGCAAAGGCATACGCGTCACTTCTCACTACAAAAGACCTGTGTGCAGCAAATGCCAATGCACAACAACAACATTGTGCCAATGACTCAGATGAAGAGACACAACACTGAAACGAACTCAATGCAGCAGTTCAACAAAATGCAAGTGTAACATCTCAGCAACAGAGGGAAAGTTTTCACTAAAACTTTGTCTTTCTGAAGGCATTTTCTCAAGAAAAAGATTAATCTGATTCATATGCCAACGATACAGCTAAGATATGGTATCGCCAGTGTTTTCTTACAAACGTCAGTGAGGCAGCAAGCACATGTGGGTCCACGTCCTTTGTCCTGGGTAATTCTAAAGAGTTAGCTGACGCCTCTCCAAGTTCATGAATTGTAAAACTGCTAGGGAGACTTTGGGATGTTTTTTGTCCTGAAAACCCCACGCAGCTAGTAATATAATATCTTAGCCTTTTTTTACATTTTATTTATGATTCATGTTGAGGCATTTGCCTTTCTCCTTTACAAGTTATGCTATCACATTGTAACAGCATGTTCTTCAGTTAGTAATCCACTGCACTTGTATATTTTAAAAGATTCCTTTAATCCTGTCTTTGAATCTTGATATTACGGCAATCTGAAATGAAAAATAATTTTTTAAAAGTCTGGATTATATATTTTCTTTAGAATTACCTTCAGGCTGCTCAATGCTCAGCAATGAATTTTTGAAATGGCTCATTTTTTTTCTTTTTTACTCAAAGAAACCTATAGACATTTGTCAGCCTGCAGCTGAGGAAGCAACATATAAAGTAATGGAATGTAATATGTAGTAGGCCTGTAGATCTGGGCCACTTATGATTTTCTTTTTAACTTTATCTTATTAATGCTGTAAATGTATAAAAATTTTATTTAATGATATGGGAAGCTGGTTTATCAACAAAAATACCTACGAGTGCAAAAAGTTTTCATCATACTTTTTTTTTTGTAATCAATTTTTTATTGATGTCAAAATCACATAAAAATGCAACAAAAAAGATTTGTGTGTTTATAATAGTTCCATCCTTAAAGTTGACAATAACAGAAGAAACATGGACTAGAGAAAACCTGCCTTTAGCTCAGCCAGAGTTGCTAATGTGCTTAGTCTGAGACTGGGCTTTGAGTATGAAAGCCATAATCTGAACAAAAGAAGGGAATGAGCCTTGATGGGAACTAGAAGGGAAAAATGATTTTGGTTACATTGGTGTTAGCTGTGGGGTTCCTCTTCACCAATTAGTTTAAAATAAAAGTAGTGAACAGAGCAATTATGATGGCAGAGCTTACAGAAATAGCTGCAATGACTTCTGCCCAGATCACAGATCTCCTTGTTATCAAATTTGATAACATTGCCTTTTGTCTGGATTGAGCTGAGAATAGTAAACCCAGATTCATTCACTAGTAAGGCATTATGAGTGAGCTAATATTAGCATTTGTGACTAAAACCTATTTTGTTACCTTGATGATTACCTTCCTGTGACTACTACTTCAAAGAAATGACACCTCACAAGCATATTGCATTTTTCATAACAGCAGAATGGCAAACATTGAATTTACTTAGAAATAAATGAGGTAATTTAGAGCCTAACATTATACAGTACAGGGACTGATATCTATTTGACTCATCATCTGTTATCCACATGATTTTAGTGAATTTATAATTAGTAACTCATTCTGTAAAATGCTTTAAAGTTTCTTGTTTAGTAAAACATCAATCTGGTTAAACCATTATTATTATTATTATTATTATTATTATTATTATTATTATTATTATTATTATTATACACTTTAATCAAACATCCTGTGGTGGGGTGGCACCCTGCCCAGGATTTGTTTCTGCCTTGCGCCCTGTGTTGGCTGGGATTGGCTCCAGCAGACCCCTGTGACCCTGTGTTAGGATATAGCGGGTTGGGAAATGACTGACTGACTTTAATCAAACCAGTCATATTATTTTTTTAACCCTCTAAGATGGTTCCTGCTGATATTGTAGGTATGCATGCTAGACCTATCCCCGCATAATCCTAAAATGAATCAAGCAGATTGGAAAGTGGATCAATGGATGGATGGTTTCCAAACCTAGCTGTTAATTTTAACATTCTTCTTACTAATATTTAACGTCTAAAATGTTGTGCAGTATTTTTCGTCCACTTACATTATAATGTTACTCGGTTATCATAAGTGTTACCATTATTCATTTATTTTGTTTTACAGTTTTACATCTTCCTTCTGCTTCATCAGTGGAATTGCTTGACATAATTTGAATTATAATGAGCATGTGTTAATCCCATCGAGGCTACAAAACACAATAAAATCATGATGACTGATCCCCCGGGCAGAATCACAATTTTGAATTTATTGAGCTTAATTTGTATATACCACATAGAAAGTTGGATTCAGTTGTTTCACAGATTGAGTGACAATGCAAAATATAACTTATGAGTAACACAGATGTAATAACACAAACACAAAAGTAATTTATACTCATTTTGTGAGCTAGATATTTCTTAATAGGAAATCAGACTTATTCCTGGAAACAACAGATGCAAGGCATAATGCATCAACTATGTGTCCCTTAACACTACAGTATTTCAGGCTTGTTTGCTAGAATGGGTGTACAAAATTTCTTTGCGTCCAATTATGTTGTGACATGCTCATTATTTTTGTCAGTTCTGGAACTTTGCAAGTCATAATTTTATCATTAACTTCATTATCATAAAATATGAATCTGCTGTTGACCTGCAAACAGTGTTTTTGTCTATCTATTCTTTCTTTACAGGTGTTGAGCAACAAGGTATCACGCGTTATAAGGTTTCCACAAATTCTTGGAAGAGTTTGCATTTAGAGTCTTTTACAAAAAGGCAGGTATTGTTTATGCGACAGTAGGCTGCTACTGCTTGGGCTTGCGCAGTAACAATTAGTGATTCCTTCTCTTCTTTTGTACTGTCAAACCTCACCTAAACAAATTCATGCATCTTTGGAATGCACTCTTATGTCCAAATCCAGCTCTTATTAAACCAGAGGTTCGCAACCTTAGGTGCCTGCACCCCCAGGGGGAATGAGATGGCATTTCAGGGGGTGCAATAAAGAAGAAGACTGTGTCACAATTCACCAAAACTAAATGAGGTGCATTGTCAGACTTTATCATGGCACAATCAGTGTCTTGCAGTGTGTTGTCATTTGTAGGTCATCGATTAGTTAGTGCTCCTATTCCGTGATATAAAAAGAATCAAGTGTTAGATGCGCAATTGTCACCTGTGAATGAGCCGCGTTCTCGCGGGTTCCTTGCTACAGGTGGAGTAATCGTAAAGAGAATTTCTTTGCAAGCCCTGATGAAGAAATGTCACTGATTTTGAGATTAGATTGACATTTTTGGCAAAGGAAAACTGAATTGGATTCAACATCTGTAGCTTACACTTAGCCATTTCTCCTGTTGACGGTCTTGGCAATAACGTGGCAATTCTAATTGTGTGGTGCATCTGTTTTTGAACTGCAGTGCTGGTGTTATTGGGGGACAAAGCTCATTGACTATGTTTCATTAGTTAGCGCTGTGTCGACACCCGTTGCTTCTTGGGAGTCTCCAATCCCCCAAACTCTCAGTCACTGATTGTGTGTAATTTTCTCGTGGCAGTTGATGCTGCACAGGATACTCCAACCCTCAGATCATCTAGATCTTCTAGATCAATTTTTATATTAAATCTCCTTGCATGACTGTATGTGCTCTTTTCATTAGTATTATTATTATTATTATTAAATGTGTTTAAACTATTCCCAAAATAC
>JANRMT010062854.1:9135893-9154622 GCA_026402145.1 Polypterus bichir lapradei
ATATATAAATTAAGCAAACAGTTAATTCTCATAGTTAAAATTGTCAGCTGTGGTGGGCTGGTGCCCTGCCCAGGGTTTGTTTCCTGCCTTGTGCCCTGTGTTGGCTGGGATTGGCTCCAGCAGACCCCTGTGACCCTGTAGTTGTGATGTAGCGAGTTGGATAATGGATGGATGGATGGAAAATTGTCAGTATAAGCATTATTTTAAGACTCTGAGTTATTGTAGTACTTGTGGAGGAAAGAATTTTATTTAATTCATGTAAATAAGCAGTTCTTTTAAAAGAACAAAACCAATTTTGAGGGTAAATGGTAAAACAAACTTCATGATTCAGCAGTTTTAGTTTATATATTGAACTCTGCATTGAAAATATGTTCCATTTAAAATGGTACATTACAGTAATGCAATAGAGATCATTGTAAAAACTCATTTCACTGTTGCTGCTGCTTTTCTTTTGAAATTTCTTATGAAATTTAAGCTGATGAAGACGTAAATAAAATACGTTTTGAAGAAAAGTGGCCATAGGATCAGTTGCCTTCTGCATAGCTGTACTGTAACTAGTAAAGATGAGCTCAGACCATATCAGTGCAGCTTTGATGATTATTATTTATACACTCTAACAATGGCCCTCTATTAGAAAGCAGCCAGTGCCCAAGACGGTATTGCTGATAATGACACCTTTCATTTTGTACAGCAGATGGCCTGTCTGAAAGCTGTTATTTTAGGAGTTTCCATTAACATTGAGTTTAACAAAGGTCTAATTTATAAGATTTGTTACCTTAAAGCTCAATACAAAGGAAATGAAAGTGGCACATCTATTACTGCTTTTAGTACCTTTTTTCATTTTTTTTTCTTTAACATTTACTTTGGATAGCAAAAAATGTTTGAGTGCTACATACTCCAGGGCTCACACCATAGTCACGCTACCAAGTCAGCATAACTGGCATAGAAAAAGTTCATATTACTTTCTCACCTTTGCTTCCATGTAGATATAAGCTAATTAAAATCATGCGCTGGTGCACTGTATTTAGTAGGATCAGTGAAAATGCTAAACTACCTCACAGGCTGTGGCACAAAATATAATGGAGACAGCCTAGAAAGTACTGAAATGAATGAGTAAATATTCAGCTGCATTAGAGACATCTGTGTATGTCATCCAATGTAGATTAGCAACAAACAGTGTTGGAAGTGTATTCCTAAAATCTTACACCATTGAAGCCCCCAAGTAGCACTTTGTGTGCTTATAAATACATAGCCATTATCCTTCTGCTTTTTACTGACTTCCAAAACACACAAAAAAGCAAACCAGAGGCAAAAATCAAGCAGTTCATAAATATACAATTTTTTCAGTATAGTATATTAGTCATCTTACCTTTTTCACAATATCTTCCTGTAAACCCAGAAGGACAGAGGCACATATTGGGGGAAATACACGTTCCTCCACTTCTACATCCATCTTCACAGAAAGCTAAGCACAAGAAATGAAACAAACAAGCAAAGCATTAAAAAGGGGAATTAGGCCAAGGAAATTCCAAATGAATTTAACATTTTCTTAGCTTCTGCATTATGGTCTACAAAGTGTGTTTTGGTAACACTTTAGGTACTAAAAAAAGGGATCTATTACTCATTTACTCGTAGCAAGTCCTTAGGAAAGGCTTCTTTTGGTCTTCATAACACTTATAAAACATCAGTAGATTGTTTATTCATCTCTGTGCAGTGTGGCATGTTGACATTATAGTAAAATTACTTGTCACTATGAAAGACTCACAGTCCTTATACCAGGGCTGGAATGGGAATCTTATTCAGGCCAGGAATCCCCAGTCTAACTCAGGCCACACTACATACAGTGGTGTAAAAAACTATTTGCCCCCTTCCTGATTTCTTATTCTTTTGCATGTTTGTCACACAAAATGTTTCTGATCATCAAACACATGTAACCATTAGTCAAATATAACACAAGTAAACACAAAATGCAGTTTTTAAATGATGGTTTTTATTATTTAGGGAGAAAAAAAATCCAAACCTATATGGCCCTGTGTGAAAAAGTAATTGCCCCCTTGTTAAAAAATAACCTAACTATCACACCTGAGTTCAATTTCCGTAGCCACCCCCAGGCCTGATTACTGCCACACCTGTTTCAATCAAGAAATCACTTAAATAGGAGCTGCCTGACACAGAGAAGTAGACCAAAAGCACCTCAAAAGCTAGACATCATGCCAAGATCCAAAGAAATTCAGGAACAAATGAGAACAGAAGTAATTGAGATCTATCAGTCTGGTAAAGGTTATAAAGCCATTTCTAAAGCTTTGGGACTCCATCGAACCACAGTGAGAGCCATTATCCACAAATGGCAAAAACATGGAACAGTGGTGAACCTTCCCAGGAGTGGCCGGCCGACCAAAATTACCCCAAGAACGCAGAGACGACTCATCTGAGAGGTCACAAAAGACCCCAGGACAACGTCTAAAGAACTGCAGGCCTCACTTGCCTCAATTAAGGTCAGTGTTCACGACTCCACCATAAGAAAGAGACTGGGCAAAAACGGCCTGCATGGCAGATTTCCAAGACGCAAACCACTGTTAAGCAAAAAGAACATTAGGGCTCGTCTCAATTTTGCTAAGAAACATCTCAATGATTGCCAAGACTTTTGGGAAAATACCTTGTGGACTGATGAGACAAAAGTTGAACTTTTTGGAAGGCAAATGTCCCGTTACATCTGGCGTAAAAGGAACACATCATTTCAGAAAAAGAACATCATACCAACAGTAAAATATGGTGGTGGTAGTGTGATGGTCTGGGGTTGTTTTGCTGCTTCAGGACCTGGAAGGCTTGCTGTGATAGATGGAACCATGAATTCTGCTGTCTACCAAAAAATCCTGAAGGAGAATGTCCGGCCATCTGTTCGTCAACTCAAGCTGAAGGATCTTGGGTGCTGCAACAGGACAATGACCCAAAACACACCAGCAAATCCACCTCTGAATGGCTGAAGAAAAACAAAATGAAGACTTTGGAGTGGCCTAGTTAAAGTCCTGACCTGAATCCAATTGAGATGCTATGGCATGACCTTAAAAAGGCGGTTCATGCTAGAAAACCCTCAAATAAAGCTGAATTACAACAATTCTGCAAAGATAAGTGGGCCAAAATTCCTCCAGAGCGCTGTAAAAGACTCATTGCAAGTTATTGCAAACGCTTGATTGCAGTTATTGCTGCTAAGGGTGGCCCAACCAGTTATTAGGTTCAGGGGGCAATTACTTTTTCACACAGGGCCATGTAGGTTTGGATTTTTTTTCTCCCTAAATAATAAAAACCATCATTTAAAAACTGCATTTTGTGTTTACTTGTGTTATATTTGACTAATGGTTAAATGTGTTTGATGATCAGAAACATTTTGTGTGACAAACATGCAAAAGAATAAGAAATCAGGAAGGGGGCAAATAGTTTTTCACACCACTGTACATCAGTTTTCTTGTACAGGCACAAAATTAAAAAAAAAACGACAAATGCCATTTTGTCTTGGAATTGTTTATGAATGAGGAGACAGTCGATTCAGCTTTTACACATACATTTCACTGTTAAATATTAGTCTCAAGAAAAACTCTGAAAAAGTGTGGAACAACACTTCATAAATGTAAACACTTAAACAAATAAATAAACCATGTAGTTCTATAATATCTATTATAAAAAAAAGACATGATTTTCTCAGATAAACACTTTCACATCCCGCGAGACGAGTCTTTGTGCCAAGAGGTTTCACCACACCCGGGGCTGGAAATAAAAGACAAAGAGTAGATGACAAAGTAGAATATTGCAAAGAATTCTAAAATGTTTGCGCAGTACACATGCAGAGCAGGTTAGAGATACTGGAAGTCTCAAAAAAAGGATAGCAAGATCACGCAAACAAATGGAAATTATTACTCGGTAAAATAACAGAACAGTGAAAAGGGATTGAATATATTGTTTGAATTTAAACTTTAAGTTGGAGACTTTTAGATTGTGTAATTCGTGTGGCCATCAGGGAAAAAAAAGTAGTGTTTCTTCCCAATAAAGAGGCACATCCGCGAGAATTAAAAGATTTGTTGTTTGGTGAAAGTGAAATCCCGCGTGAGAATATTTCAAGCCCCGCGAGACAAGCGCTTATACAAAGAAATTTGAAAAAGTCCTGTCCACATAACCACGCACATGGTTCAATCATTTATCATTTGTGTGAATGCTATTGTCAGACACATTTCTTGTAGAGAGAAAGAAATTATATTCACTCATGAGCAGTTATTCGTTGCGTTGTCACAATGTAATTCCAAACATGGAATCAAAATTCAATGCAATATTGATGAAAAGGTAAAAGCAAAAAAAGATCAAAAATAGATGGACATAGGTGATATGACAAAAGTATGTAGATATTGTTTGGCTATAAACTTTAAGTTGGTGAATTGTAGATTGCCTAATTCGTGTTGCCATTTGGGAAAAGTAGTGTTTCTTCCCAATGAAGAGGCCTATCTGCGAGAATTAAAAGTTTTGTTGTTTGGAGAAAGTGAAATCCACATACGTGAGCGACAGAGATGTGAAGTTGCTGGCGCGAATCGCAGGAGGGGGGTTGGCAACCGAAGCGAGCAGAGGGCGAAGCCCCCTAGTTTATATCAAAATAAATGTGCAAAAAACCACTGAGACCACAAAATGTAGTTGTCAGTATAATCCACAGTGCATTGATTGATTATGTTTGCAATTTCAACTATGAGCCTGGAATCTGCACAGCCAAGCCGCTGTCAGTGTTTGGATGGTAATGCTGAATACTCTTCCACACGTTTGATGTGTTGGTCCAAAAAGAACTTTTAAACAATCTTCATATATAACTTTGATCACAAAAGCACCACACATATGCACCTGTCATCATTGTGCTCCCGTTTAACTGCCAGAGCGTGAGACGCACGCAAAGTCAAAACTTGACTTGAACAAAAACAAGAAACCATCCAACCAGAAACCAGAAAAAGACCCTTCCAACGTTAAAACGAAAGGACTTGTGCCCACTACAGAGCAATAACACCTGCTTGTTTTCCAGTATAATAACATTATATAATTTCACCATTAGTTTATTTGACTGGTTGCTCTGAATGCCAGGCCACCGGGAAAGCTCCTGTTGATTGTAAATGTCAGTCCTGCTCTGCCTACTAAATTTGCAATATCAAGAGAAATGTGTCTCAGTTAAGCCACCTCAGACTACTCCAAAGTGAAGTTTTGTTAGAAGGTCTCATTGCAGAGAAGAATAAATGCTTTACTGATGTTCTGTAAGTGTGATGAAGCCCCAAAGAAATGTTTGTTAATTTCTTGTTACACAAGGGTAAATGAGTAAGAGATTTATTTCTGCAGTACCTAAACTAAAGAGTTACCAGTGCTCTTTTCAGCGAAATACAGAGAAAATTGACTTCTGAGTTAGGGAAATAAATCACTCAGTGCAAGAACCTAGTTATCTAGTATAAAGGCAACTCTATGGCCCCTTTACACCTGGTATTAACCTGGGTTTTGTAGCTGGATTACATTTACATCTGGTATTAAAATGTGTCTCCTGTCTCTGCATTGTGTCTTGGATACAGATCCGATGTTACTCAAAATGTGCAAAATTCAATCAGCTTCTAAAGCACATTTGCATTTTCACTGGTGTTAAATGTGGTCACTATCCGTGTATGACCACCTTTGAATGTGATCTGTGAGCACCAAAAGTTTAAAGAAAAGAATATTTTGGGAATGAATACATTAGAAAAAAAGGATTTTGTATCCACAGACTTGGACAAGGAAGTACCTTTTAACCAGTTACTGGGAGATCACAACCTCAGAGGATACATCCCTAGCAATACACGTCACTGTCTGAATGATGGGAGACACAAAGTGGCATTGCCTATCACAAATCAAAATGAAATTGGGGAAAATAATTTACAAAAACAAATGTAGCTCTTATTATAAGAAGCAAACATCAGAAACAGATCCCTTGCCTTGAAAATCCCTATAAAGGACTACAAAATGGCAAAGAAAAATTGTTTAAATACATTAACATTTACAAAAAGATGCAATTTATTGAACAATTGGGTCTAAATGATGTATTAATCAATTCTGTACACTTTTTAAGTCTAAATACAATAAATACAGAAAAATATGGCGGGGGGATACACAGTTTAATTTTTGTTAAAACATTTTGGTGATTATTTAATGTTGAACAAAGAGAGTCAATGGTGAGCACTCATCCTGTGTTATCTCAGCTTTGGTTTATCATTCAGATCATTCTCCTTTCTGGCTTCAAAGACTCAGGGTGCATCCATAGCTTTCAAAACAATGCAAGGTCAGGCCTCACATGAATTAAAGGTGATTTCCACTGGATGAAATGTTACCAGGTCTAATTAGAAAAAAATATACACTCCACTTCCTCTCTCAACAGAATGAGAAAGCATGCATTACTAAACTGCTGCCTTTCTGGTGCCAGATCTGGTGGGTACTGTCACATTGAAAACTCTACTTGGCTCCCAATTATTGTAAAAGATGGAAATGAGAGACAATATGATTCTACAACCAGAACTGATGTGAGTGATGGGCATCTAAGGGCATTATGCAGTCTTTTGAACAGCCAAAAAAGAGCAACAGAAGACAGGCAGATGTGTCATTATATTTAAATATCACAGCTCAGACAGCGTGAGGAGACCTTTAGCCAACAGAGGCTTGCAATGTATGCAGTGAGAGGCTATTTACTTTGCAATGTAAATTTGTTGTATAGGTGAAATGGGCACCTAAAAGGTAAACAATACTAAAATATCAAAACACCAGGATGTCAATGCAGAGAAATGCCCTTTTGCAAATGCTACTCTAGTTTGCTCATTTCCATGTGGCCAATACGTTTAAAATATAATAGGAATAAATCCACATTGTATTGTACAGTGCTTTTAGAAGGAGCAATAAATAAATAAATAAATACGTAGTGCACAGCAAAAGCTATTATTCACTTTAATTTGTCTTGTTCCTCAGTTTAAGCATTTTCATCACCAGATAATTAGAAGCCTGATTGGTTCTGCACTAATAATCTGCACACTTAAAATTAATTACAGTTATATTGACTCAATTTATCTATTTCTATAATTATCATTTTACCTCCATCAGCAGAAACCCATGCTTGTCACACTAATGACATCAATTAACTGCACGGAGTTATATTCCCCTATTTCTTTCTGTCTAAATGTTAGAAACACCGCAAATGAACATGTTTAATGGCACTGTGTTATTTCTTTTTTTAATGTAGGACAACATGTGCAGTCAGAACAATTAAACAAAGTTAAGGTCACAACGATTTAAGTTCAATTGAACAACTGAACCAGTACAAGTTACTTTATTGTGACTAAATGAAATTCAAGTCCACTCTGAAAACTCTTTCACATATTGCATTATAATGGAATTCAGTGTGAAAGGTGTAAAAAATAAACGCTGCTTTATCAAAGAGAACAATTCAAATAAGGCAGATATGGTATATTTACTAATGATAGCTAAAATGGTGCCATGATGATGCTCTTTAGCAGGGCTCGGTCTGAAGGAAGGAGAGCTTGGCACAAAGACAGAGTTTTCAACAGAAGCAGCAATTCAGTGTAATTCATAAAATTATATTTACAGTTATCTACTAGAAAAAAGAATTACATTTTTACGAAGTAGTATAATGCACAGCTGCATGAGTGTGAAGAAAGGAATACAACTATTTGCCTGTTGGAGTGGCAATTCACTTAAGATGGCAATGACTACACAGAACTAAAAGGACCACTGATGACTGTTGGACTGTCTAAAGTGTGACAGATAGGGGGCAGTATCGCTCCCTTGAACCCCTGTCCAAGACTCCAGACACCAAGTAAAAGTCCAAAAGTAGACTTTATTAATTCTGCACAGTGCACAAAGCACCCTCTCCTTCACTATACTCATTCAATACACCAAAATAATCACAATAATACTCTCACCCACTCCCAGACGTGTTGCCACCCTTCCACCCAGCTCAGCTCGCCGTCTGGGAGCTCCCACAATCCTTTTATAGTCCCTGACCCGGAAGTGTTCCAATCCCCAGTCCATGTGATCTTCTATCACTTCCGGGTCAGATCAAAAGTCCTTTTCTTCACCCCGGAAGCGCGTCATTCCCCTTGTCCATGTGACTCGGATGTACTTCTGGGGCGTAAGGCAAATAACCATCGTTCCTCCCTGCAGCGTCTCCTAGTGGCTCCTATGGCATCCAGCAGGGCTGTGTATAAAAACTGCAATGTCCATGATGCCCTGCTGGTCTTCGGGAAACCTCCATACTGCAGGGAGGGCTCCACCTGGCGGCATGGGGGTATTGGCCGGGATAAATGGCCGGCCATACACCACAAAAGAATGTTGCAATATTCCACCATAGGATGGGCTGTTGCTGTAACTTTAACTGAGCGGACATGTCTCTTACTTTCCAGATGAACACTTAGTTGTGGTGCCTTTCAATGTCTGAACTGATTTTTCAGAGAGTTACCGAACTACCTGCTGCCTGTGAGAATATAACTGTATATCATCTATGCAATTATTTATTTTTAGCTTTGTTTTTACTTTTCCATGGAGTAAGGGGAGTCCATATGGAAAGATGACTGGCTTGAGAAAGCACAAGGAAGTCCCCCCAAAAATCAATCAGATCTGAGATAGGGAATGACACACAGGGAATGAGGGTGTTCATACATTTGATACTGAGGGACCACAGAGGCCTGGATGTGTGGCGAGTGTCTGGGATGGTTATTAGGCATGGGGGACCAAAACAAGCAAAAAGTGAGGCAATATGGGCCAGATGCATGCATTGCTTCCTTGGGAACCCAGGGAGCAGGTGGCAGGGACACCTGGCTGTCTTCTGAAAAATACTGATGCCTTAAAGGAAATGTGAGAGCTGTCGATTAGGGAGGCAGGGGTACCAGGCACCATTTAAAGCTTAAGATTAGCGTCACCTCTGACTCTGGAGGCAAGTCTTGGATAAGGTTGTGATTTACATGGAACTTATAAACAGAGGCTTATGGAGTCTGGAGTTGGGAGGAACGTTGTGATGAAGGCTCAACTGGCAGAAGGAAGAAAGGCGTAAATAATCAGAGACATGAAGAGAGAGAGAGAAAGCAAACACTTATTAGTTGGGTCTATTGGGGATTAAAATAGACTCAGAAATGAAAATATGCAGAGCAGAAATGAAAGGGTTTAAAGGAATGCACAATATTCCATTTGTTTTCTGAAACTTTGCTTTCTTAATGTTCTTTTGCTGTTGTTTCACTTTGCTGTGTATTTGTAACACCTCACATTATGAGAATTGTATATTATAGTTTTATTTAACATATTTAAAAGAAAGAAACAACTTTCTAAAAGGACTTTTCCTGTAATGTTTAAAGAGTAAACCTTTACAAAGATGCTTTATTCCTTTTTGTGATAAAACAGCTTCTTATGGTAAGAACAGTTTAGCTATTGAAAATGTAAGTTGTCTGTTAATGCTTTTGTTTTTCTATAAGAATTACGTGAATGTTTTGATAATTAGTTTAACCAGACAGTGTAATAAACTCTACTATGTTGTAAGTCTAATGTGTCTAAGTGTATTTTTGTTAATGGGAGATAAGAAGTGGTTTAAATTAAATGTATTATGCAGAATTGCTACCATAATACTGCAATGGTTTCAAAAGCTGTTTCTAAGTAATTCAAACATAAAGTGCGGTTGGCACCCATTTATAAATGAGCTAAAGAAGCTGATTTTGGAAACTTAATTTTAGTTTTATGAATTGTGGATGATGACACAAAAATGACTCTTATAACCCCCATTTCTAAGTTACACAAACACGCCTCACTATAGCCTCCTCACTTTGAAAGCACTTTTTGGAGACAAGAAATTTAATTGTAAACAAGGCAAACTTGTCTTGGAGACAAGATGATCACATCATACCTAGAAGAGCTTTGTAAGATCAGTAAAAGAGCTAATTAGAGAAGAAAGGAGGAGGAAGGAAAATCAAGGCAGGAATATCCTGAGTTACTGCTGACACTTCAAGCAACACAAGAAATGGGCAACCTGGAAAGACTAAATATCTAGCAGTACCAGGATACGAGGTGTGGCAGAAAAGTAATGAGACTGATTTTTTATTTACCAAAGTTTTTATTTTTTTCAAACATCAATGTTATCCCCTTCACAGTAGTTCCCTTGGGCAGCTACACACCTATGGAGACGTTGTTCCCACTGTTGGCAGCAGCGCTGGAAGTCTTCAACCGGTATGGTCTTCAGCATGTCCGTTACACTCTTTTGGATGTTTTCTAAAGTCCCGAAATGACGTTCTTTGAGGACATTTTTCAGTTTAGGAAAAAGGAAAAAGTCACACGGACTGAGGTCAGGTGAATAAGGGGGCTGGGGAACCACAGGAATGCCTTTTGAGGTCAAAAATTCTGTTATGGAGAGGGCAGTGTGAGATGGGGCGTTGTCATGATGGAGCATCCATTTGTCTGCAATGTCTGGTCTCACGCGAATGACCCTTTTTCTGAGCCTTTCAAGGACGTCTTTATAAAAAACTTGGTTGACAGTTTGTCCTGGAGGAACAAATTCTTTGTGGATGATTCCCCTTTTGTCAAAAAAACAAATCAGCATTGATTTGATCTTCGATTTGCTCATTCGAGCTTTCTTTGGTCAAGGAGAGTTTGCAGTGTGCCACTCCTGACTTTGCCTCTTGGTCTCAGGATCGTATTCAAAAATCCATGATTCATCACCTGTGATCACACGACTAAAGAAATCTTGCTCATTAGCGATTCTGTCAAGAAGATCAAGACACTTGTTTTTTCGATTGTCCTTCTGCTCAATTGTGAGGTTTTTCGGCACCATTTTGGCACAGACCTTTCGCATGTGCAAATGTTCAGTCAAAATTTGATGAACGGTTAATCTGTTCAAATTTAATTGTTCACTCAACATTCTTAATGTTAAACGACGGTCTGATCTCACAAGAGTGTTCACACGTTCGATGTTTTCATTGGTTTTCGAAGTTGAAGGCCTCCCTGAACGGTGTTCATCTTCAACGTGTTTTCTGCCTTCCAAAAATGATTTGTGCCAGCGAAAAACTTGAGCTCGGGATAAAAAATGTTCCCCATAGGCCTGCCGATTCTCCAAGCTTAACACAAAATTTAATGGTACAACGTTGCTCCAAATTCCGCTGTTCCATTTTGCGTGACGCACAACCAAAAACACAACTTCGCTAATAGCAGTCACAAAAATCACGTAGTTAACGGAAGGAGTTGAAACTCGCACTGAGCTATGGGAGGGTACTGATACACGTGCTCTATCAAGGACAACAGCGCAGCGTTGCCAGATCGCTTGCAGTGTTGCCAGTCTCATTACTTTTCTGCCACACTCGTACATAGTGCTCACGTGTTATTTTGCTTTTGTTTATGGTACCATCTATTTGAATACTGCTTAATAATTGTGTAACTTTCTCCCCTGCCTGTCCTGGTACTCCATCTAATTGTCTCAGGTTACAGATTTGAAAGAAAAGGGGAAGTATTGAACTACAACAGCAGTCAATCCTGACAGTTTGATAAGAGTATTAGATGCAGGGCATTCTTTCAAAGTCTACATAATGAGAAGTCAAGCAAAATGACAGCTTTTATTGGCTAACTTAAAAGATTACAATATGCAAGTTCTCAAGGCAACTCAGGCCCCTTCTTCAGGCAAGATGTAATACAGAAACTGGTGTTCCCTGTGTTTATATAGACAGAAGAGACACCAGGACAAATACAACACTGGAAAACCTTTAAGTGAGACATCTTAAATGGAAAAATTAACAGACCTCTTCCGGCTAAGATTCATTAAGCAAGAGAGCAGAACAATGTATAGTCGAGCCCTTTTGATAAGACAACAACCCAACAAAATCTTTTGAAGTTTCTGATGAGTTTTTCAATACAATGTGGGTCTGTAGACAGGTTGTCTGGGGCAGTCCAAAAAATGCAAACAATCCTCATATCTGGTCATAAAACTCTTGTCTCTATTTAAACTATGTTGTAATGTGTTCAATTTTAGCATGAGTTTAACTTCCCATTCTTTTCTCTCATTCTGTTTTCTGAAGTTCCCCATAAGCACTGCGACTTTAAAGTCCCTCTCACAGTGTCAATGTTCTGTTGAAGTGGGCCGCTACAGGAACATCTATGTTGCCATGCTTGATGTGGAACCTGTGTAAGTTCATTCTCTGGCGGAGTGTTTGTCCAGTTTCTCCCACATAGAGTGCAGTGTCAGGATGCAGAGAATTAGGTAGACCAAATTAGATGATCTGCAGAAAAATGATCCCTTTATGCAATATTCAAGTCATCAGTGTGGTATAATTACACGGTCTGTATTATAAATGTGAACACACGTTTTACATCTTTTCTGAAGGCAGGAAGATGTACCATTTTTTGTTGGAAAACTTAGGGAGCTTCGGACAATTAGTTGCTGCAGGTTTGGCAGTTGTCTGTATGTCAGGAGGGGAGGTTCTTGAAATACATTTTTCAGTGTTTCGTCATTGTGTAGCATTGGCTGAAGTTCTTTTATAATTTTTTGAAGTGCTTCAAGATGTGGGTTATAGGTGACAACAAGGGGAATGTGATTCTTGTGGTCTTTGTTTTCCTATTCCAGAAGGATGTCTTTGAGTATGGCAGAGGCTCTTCTTATTTGAGTGTCTGTTGTTTTGGGGAGTATATCCTGATAAAAATTTGTCTAAGCTCCTGCAGTTGTTTATCCTGGTCTGTTGGGTCTGAGCAAATATGGTTGTATCATATTGCTTGGCTGAATATAATGGAGCACCTTATATTCTTGGGGTGGAAGCTGTCACTTCTCAGGTAGGTCCGCCTGTCTGTCAGTTTGTGAAAAACAGAAGTTACAAGGGAGTTATCTTTCAGTTGAACAGTGGTAAGAAGGACCTCATTCATTTTCATAATGAATATAATTCTTTTCACCCCCAACATAAAGCTGAAGCTGAATTATTCAAAAACAGAAGTCAGCTTCTTTGACACCAATGGGAATGGGAAGTCAAACTCATGCTAAAATGTAACACATTACAACATGATTTAAATAAAGAGAAGAATTTTATGACCAGATATGAAGATTGTTTTCATCTCTTGGACTGACACAGACAACCTGCCTATAGACCCACCTTGTATTGAAAAACTCATAAGACTTTGCTTGACAGTTATCTTATCCAAAGATCTTGACTATACATTGTTCTCCTCTCTTGCTTAAAGAATCTTAGACTGAAGAGGTCTATTAATTTTTACATTTAAGATGTCTCACTTAAAGGTTTTCCAATGTTGTATCTGTCCTGGTGTCAATATAAACACAGATTACTCCCATTTCTGTATTACTTCTTGCCCGAAGAAGGGGCCTGAGTTGCCTCGAAAGCATGCATTTTGTAATGTTTTTAGTTAGCCAATAAAAGCGGTCATTTTGCTTGACTTCCCACTACATTCGCTAAATGTACTTAAAGTCTACATAATAAACAGTATAAAAGTTAATAGGGACACAATAGGATCCCACTATGACAAAACAATGGGTAAGTGGGTGAAAAGGCAGAACCCATATAGTTAGACCCAAAGTGGCAGTAAGATTTGTGTTTTGTGCTCTCCCTGTGATCATGAAAATAGAGGGCTTCCACGACGTTCCTTTCCTATCAGAACAATTAGTGGCGCCACTGCCTCACAGCCCATAGAGAGCTCTTTGTGTGGGATTTTTGCTGGGCATCCCAGTATTTTCTCCTGTGTTTTAAGTGATGGTGTGCTGGGTTAACTGGATACTGTGAATGGGACCAGTTCTTGACAAGACATTGCATTCATGTTCCCCGTGATGGACTGGTCTCCTTTACAACGTTGGTTAGTACAATGCGTCTACTGCTGCCAGAATAGACTCTTACTACCCACAACCCTGAATTTAACTAAACAGATTCAAACATGTGTGGTTCCTTATTTGATTTTTTTATTTCTGAAAAAGACATGCTCATAGTTGGAAATAAAAATGGAAAATTCAAAAGACATACTGTAAAGTACTCTATAGTGTAATACACTATAGAGCACTTTATCATTTTTATAATTTTCAAAGGAAACAACAACACATGCTGCTGAACTTCTGAATTAAATAAACTAAATCTATAAAGAGAAAAATATAGCACTTCGAAGTAAGCAAAGGCAACCATTAGTGGAAGTAAAAATATCTGACATGGGCAAATAAATTCAGCAAGGTGGGCTAGATAAGTAGTTATAAGGTCACATTCACAGACATTTTACAACTTAAAAACAAGACACAAATGGAGTTTACTATTCAATTCAACTATGAGCATTTTCTGTAATTACTAATTTTAAAACAAAGTCACATGTACTATAGGGCTCTGTCCTACAGTTAGGCTTGTGTAGTTTTGCTGCAGCTTTGTCAGATGAGAATATATTGCTCAGACAAATACACTTTATTTTAAAGTCTGCCTTTTTTATCCTTCAGCAAGACTACTTCAGTATTTGTTGCACTACTGCAGCAAATTGGCACATAATGTACTCAAAGATAAGTGGAACATGATGAATTTGCAAATAAAAAAGGAGTAGGAAGCGTTGTAAGATTTGTTACTTCGAAAAAAATAAACATGGAAATTGGGCCATGAATAAATG
The DNA here is from genome assembly GCA_026402145.1 of Polypterus bichir lapradei. Classification (NCBI taxonomy): domain Eukaryota; kingdom Metazoa; phylum Chordata; class Cladistia; order Polypteriformes; family Polypteridae; genus Polypterus; species Polypterus bichir. Next base: position 9,150,543 of record JANRMT010062854.1, read on the forward strand.
AAGAGGCACCTTTGGACCAAAGCAATAGCAAGATTGGACAATTTTTATATTCACATTACTTTGACATACGGTCCTGGCTTCATCATTTTACTTTAGACATATATAATTTGTAAGGAATACAATAAAGATACCCTTCTGATAAAATGAACCCTAAGCAAAGAAGCTAATTAGGAGGTCTCTTGTTTGGTATCTTCATTAAGTAAAATCAATATTTAATTATTTAATTCAGTTACCAATGTATATGTTGTAAGCACAATACAACCTACTGTAAGTGAACTATTATTTGAGAAAAAGAAAAGAAGGCTAAATTAAATATGACACTAAGTTGTGAGTAATTCTCATGACTAAGAAATAATTATTTCTTGCAGTATCTTCATCATTTCATATACCATTCCTGCACAGTATTGGGAATAAGGCACTAAACCTAGAGAAAAAAGACATAAGGATGGTACAAATCCTGGATGGGATACCAGAACACGTGTATGCACTGTCACAGACAACATGGGATTGCTGGCATCAATGGTTCCTGGATGCTTTATGATGGAGGGACATGGATGGATGGGCATGCTGCCCAATTTGGTTGCTGGTAATGCTTCCCCACCAGTAGGCTATGACCGAAGAAAGACAGAGGGAGACTGCCTCCCTGCACGATGTATTTCCCTGATACTGTAGGTGGCAGCATTCCCCTGGTGGAGCTCCCCTTTGTACCCCTGCTAGGGTACTTGGATGCTGCCAAGGGAAGCTGTCAGGAGAAGACTTCCTAAATAGGAAAGTTTTACGTCACCCAAAGCACTTCCTGGTTTAAATGCTATTATACCAGAGGTACTCCTGGGTCCGACATAAAAGGGACAATGCGTCTACTTCACCTCACCCAAGCAAGTCAGAATAGGCACTTGCCTGGGAGTAGTCTATATTAGAGAAAATGAAGGAAGGATTGTATTGTTGTGCTGTTCTCTACTGGGTTCACTAAAAAAGCCCGTTAAAAATACACTATCATATTAGTAAAAGCGCTTGATCTGTGGTCAAGTTCTGTCTGAGGTTTGGGGCTTCGAAACGCTCCCTAGTGGCCACAGCACACTCACACTTTCTCATACTAAAAGTCAGCCTGATGTGAAAGTTTTTAAGAGGTTTAAGGAAACTAGAAAATCTAGAGAAAATAAAAATGGAAAAGAAGAGAACTTGGAAACTCCAAAAAGACTACGACTTGAACCAGGAAGCAATACCAAGAAACTGGAGCAATGAGTTGACATACAAACCACTTTTACACTATTTTGAGGCACCATACCAGAAAAAAGTTACATGAATTGCACAACTCTATTGAATTGTGGGCACACATTTTGGATTCAGCACAACTTGGTTTGCTGACACACACACACACATTGGATTGCAGGCACATATATTGGTTTTGCTACAATACAGCTCTGTTAGTTTGTCAATGCACATGTTGGTTTGCTGCCACACGCATTGGATTCAGCTCACACTTGCTCAGTATTCATTACAGATCAGTTAGCTTGCTGATGTTGGCATTGGATTCAGGAAAACTTTATTAGTTTGTGAATGCACATGTTGGTCTGCTAGCACACATATTGGATTGATGGTGCACACTTTCAGCTAGCACACGCATTATATTCAGACAAATGTATCATTTTCCAGGGGCACCTAGTGGTTTGCTGGCACACATACTGGATTCACTACTGCTCACCTGGTTAACTTGTGCATTCATTGGATTGCAGGTTCACTAATTGGTTTTAGTACAGTTCAAATGGTTGGCATATGCACTCATTGGATTGAACTGACACATGCACCGGATTCAGCTCACCTCAATCTGTTTACTGATGCACGCACTCAGCACAACTGGAAAGTAATGTTACGCCCGTCAGCTTTAGACAGCCAATATGTGTATACAGTAAACACAATAAAGGAAAATAATTATGAGATGGAAACATTTAGTATATATAAAATAGTTATGAACAATGCGGCACATCAACTGTCTGACACACTAACACTACTTTCAGCCAACATATTATTCAGCAGAAGTGTACCAAGAAACATTACTGGGGCTCTTTTATACCAACAGCAATACATTTGTAAAATGCCTCACTGTGGCTATGACAGCCAAGTCAGAACTTTGCTTTCTTTTTATTTTTCTTGCTATACAGTCTTTCTGGAGTGTGTTCAGACCAAAATGTGTGTGTTTATTTATTTATTTATGAAATATTGATAACAATAACAACAACAATTTATTTCTTGTACAGCCTAAAATAACACACAGAATGACTCAATGAACTTTAACAGGCCACATGTTTTGACAGCCATCCTGCCTCGACTACCTAAGAATATAAGAGAAAACTCCCCCAAAAAATCTTGTAGGAAAAAAAATTAAGTCTTGGAAAGGCAATTCTTAGAGAGAGAGACAGAGAGAGAGAGAGAGAGACCCCCTTCCAGCTAGGTTGGGCATTCAATGGGTGTCAAAAAATGGAGTAAATACAAGGTCCCAAAACAGAACACAAGCAGTCCTCATCACAGCGCTAGACAGCCAATCTATCATTGCCACCTCAGAAATATAAAACAATAGCAGAAGCTACTTTGTTCTTGAACAGCACTCCTCACCAAGTTTGTATTGATAGTACAGGATTTTGTTATTAGAGGGACTGACACAACACTTAGCTTTTATGACAGGGAGTTTTTCTTACAGTATGTTACCTTTCTGGTGAATAGGTAAGGGACCAATGCAAATTTATAGATTGAGGTGCAAAGCTGAGGAACAGAATTGGCAAGTTGGTAGTCTCTGAAGTTCTGCCTTCTGCCAATCCAGGAAAGACTGGGGAGATTACTTTTAATGTGTGCTTTAAATGTTGTTCTAGGATAGAGTGGTAGAGGTTTATAGTGCATTGGGGTACCTTTTGGAACAATTAAACCTGTACTGTCAGAAGGGGCTGCACAGTAACCAGAGAGAGAGAGATGTATTGTGAAGGAATATGCATAGGTTAATCAACTTTGAATTTACTAGTCAGCAGGCCATAAACTCAAATAAAACCAGTAATATGCTCAAACTGCTTAATTCTAAAAGTATTAAACATAAACAAAACATAAAGTATTTAGGAAAAACAGACCAAATCGAAAACCTGGGGGGACATTTTCATTAGGCAGATTTAAATATGATAGGACAGGAGCCTATAATAGGAGTGTGTTAGAGACCCCTAGCACAGGTAACAATGATGATATGCAACTTTTACTTAAGGTCAAAAACCAAGGATATAGGGAATGCTACAGTAATGTAGGGCTTCAAATATTAACTGGGAAAAAACATACAGTAATGGAGCACAGGAAGTGATTTTAAGAGATTCAATCGGTGATTCTTTTTCTTTTTGAAAACTACAGTGGTGTGAAAAACTATTTGCCCCCTTCCTGATTTCTTATTCTTTTGCATGTTTGTCACACAAAATGATTCTGATCATCAAACACATGTAACCATTAGTCAAATATAACACAAATAAACACAAAATGCAGTTTTTAAATGATGGTTTTTATTATTTAGGGAGAAAAAAAATCCAAACCTACATGGCCCTGTGTGAAAAAGTAATTGCCCCCTGAACCTAATAACTGGTTGGGCCACCCTTAGCAGCAATAACTGCAATCAAGCGTTTGCAATAACTTGCAATGAGTCTTTTACAGCGCTCTGGAGGAATTTTGGCCCACTTATCTTTGCAGAATTGTTGTAATTCAGCTTTATTTGAGGGTTTTCTAGCATGAACCGCCTTTTTAAGGTCATGCCATAGCATCTCAATTGGATTCAGGTCAGGACTTTGACTAGGCCACTCCAAAGTCTTCATTTTGTTTTTCTTCAGCCATTCAGAGGTGGATTTGCTGGTGTGTTTTGGGTCATTGTCCTGTTGCAGCACCCAAGATCGCTTCAGCTTGAGTTGACATTCTCCTTCAGGATTTTTTGGTAGACAGTAGAATTCATGGTTCCATCTATCACAGCAAGCCTTCCAGGTCCTGAAGCAGCAAAACAACCCCAGACCATCACACTACCACCACCATATTTTACTGTTGGTATGATGTTCTTTTTCTGAAATG